>CM031702.1:5267500-5577500 GCA_018466805.1 Hippocampus abdominalis
GCTGTTGTCAATTCGCAGTCGATACCGCCGCTGAACTTGCTCCACAAAGCACGCCGAGGCACCTAATAACAATTGATCCGTTTGTTATTCAGCGCCGCTCGTCATTAGAATGTTTAAAAATAGTGTTGCGCACAGCCCCCCCCCGGGGGGGGGGGTCATGCATATGTGTCACGAGAAGCCGCCACGAGTGAACGAAACATTTGAATTGTCTTTGTTAGCAAATCATGAAAGACCACTGGATGAATGTGGGTCACGAGGAGGAGGAGCTGAAGCCGTACATCGAGCCCGAGGCCGACTTCAACGACTCGACCAGAATAGGTGCCTTTCGGCGTACGTCGAGGTCATCGTCAAAGGGTCTCCTGACGAGAGTAACGTCAAATTTCTTGTTCCCGACAGAGCTCATGGTGACCATGGGTTTCCCTAAAGATGAGATCACGGAGTCCTTACAAAACCAGAAGTACGATGATGTCATGGCCACTTATTTGCTGCTGGGAAGAAAAGCGCCAGAGGTCAGATTCTTGCTCATGTCCACATCATGCCCGGGCGTTAAATGCAATTGAAGCTTCTATAAGTCAGTGCAGCTGTTTTCAAAGCACCGTTCCCCATATTGCCAGTCGTTGTCGTGTATTTTGACTGATATTTCACAATCCACGGAATATTTAGTTCTGCGGCACTAAGAAAAAAAAAAGATGGCAGGCTCGCTTTTTACCAGTTCGTTCTCCCTTTTTTTTTTTCTTTGTCGTCAACAGTAGGACATGGTTTGGTTTCACAAAAAGTACTGGCTTGTCAAAAGCCAATATTTTTTTAGCTTTTGACAACTTCAGCTCTAACGCAAAAAAAACAAGACTGCTTTTTGGCGACAAAAGAATCATGAATTTGAAGCGAAGAAACACGATCTGACACATCGCGGCTTGGGTTGAACACGATTTTGCATTCCGCACTATGTGACCAGCTAACCACTTTCTCGTGGCAGTTTGAGGGGAGCGAGCCCCTGACCAACAGCGTCCTGGCTCAGCGACAACGTCCCACCAGCGACATCAACAACGGCTCCAGTATTTCTCCCGCACATCCCAAAGTCACGCGCAGCATCTCGGCCAATCAGAAGCAGCGCCGCTACAGCGATCATGGTGGGGATGATGGTGATGGTGATGGTGATGGTGGTGGTGGTGGTGTAGACAGACGAAGTAAAGTAACCCCTTCCCTCCCAGCTCTGAGAGTGCTGCTGGCTGAATGCTGCGTTCGGAGGAAGTTGCTGACACCGATTGCCCGGTTAACGGTCAACTCCGCCTATAGTAGGCGAAAATCTGCCATAGAGAGCAAAGAGAGATCAATCTAATTTTTATTTTTATTTTTTTTGGTCTGGTGTTTTACACATCAGACTGAAAGCACTTTTAAACTTGTTAAAATACACTTAAAAGTGTTTCAAATGCATATTTGAGACTCTATCATGCACCAATAATCCTGTAACCTGATAAAATGATAAACTGTCCACTGTAGTAGCCGCTGTCCCTGAAAGGGTTAAAGTATTCGTTGACACGTCTTCTCCATATGAGATTTTCATATGTCACTCCCGGCGCAAATGACACCTAAAATAAAAGAGAACTAAAATTTGAACGGTAACACAAATGAACCGTCCAATTTTGTCTAATGAAAGTCAGCTAGCTTAATGCTAACAATGTGAAACCCAAAGAACGGACGGAAATTAGCATACACTGCAATGATTTTAAGCCTTCAAACATCTGCAACTTGAACACACACAGTGCAGGCACACTAACCGAGCACACAAAATATTCCAAAGTTTCTATTCTGACCCTCTTGGGAAAGTCAAATGTCGTCACGTTTATACCACTCTCAACATGATCGGAGTCAAGATGAGACTAAAAGGTGATTCTTGTTGAACATAAGCGGGGGGGAACCAGCACCCGCTATCATGAATTCAATTCCGGTTTTACTACTGACATCATCGTGCCGCCATGAGTCATGTTGACACAAGTCTCTCGCGTGAAACTACTATTTTGAGAAGATGGCACTATAAACGGGGAGAATCGCCGAAGAGGCTCAATTCAGGCTGACGTGGTGTCGTCAAAGCAGCTTCCTCCTGTCATGTGGGACCTGTTGTGTCTGGCGACATCTGCTGGCTGGTTGCTTTCCTGCAGCACCTCAAAGCACGAGGAGTGATCGGCTTTGCTTTTGTAACCCGGTGAAATGAGTGTGTTGTTTGTTGTATACGTTGAAAAGAAAAAAAAAAATGTGATTATGGCTTTCGGTGGCTTTGCTCAACGTTAAAGGAGACGATGGGTCGAATTCACTGGTATGATTTTTTGTTGTTGTTTTTTTTGTTTTGTTTTTTGTGCTTGTGAAGTCACAAAGAATACTTTCAATAGCTCATGCCTCTGCTTATTTTGACACGGCCGTAAAGTTGAGGCTGTTTTTTTTTTCCCACCCCATCCAGTGAATGAGGCCCAGTGACCTTTCTCATCGGTGTCTGCTGCTGTTTTTGTTCCGTCGTGTCAAATCATCGTCTTGGTCCAACTCCTTTTTTTTTTTTAGTGGGTCCTTCCGTGCCGCCGGCGGTGTCGTACACGCGGCGGGGTCAGGCTCTGAGCGTGGAGAGTGACCACCGAGAAGAGTGGGATGGCGCCCGCCGACTGGAGCTCAGCACTTCCAAGGGAGATGTTCCCGCCTCGCCGCTGGGAGCGCAGGAGAGGAAGAAAACCACAAGTGCTGTGGGGGTATGGACTCGTTAATATTCCAAATGGGCGAGGGGGGGGGGGGGGGGTTCAAGCAAGAAACTGGACAGTTGAGCGCTACACTATGCTAACATCAGTTGCGTTCAATATGAATTGAATATCTTGAATCGGCAGAAGAACACTGATTGGTCATTTGTTTTTGTTTTTTTTGTGGTGTGTGAATTTTCTTTCCTCAGACCAACGGATCAATGACTCGCAGGAACACGTATGTGTGTGAGCGATCCTCCACTGAGCGCTACTCGGCCATTCCGAACGGCAAAGACAGCAGGTAACCACGCTCACAGTTCAAACACGGGTACGAGTGCGCAGGACCACAAGGTCGTTTTGAAAACCGGGCGTCCTGTCGTAACAGTTTAACCGAGGTGTCGGGCAGCAACCCGTCGACCGCAGTGAGCGCCACGCGGCCTCGTCACATCAAGTCCATGTCATCTTCAGGACACCCTTCAAAGAGCACACTGCCCCCCATCGATGACAACACAGAGTTGAAATCCAGGTGAGCGCGCTCACTTTTTACACCAACTAAACATTTTTTTCAAAATTATTATTATTATAATTTTTTTTTTTTTTTTAGTCCAAAAGAAAAAGCACGCTTCAGTCTAGTGCATAGAATTTATTTTGTAATTTCCTCGCTTGATTTTTTTGTTTTGGTGCATTATTTTTGCTTTTCCTTAGTGTCAGTGAAGTGATCATTAATTTCCGTTTTTCGGAGGCTGTCTTTGAACGCCTCTCGAGTCGAACGAGAAGAGAGAAGGCACGGAGTCGGACGCAGACGCTGTGTTTGTCGAGACTGTTAAAAGCATCAATGAAGTGTACGTTTTAAAAACACTAACACCACAGCTCTATGTATCTATATCTATATATCTATTCAAACATTTTTTTAATAAAGCTCCAGGGAGCAACTAGATGTCGCTAAAGAGCCGCATGCGGCTCTGGAGCCGCGTGTTGCCGACCCCCGGTCTAGTGCTTAGCGGCAGTAAACTAAAGCAAACTCTTGGCTTCCTTTTTTATTTATTTTATTTTTAATTTTTGGGGGAAGAATTATGCACGATTGTCCAAACTGCTGCCTGCTGTGAAGTTTGCGTCGGCCATCTTAACTTAAGATACCATTGTGGTCTTTGGTTTTTTGAAGAAATGGATGCCGTGGATATGATGTTCACTTCTAAAAATGCTCTCCCTAAGTAGGCGCCAATTCACATCTGGGGGGGTAGTTAAAAAACGTTGCTAGCTTCACAGATGTGCTATTCTTGTAGCATCTTAGCACGAGTTTCAGAGAGCATGAAAACAGCGAGTAGGTAAGTTTTCAGCTCGATCTTGATTGCTGTTATTTTGTCACTGAACTCGAGTGGCGGCTTATTCGACGCTTGCTCGTACTGTAAATGACTCGCCAAAAAATGAACGTAGCATTTGTTCTCCCCCCCCCCCCTCCCCCCAGCTCCTCTCCAAGGGGTCCCTCCACCTCTCCCTCCGCACACAGTATTAGCACCCCCGAGAAGAACCGCTTCCCGCGGGGCACCACCAGCCGCAGCACCTTCCACGGCGCCCAGCTGCGAGACCGCCGCAGCGCCACCTACAACGGGCCGCCGGCCTCGCCCACGCTGTCCCACGACACGGGCGCCCTGGCGCAGCAGCGGCGGGGCACTTCCACCGGCATCATCAGCAAGATCACCTCCAAGTTTGTCCGCAGGTCAGTTGCGGGGTGATGGGGGGGTGAGGGGGGGGGGGGGGGTTGACATTGACACACAAATTTAACTGTAGTTTGTCAGGATAAATACAAGATGGACTTCAAATGTTTTTCAGCGCCATTTTTTAAATGTTTGGGAGAATTTTGAACTTGACCTACATTTCATTCAACAGAACCAAAATGGATTGAAACTAACCCGGCCTCTCAATTTCAATCTGTCTAAACAGCGCCTCCTAATTACGCGCTAAAAAAAGGGCGGCACGTCGCCAAAAAAGACGCCAGGCTAATGGGCACGCTAACATCCTTAGCATAAGAATCTTTCTCTTCAGACAGACCTCAGACTTTGTGGACTTGGAAGATAAAAGTATCAAGTTTCACACCCTAATTCCACATTTTGGTTAATACCGTACTTTCAGCGCCCCTCGCCTTTTTTGGGGCTCACGCCTTTTTCTTTTCTTTTCTTCTCCTTCCTCTTGGCATAGAGCTCTGTCTTTCAGGTCCACTCGGAGGTAGGACAACACTGTGTGCCCCTCTTGCCCGACCGGAAACCAATCAAGAGTTTGAATAACTCCTCCAGTCCCTCTTGGAGCACTTCCTTTCCCTACTGACACCTACCTGTTGTTGTGCTGTTTACATCCCACTCTCTCTCTCTCTCTCTCTCTCTCTCTCTGCCCACTTGCCTTGAGAAGCAACCTCACACCTCACCGGCTTCGTTGTAACTTGCTTCTCATGTTGTTGACGCTCCTCCTCCTGACTCCTTGACTCCCCCCCACCCCCTCCCGCCTCTGCTGTTTTCGTGCCTCGAGAAAAAAAGAATCAGGCCCGACGGAGTCTTTTGAAAGTGATTGTGTTTGACCAACACGGAAGAGTCAGGAGACCCCCCCCCCCCCCCCCCCCTTTAGTCTCGTTGTGTGCTCACCCAGGAATGTGGATTCTTTCCTGGCATGACGCCTGAAGCCCCCTCGCTGTGTCACACTGATGATGCCGGTGATGGTGGTAGTGATGGTGGTGCTGTGTGTTACCGTGAAACTGGTGGGAGTAAAAAAAATATATATTTGTAATTGTTTTATGTTATTCCTGGTTTGATTTCAGGGTGCCCAGTGAGGGAGAGGCCAGTGCCAGGACAGAAACACCCAGGTGAGGTTTAGCATAAAGACTTGACACTCGATCCGGCCCGTGTGTAAAAACCTTAAAAAGAAACAAACATCCGTAAATGCAGTGAAAACATGCCGAGGGTGTATTTAAGTGGGGGTCTTTCTATTTTGCAGATTTAAAAGTATAGCAAGGGTGCTATGGAACATCACCCCCATAACGGAAAGGGATTACAGTCAAAGCTCGGTTTTCGAACGTCTCGGTTCTCGACCAATTCGGTTTTCCGACCAAAAATTTCGAGTTTTTTATGCCTCGGATGACGAACAAATTTCGGTTCTCGAACAAACTGAGCGCACCTGAATGCACCATTTGACTCCTCTCGCCTTCCTTACACGAGGAAGTGACGCTTCCTCGTGTTGCTTTCCATTGTGAGCAGACGTGTTCAGTAAACGTTTTTATTTTAAAAAGAGCGTGGTTTCGTTTTTCGAACAATTTCGGTTTTCGAACAGCCTTCTGGAACGGATTATGGACGAAAACCGAGGTTTGACTGTACTATATACTTAGCTAATATTGTGTTGTTCATTTGTGTACGTTCATGTTTTGAATTCATCAACGGTGACACTCCTCTGCCGTGATCCCAGGAGCGCCTCGGGCGACCCCAAGGAGGACGGCGGGCGGGACTCCAAGCCGCGCTCGCTGCGCTTCACCTGGAGCATGAAGACCACCTCGTCCATGGAACCCTCGGAGATGATGCGGGAGATCCGCAAGGTCCTGGACGCCAACAGCTGCGACTACGAGCAGCGCGAGCGCTTCCTGCTCTTCTGCGTGCACGGCGACGCGCGCCAGGACAACCTGGTCCAGTGGGAGATGGAGGTGTGCAAGCTGCCCCGCCTCTCCCTCAACGGCGTGCGCTTCAAGAGGATATCGGGAACATCCATCGCCTTTAAGAACATCGCCTGCAAAATTGCGAACGAGCTCAAACTGTGACGCAAAAACAACAACAACAACAACAACAACCACCGCCGCGGGGCTCGTCTCGTCACTGGATTCACGCACTGATCGTACCCGCCGCGCTTTATCAGGGTGGCCTCGGCTGGTAGCGCGCAATGCCGGCCACGAATGTACTGCACAGAGGGGAGCGCCTCGTCGGCGCCTCTGTGAAGACTTTCAGCAAAACATCTTTTTCGTTTGTTTGAAACTGTCCGTCCAGGCCTGTGTGTGTGGGTGTGTCTCGATCTTTCAAAGGACACCAAACATGCAGTATGCAGCTGAACACCCTGCAATAATGTTTTTGATTTGTTTTTTGTTTTTGTTTTTAGTTTTTGTTTTCTAAATGACTACTACCAGATCTTACGCTGAATAACTAGCCGCTTTTTCCACCCGTGTTCCGCGCATATGTAGAGCAGGCTGGAGCTCATACTAAAAACTATGTAAAAAGAATTGTACTGTATGCATAACATCTGCAGGTACTGTATATTAATTTTTGAGTTGTGTACAGAATTTCTTTCATGGGATTTCCTTTTTTTTTTTTTTTCCCCCTGATATAAATGATGTCACTTAGAGCAGTGTTTCCCAACCTTTATGGAGCCAAGGTACATATTTGACATCTGGAAAAAAAAAAATACAAAAAATGTCACGCCACACCACTTACCAAAAGGATGCACAAAAAAAAAAGTGGATGCACAGGTCAATGATGTACTGCACGTTGTGTCGTTTAGTGGAAGAGCATTTTATTGTTCTGTCTGTTCTAACTGTGGTTGGCGTACATAAATTAACCAAAAAAAATAGTTTCAATCGGAAATGTTTTTTCTTCCAAATAACGTTGGATTAATTGCTGCGGAAACACCTGACGATCTCTCATCACTGTTTGGGAATCACTGTCTTTGAGTATTATCATCCTTTTTTTTTTTTTAATTGCTCTGACTTTTTTTTTTTTTTAAGAAACCACCATTTAAGAATAGTGTTTTTCATTTTATTTAAAGAGCACTAAATTATTTTGTGGAATATGAAAGGGAGAATGTCCCTTGCCTTTTGTGTTATATTTTATTTGCCTATGGAGGAAAGGAAAAGAAAAAAAAAGTTGCACCATGTAGTAGTAAAACTGAAAATGTGTTCACTTTATTTTTTTCTGGGCAGCAGGGGGGGGGCGGGGGGGACAACGTCGAAGCCCCTGCTGCACTTTGCACAAGTTTTCTCACGATGACAGTATGCACCTGTTGTTTCCTTCCCTCTCCCAACAAGATTTGCTGAACTTCAGTTCCATTAAAAGCAGCCATTTGAATCGGTTCGCCAAGAAGCATGAGAAGTTTAAAAGAAGAAAGGTTTGTTTCGACAACCTCGTTTGGTCCTGCATCTCCACCAATGTGATACTTGTATTTCTCCTTCTGATTTTTTTTTTTTTTTGGGGTGGGAGGGGGGGTTACCCGTATTTTTGGTAATTCAGCAAATTTTATTGTATTTATTCCATTACATTGTAATGTGCTGCTTTGTAGAAATGAGGTGTGCACTTTGTTGGAGAAAAATAAAAAGGATTTTATTTGTTTGTATTCCTGTCAATTGATTGCTTACAGACCAAGAAGACGATACACCAAGTTAGATTTAAACAGTTGTGTGCGTAAACACGATCAGAAGCACTGACCTACACTTGCACTCTAAATTGTAAATTATATGAATTTATTCCTAACAGTCTTGTCTTCATTTCGTAGTGTCGACATTTTAAAATCGTCCGCACGGGGGCCAGAGAGTTTTCCCTCAATGATGTCACATTTTTTCCATCCTCTGATTGGTTAGTCAGAGCAAAACCGTTCAACAGACAAATCATGTCCGTCGTGACCTGCACTCTAATTCCGAAATAGATAATCTGATAATTACGATAAATTTTACTCAAAGGTCTGCTTTTGTCACGTTACTGTATAAACCACTTTTAACACATTATGAACGATCAAAAGATTATAGATTTTCAAAAATGATACCAAAAACATTGCAATGTGGGAGATTCAAAGGCACTTTGTGAATGGTGTTCAAAATGTAGATTACACGAAACTATTGATTCCTAAAGCTTGGGACACATATAAGGGGATACATATATTTACTTTCTTTTATTTAAACTCCTGTGTTTAAAAAAAAAAATCACCTTGGTTTTATGTGGAGTTTGTTTGTAGTACCAGCACTGCCCTGTGATAGGCAGCATGGTGCCACGCTGCGTCCTCATTACTCAAAGTTACAGAAGAAAAAGGCGAACACCCTCAAACAGTTTTTGGACGACATGGCAGCTACATTCTCTTCTACTCTGTCTTTTTTTTTTTTTTTTTTTTTTCAATATAATGAATGACTTGGAGCAGTAGTCCACAGGGAACATTTTGTTTCCGGCCGCACAGAGAAGAAATCACCAACAAACAAAAATGCAAATGAAGCTTATTGAGGTAAAAAACGTCATGCACCCTCTCCCCGCCCCTCCGTCGAGTCAAATGACTGGAAGGTAAATTAAAATGTTTCTTCCCCTCCAGCCCCTAAAAAAATACAGTTTTTCAGGAGACAATACGATAATTATTTTCTTCTCTGTACGCCGACACTTTTTATGATTGACATTATTATTTATTTGTCAAATAGTTTAATGTATCAAGGCATTACCTTAAACGCCGATGACGATCTCTCCAGGAATTGGTTTTTGTTATTTAGTTTCAACACAAACACCAAATAGAAATAAAGTAATCAAGACAAAGCATATTTGTTGTATTTACATATTTCTTGGAAATGTTATGTATGACTGACTGTGTGTTAGGAATTCTAAATGTTCTTGTGAGTGATTTACTGGTTGTAATTTTCCATAAATGTCCAAATGTATATATATTTTTTACTACAAAGGTACTATTAAAAGTATTTTCTGAACTTAAGTAGATGTCCAAATACTGTTGAATGAAGAGACTGTTAAAAGTAGAAGCACTAATTCAACTTTTTAAGTCAAAGGAAACAAAGTACAAATGTAGAAATGTATGATGCCCCTGACTTAACCCAACTCCATATTTTTTTTTTCTATATTTTCTTCATTGATAAGACATTTGTGGCACACAAAGAGACAAAAAGCGGTGATGATGCATTGACTTTATTGCGAGACCACTCAAATAGATCACAAATGCTGTTTTAACAGCTGTAGAGCGTGTTGATCCTCGCGATGTCCCATTTGGACATGCCCGGTCTGTGGCCGATGCGGACGTTGGCGTCGGGGATGGGGGTGATGGTGTCCTTCCCGTTGCTGCTGAAGGCCGTTTTTCCGTAGTGCATGATGGAGGCGTAGTCGTACGGTGTGTTCAGGTTGTTGGTGTCCTGCCTGTTGAAGTTCGAGGCCGCCTCCGGGTTGATGTTCTCCCAGTTGATCCTGACGTAGCGGTCGCGGTCGCTCCTGTTCTGCTCGTGCTGGAAGCCCAGAACGTGGTTGAGCTCGTGCTGGATGATGCCGTTGTAGAGGCAGCTGCCGCGGTTGATGGACACCACCTGCTTGCCGCCCTGCCTTCCCAGAGACGAGTAGCAACCGATTTTGTTCTCCACGCTGACGTAGTCGAACTCGTCGCTCCGGGGCACGAAGCGGATGCAGGTGGTCTCTTGGAAGGACCTTATGGCCGTCTCGATCAATTGCTTCTCCCATTCGGGGAATTCACGGCTCACGACGTACGGGACGGTCACCAAGCCGTTGGCGGCTTTCTTCCACAGGCAGCTCTGGGACAAACACTTAATGGCAGTCCGGGTTTTGGGAACCATCACATCTCCTTCCACGAGGACCTCGTCTGAGTCCCTGTTGGCGGTCAGGATTTTGTCGGAGATGTCAATTTGGTCTTCCTCCTCTTGCCCTGGGACGAATTCGTCCTGGTAAGCCTGAGTGAGACCAACCAGGAGGAGCATCAGCAGGCTGGCGAAGCGACTCATCTTCAAGTTTCAGTGGAGAGACTCGTTGGCGATTGATGTCGTGTCTGAGTCAACCTGGCTTCTTTATACTCTGGTCTAGAGGTGTGGCTGCACAAGGATTTTGGGTTGTGGTCTGCGCTCCTAAGCCTGCGTAAACCTCTCAAGGGTGGACTCCGCTGACAAACCTTTTGGACATAATACTTTGTTATTCTTGTCAAAAAAGGTCAACATGCTTTACTGGGTTGGACACGTTTGGATTGTGTGTTTGATGCAACTAAAGCGCTCTAGGGGTCCTCGGGTTACGGTGCCGTTCGACTCAGACGCGATTTAGTCGATCTCGAACCTACGCTGATGTCATAATTTTTACAGCAGTGGTTCTTAACTGGAGTTCGATCGAACCCCAGGGGTTCGACGGAGCCTCTGCCATGGAGGGTAAGACACATGCGACTCAACATGTTAATTAGTTATGACACGCCCACTTGGCCATCACTGGCTGCAGATGATCACATGACATTGCTTGTCCAATCAGTGCTGTAGGAAATTTAGTTCGCTTAGTCGTCAACGTGTGACTGTCTTGATAGTACGTCGTACAATTTTTAAAAAACAGTATACAGTCAAACCTGGGTTTTCGTCCATAATCCGTTCCAGAAGGCTGTTCGAAAACCGAAATTGTTCGAAAACCGAAACCGCGCTCTTTTTAAAATAAAAATGTTTACTGAACACGTCTGCTCACAATGGAAAGCAACACGAGGAAGCGTCACTTCCTCGTGTAAGGAAGGCGAGAGGAGTCAAATGGTGCATTCAAGTGCGCTCAGTTTGTTCGAGAACCGAAATTTGTTCGTCATCCCAGGCATAAAAAGCTCAAAATTTTTGGTTGAAAACCGAATTGGTCGAGAACTGAGATGTTCGAAAACCGAGGTTTGACTGTACTTATCTCTTGAAAAAAAACTTTTTTCTGTTTTTAATAAATGCATTTTTTTATATCTTGAATTTGTAAAAAATATAGACATTTATTTTTCACTCATGAAGGCTTCAGTGAATGTGCATATTAACTGGTTGGGTTGGGTACCACTGAATTACAGTAAATACTTGTTTGAAAGACACGGCATGTCCATAAATATCAAACAAATGAAAACAGTAGAGCACATGTGTCAAACTCAAGGTCCAGGGGCCAGATCTGGCCCTCCACATCGTTTTATGTGGCCCGCGAAAGCAAATCCAATATGTCAGCTTCCATGATTCTTGCTAAATTCGCGGGCGAATAACGGCAGCAATCGTGGGTCATCCCGCAAACCTAGTCAGTGAGACGAGTCGGTGATTGAAGCTTTTATTGGAATAGCACAATGTTAGTCAATGATGATGTCATCCTCACGTGTCACCGTCGACGCGACTGCTACAATTGAAAGATTCATTGCGAGTAGACCAGGCAACAAATTGATTGTTGATAATTAAAAAAAGATTGGAGGGGGTTTGGGGGGGGGGGAATAAAAGGTTGTTAGTTACATTCCCAGTTTTTATACATGACAGACAAAAGTGAAAATCGCGTCGAGATGAGTTCTCCTGAGAAAAAAAAAACGGTATCGTCAATCATTTAGAAATGCAAACATTCATGATTCAAATGTACAAGGAGAGGAAGGCAGATCTCTTGAAATATCAATCGTAACTGCTGTTGCCCCTGACAAAAGCTTCTTTTTTTTCTTTTTTTTTTTACAAATTTGAATCTGAAAAAATGTAAACATTTTATTATTATTATTATTTATTTATTTTTTTGGCAGATTGGTTCAAAAGTTCCCCACATGAGCATTACGTTGTGCTGATAAATACATAGGCGCGTACAAATGTAATGCGTGTATGGCTAGATGGTAGAAGTCATTTTCTAATGTACATTCTGGATTTGTGGACGATGACGCATGGATGGCCTGATCATGCAAGAAGTCTGATTCTAGCTTGAGATGCATGCATTGAGCCTCACCCGGATTCTTGTGAAATATAAATGTGTGTGTGGGGGAGGGGTGGGGGGGAGTATTGGGACACGCTAGGGAAAAAGGAAACTCCAAGAAAAACAACTGTAAAAAAAAAAAAATTTGGGGGGGGGGGTGAATATTTTTTTCAGGGGACTAATTTTTGAAAAAGGAGCATGGCTGAATCAATTTTTTTTTTTCCCCCTGACCAACATGTCCCAATACTTTTGCTCACTTTGAAAGAAGAACACATAATAATGCATTCGTGTAAAATATAAATGCGTAGAAAAAAAGTATTGGGACACTTTGGGGGGGTAAAAGGGAAACGCCAAGAAAAACAACTGTAAAAAAAAAAAAAAAATTTTTTGGGGGGGTGAATATTTTTTTCAGGGGACTGATTTTTGAAAAAGGAGCATAATTGAACCAATTCCCCCCCCCCCCCTGACCAACATGTCCCAATACTTTTGCTCATTTTTGAAAGAAGGACACATAATATAATAATTGCATTCGTGTCAAATCTAAATTGTGGGGAAAAAAAGTATTGGGACACTTTGGGGGAAAAGGGAAACGCCAAGAAAAACAACTGTAAAAAAAAAAAAATTGGGGGGGGGGGGAACGGATATATTTTTGGGGGGGGCTGATTTTTGAAAAAGGAGCATGGCTGAACCAATTCCCCCCCCCCCTCTGACCAACGTGTCCCAATACTTTTGCTCAACTTTGAAAGAAGAACACATAATATAATAATTGCATTTCTGTCAAATATAAATGTGTGGAAAAAAAAAAGTATTGGGACACTTTGAGGAAAAAGGGAAACGGCAAGAAAAACAACTGTTAAAAAAAAAAAACTGTTTAAATTGGGGGGGGCGGAGTATTTTTTTCGGGGGCTGATTTTTGAAAAAGGAGCACGATCGACCAACGTGTCCCGATACCTTTTGAAAAGGAGAACACCTCGTCTAATAATGCACGCCTTTCTCAAGATAGCATCAGCGGTCATCCCGTGTTACCCGTCCGTCCTCAGTTGCTCAGGTCGATGACCAGATGCTCGTAAATTTGCGTTTTGCCTTTGAAACTGGAGGCCAGCAGGAACTGCCGGTTGTCGATGGAGAAGGGCGAGAAGGCCCTCGGCGCTTGGATGTTGAGCTCCTGGAAGTGGACGAACTGGCCTTTCTTGGCATCCCAGCGGTACACCTGAGTGAAGGAGTAGTCGCTGCCCAGGATGGCGTACTGCCAGCCGCCCACGGCGAAGGGCTGGAACGCCATGGCGCCGCGCGACGGCACCATCTGCAGTTCCCGAAAGAGGGCGCCGTCCCAGCGCATCACCTTGGAGTCGCCGATGAAGCGCGTCAGGCAGAGGTAGAGCTCCGCCTTGACCCGGAAATGCTTGACGGCGTAGACGTCCTCCATCTCGGGGATGTCGGTGCGCCGCTCGAAGAGCTTGGTGCCTTTGTTCCACTGGTAGATGACGGGCCTCTGGGAACTGCTCGACAGGATGAGGTGAGGCTTGGCCGAGATCTCCACGTACTCCGCGTCGGTGTCCCGGTACCACGGGTGGAGCGACTGGTGCGAGTAGAAGCCGTTGCCGTTCCACTTGTAAACGGTGGTGGAGCCGGCCTTGGAGCTGTCGGCGACGGCGAAGAAGGACTCGCCGTCGATGCGGAACGTCTCCACGTCGTTGGGCTTGCGGATCTTGAGGATGTCGATGCCTTGGAGTTTGATGAACTTGTTGGCCGAGGTGTCGCGCTTGTAGATGTGCGAGCCGCCGAACAGCTGGGCCACGATGATGAAGAGCTGCTTGTCGATCACCAGGGGTTTGCAGATCACCGTCGAAGTGCCTGCGGAGGGGAGAGGGGGAGGAGTTTCGGTTGTCAACTTCACCCGGGAACGGCGCGGTTTGAATCGAGGACCCTCTGCCTCGGATCCTGTCGAACTCGGCGAGAGAGAATGAGTCATTTGATAAATCTCAAGAGCCGCCTCCAGCTGGGACGAATCCTTCTCATGGAACCTCCACGAAATCCAGAACCAAATGTTCCTTGCTGCACATTCGGAATTGATTTGCCCCTCATTGATCATGATCCATGTCGATGACATAAGCGGTTTGAGTAAACATGGCTGACATCATCTTGCTGCAATTTTATCCGATGACGTTACTTCCCGTTTGAATCTGCGATTCACCAGAGCAGACGGAAACTTGGAATATTTCCCTTCGCGTCGTTTCTTTTGGTACTCACTGTCGATGTCATCGAAATTCCTGAAGACCATCTCCACGTGATCCCACTCCATGAAGCTGCACTTGCCAATGAAGGGCTGAGCAAAGACGACATACTGGTCTTCGTCGAAGGTAAAGGTCTCCACAGATATCGACTCAAACTTGAGGGACTGGTACGAAGCAAACTCTGTGAGAGAGAGACAGAAAAACAATGACTGAGTAACGTTCGATCAAACTACCCGACACCAAGAACCCGCACGACTCCCGAGCAGACGTTTCAAAATGGCCGCCCGACAGCACCTGTGGTGATGCAGTCGAAGGACTGCGGCAGGAGTTCGTTGATCCGCTTTTCCTGCGAAGCCGACGGCTCTTTGCAGGAGATCTGATCCACCGTTGCGTTGGTGCTGTAGATCCACTCCACCAACCACTTGAGCTTGCAGTCGCACGTGAACCGGTTCCATCGCAAGTCTCTAGAAAACAGGTGGTTAGGGTTCAGAAGTCGACATTTCGTTCTCGGCGTAGAGCTCGTCACATCTTTTCACATTTAAAATTAGGACCAATGAATGTTTGGAGGATCAAACGTTCTACCGATAATTCAGGTTTGGACCATAAATGTTCTGTTGTATTTCTGACTTTAAAGGCTGGTGAGTGACGTGGGTGTCGGCGAGACAGTGTGTCGTTAGCTCAGGTTAGCCAGGCCATAAAATTACGTCTGTGTGGAAACATGATCCCTGCGTCGCTTCCAGACAGTTCGACAGTGAACCCCTAGGAAATGTATTTTCATATTCCGAAGAATTTCTTTTTTAAAAAAGCGTCCTAAAATAAATCGCGTTCACCCTTCTCCTGTACTCTCATTAAAACCGAGAGCGACTGGAGAGGAGCCTGTTCCGAGTCTCATTAATTCCAAAATTCTCGCCCTCGTGCAATTTTAATGGTGTGAAATGTGCCAACAGCCCCCCCACACACTTTTTTTTTTTTCCCGGCCGGAGAGGCATAATGATGGTGTCAACTAAATATAGAGGCTCCTGTACAAGAAACTCATTGTTCATGTTTGCGTAGTTTGGCCCATTATGTAACGCATTATGCAATTCTTCAGACTTGCAAGTGTTAAAAAATAAAAGTGGTACTTACACTTTTGTCAAGGCTTCCAGGCCCTTGAACAAGTCCTTGGGAATAGTCTCAAGATTATTGTTGGACAGACTCCTGTCGGCACAAAAAAAAACCCAAAACGTCACCAAGACCAAGAGCGCCAATGCTTCTCTTCTCCTTGTTTTATGCTAACGATAAACACACGATATTGTGCAATAGGAGGAACAACACCTCAGTGCAGATGTTTTTTTTGTTTTTTTTAGCTTTTCGCTCCTTGCCTGAGGGTACACACACTTTGCGCAGGAACAATGCAGCTATCTTGGAAAGGAAATACAGTGTTACTCACAATAATGAGTGTTACGAGTTTATTACTAGTTTATTACTGGCCAACAATTTCAAGTCATGTCAGCACAACAAATATGTTTTGTCACTACACTGCCAAGTGCCCACATTGAGTGGAACGCTTAAAAACGTTCCCTACGTAACGCAAGATCATCACATTGACGACGTGCGTTAAGACCCGACGCTGAAATTCATATCGAGAAACGGCTTACGCGATTCAATGCTGCTGTTTTGGTTACAACAAGCCATGAGAACTTGTTTGTAAAAATAATATATATATATGAATATACGGCGAGTAAAATGCACATCGGCGCGGTCTTAGCCGTGTAGCAATAGATGTAATAATGTAGTAATAGACCTGTCAAGGCACCGGTCTATTTCTGGCGCACTGTTCATCCGTCATAGTGTACGTGACTGGGCGGAAACGTATTTAAAGCGCAATTCATTCTTCCCCCGAAACTGCTCTGGGTTGTAATTCGTACATAGAATGTGCGCTAATATATTTCGGAGGGCGTCATACTCACAGATGCACCAAGGTTTTCAGTCCTCGGAATGCGTACGGTGATATGGAATTGATCTGGTTGTTTTCGATGAACCTTTTGAGGGGGAGGGGGGATTGATGACAATCGGTGAAATCATGCGTAATGACAACATGCTAAATGCTAAGACACATTTGTCGGAAGTTGGATTTGTATGCTGTCCACTCACAGATATTCGAGATGAGGAAGACC
Organism: Hippocampus abdominalis; assembly: GCA_018466805.1. Classification (NCBI taxonomy): domain Eukaryota; kingdom Metazoa; phylum Chordata; class Actinopteri; order Syngnathiformes; family Syngnathidae; genus Hippocampus; species Hippocampus abdominalis. The sequence continues at coordinate 5,284,252 of CM031702.1, forward strand.
GAGGAAAGCGTCCTCGTCTATCGACTCCAGGTTATTGGTGGTGAAGAGGCTGCACAGACATGGTTAAAAATTTGGCTATTTTTAAAATGATAAATGTTACAATGGAAAGAAAACATGAGCTTAAGATAACTCCCCCCCCCAAAAATCAAACATTAACATGACCAATAACTTGTACAACTCGATTGAATTTTAAAAAATATTTTCAAGAGTTGAATTAAAAATCAAATGAAAATGTGGTTGCGCAATTGTGCACACCCTCTCGGAACCAGGGACGCGGGTGTGTTCGGAATTAAAACTCCTTCACCCCCAGCCCTGCGTGGATATTTGATATCTCAGACCGTCAATGGCAGCAGCCAATCACGTTCAAATTCATGTTAAATTGGGAGTTAGCATAAACCTGCCTCAATTCAAGTCGCTCCGGTTAACCCCAAATAAAGTTCAGCTGTTCTAGTCGTAGTAATTTAGTTCGACAGCTGTAACGGTGATGATACGTGTTGAGACTCGTCGTAGCACATACAATGTATTCTTAAAAAAGAAGAAAAAAATGGAATGCCCTTGCTAGCTTAATGCTAACAAATAAAAAAATGCCAGTGATGGGCTAATTATTAGCATCGATTTTTGTGGTGTAATAAGTCTTTAAGCAATGGATTTTTAAACACACAACGGAAAAAGACGTACACGATATGACAAATACTGCGCTGCGAAAAACGATTAATTTTGTATTTTGGCCAAGGCGGGCAAACTCGAAGGAGCACCGCAATGAACTGAAGCATGAAATCATGATGCACAAAAAATGCTTACATTATATACAATTATGTTACAACTCGCTATGATGACGAACACTCCATTTTCCTTATTAGAAGACACCTTTCCAAATTTATTTTTGTATTTTTGAGAAGGGGGAGAGGTTTGAAGTGGAGCAATTTACATTCATTTCAATGAGGAAAGACGACTTAGTATATATTTTTTCCATAAAAACCTGGTCAAGGATCAATTTTTCAGGTTGTCTCAGGGCACTGCTGTCAAGACTAGTCAGCGATATCGCAACATGGCGTTTAATTTGCAGCGAAATAAGAAGACATTACCGTATAGGGAGGGAAGAATCGCAAGAGTTTGCTTACAGGAGATGCAGGGCGGGCATGTGGATGAAACTCTCCGTGGGGATCTCCGTGAATTCCGATTTGACGAAAGACCTGAGCGAGGGAACCGAAACCAAAAACACTGCAATGAACGAGAGGAGGAAGAAGGAGGCTTAGGAATGAGGACCGGGAGGCTGCCTTACAGTGAGATAACATCGGGCGGGAAAGCTCTGGGGATGAGGCCGGCGCTCTCGCACAGCGCGTTGTCTTTGGTGCATGTGCAGGACGCGGGGCACCGCGGCTGCCTGGCCCGCCTGCAGTCGGCCGGCGGCGGCCCCGCGCACGCCAGAGTGAGCGCGAGCACGACGAGCCACGGGGATGATCGGCGCGGTGTGGGAGCCATCCTCCTGCCGGGGTGTCCTCCGCGCATCAACCGCTCTCTTCCTCCTCCGCCTCCGCCGCCTCCGCCGCTTGTCATACCCGCGAGACGAGCCTCTTCCTCCGCGTTGAAGAGTCAAGCAACACTCCCTCCCCCACCGGGAAAAAAAAAAAAAAAAAAAAGAAATGTCAAATAATGCCACGCACTCACGAGAGAGAGCGCAATGTACGCGGGCGCAGGTGGGGGAACCCAGCGGGAGCAGACGGAGCTCGCATCTCCATCCGAGTAAAAACCACGCCTTATGGTTTTGGCGGGGGGGGGGGGGGGGGCAAGAGGAAAATGAGAAGGAGGTGTGAGTTCTGTGGTGAATCAGCTGGAGAAAATGCATGTCATATCCACTCACTGGTGGGTGGATCGATCCGCCGATTCGTTTTGTTGATAGTGTTCGATATCAGTATCCACTGCCGCATTGATCCGATCATCAGGACTAACTAGCTCATGCCCGATAGCAATTTGACCATATTTTCTGCTTGAATTTTCCATGCATGGTTTCCATGACAACTAATGGACTCGATGTGACTGTCCCGTGTTTGCGGGGGTTTGGGGATGCCCCCCCGACACTCCCCCCCCCCCCACCCCTTTTTCATAGTGACAGCTGGTGTGTCTCAGTGCAGCATATCCGCTCCTCAGCACTCAAAACAAAGAACAGGTTTGATATCATCCACCAGGACACTGCGAAATAAATGTTTGTGGTCAGAATATTAGGTACACTCCTTGAGAAATAGCCGTCGTTCATATTGATTTCTTTTCTGGGTTTTTTAAAGTGTCCAGTCAAGTCCCAAATGAGAGTTTTGCGCCAATGAAGGGTATTTAAAATACAGACATACTTTATATAAAATAAAATACAGTCAAACCTCGGTTTTCGAATGTCTCGGTTCTCGACCAATTCGGTTTTCGACCAAAAATTTAGAATTTTTTATGCCTCGGATGCCGAACAAATTTTGGTTCTCGGACAAACTGAGCGCACTTGAATGCACCATTTGACTCCTCTCGCCTTCCTTACACGAGGAAGTGACGCTTCCTCGTGTTGCTTTCCATTGTGAGCAGACGTGTTCAGTTAACATTTTTATTTTAAAAAGAGCGTGGTTTCGGTTTTCGAACAATTTCGGTTTTCGAACAGCCTTCTGGAACGAATTATGGACGAAAACTGAGGTTTGACTGTACAGAATTTCAAAAGTGTTATATTCATACAATAGAAATCACAAATCCGTCATCAGTCGAGTCTTCCGACCGAAATAAACGAGCATCAGTGCTCGAGAAAAAGGATGGCTGGATACAAAACGAGCCCCCCCGTAATTGACGCCTCCCCCATCTGCAGTTGAGTAAATAAAACCCCCCCGTGGGCCGTCTCCTATCCGAGGCAATGCGCAAGACGCTTTCCGAGCCTCCCTTAATGAGATTACAGCATTTCATATCCTGTGTTTGTTTATCATGATAATGTCAATTTAGCCAGGGTTAGTCGAGGGCTTCCTTTTTACGAGCACTTAGTGGGGGATGCTTTAGGCCGGGGGACGACGAGACCAATAAATCTGTGAGCATGCATGTTGGAGGAGAGAGAGAGAGCGAGAGAGAGAGAGAGGCTATTCCCAGATAGAGACGAAGCGTCCTGGACAATCGGCGTGTTTCATGAAGCTCCACCAAGAACACTGGACATGATTGTGGTATGATGAGAAGGCGCGTCAAGACAGTGCAACGGAAATAAGACAATAGAAGACACTGTCCACGAACCGCCGATGTCCCACTGTTGTTCATATGGCGGAAGATGGCTATCAACAGAAAAATATCGTCTCATGACAAAAAAAAATAAAAATAAAAAATTGAAAAGGTGGTCCAGTGAGTGTGAGCGCAAATGGTTGTTCGTTTCTGTGTGCCCTGCGATTGGCTGGCAACCGGTTCAGGGTGTCCCCCCCGCCTACTGCCCGAAGACGGCTGGGATAGGCTCCAGCACCACCCGCGACCCTTGTGAGAGTAAAGCAGTTCGGAAAATAAAATAATTAATCAAAAGTTAATATGAAATTTATTTTGCTTTTCTACAACAAAAAAAAAGACATATAATGAATTTTTGTTGATAATTAAATGGAAGACAACCCCATTTGATAATTGGCACTTTGATTGGATGTTTTGTGGGAAAAAAAGTGCTTTAATGCAAATTGTACTACATTTATGATGTGGTGTGCCTTTTAAAAAAATATTTTTGTGTGTTTTAACATGTTCAAACAGTGTAGGAAGGGGTAGAAAATATGTCAACGTGGATGGAAAGAATGACACGGTCCCTGAATATTGCGGATTTTCTTTTCTTTCTCTTGCTGTATTACGCTCGTATATTGTACCTGTATGTCATGACATAAATACAACACAGGCATCATTTTCAAAAATAGACTTTATTGACATATTTGATGCTCTAGCCGGGCTATTGTGCATCAAATAATACCGCTCGCTACTTTCATATAGGATCAAATCACTTTTCTTGTCCTGTGTGTGTGTGTTTCGGCCTCGCTGGTTGCCGCAGAATTCTGTTTGTTTTTAAAAGCAACGTGACGTATACAATAGTATGTTTTTTTTTGGGGTGGGGGGCGTCAAATGCAATAGCAACAACATAAAAATCTCATTTAATCATGTATTTCTAGTCATATTTGGCATGGCAACACATTATAGTTTAATACTGAAATCATGGTTAAGATATTTAAAATAATCCGTACACGCAACGCTAATCCTAAAATTGGCATCACAGTACAGCGGAACCTTGACGTGTGAGTTTAATTCTTTCTATAATCAAGCTCATATGTTCATTTAGTCATATATGAAATCGGCATCCATATCAAGCGTAATATTTGTACTTTGTACAGTATTGATGTGTGCCTCGCAGAGGTGTGGCCTAATGAGTGACATCATTCGCTCTTGTGGGGTAGCTTAATCTGCCTGTGAGTGGCCAGGTGTGTGTAGTGGGCTACAGCAGCTCATTACACGTGTTCTCATTTTGTATTTTACAGTCAGTCCCGTATCGAAAGCTCACTCGTAACACATAAAACAAGATAGAAATCAATTAGGCGACAGTTTGCAACTCGAGACAAGGTACCAGTGTGTATTTTGGGGTATTTTAAGGTGTTTAACGTTTCGCATGTACATGCTCAAAATAATCCCACAACGATTTTAGCAGATGACGCACGTTTTGGACTTGCCGCCCGTCGCGTCGGCCTGCTCTCCACCTTCCAATTTTTTCTTCTCGTCTTCAATGGCTTTCATCTTGGCCTCGTGGACGTCGGCGAGCGCTTTCCACTCCCCCCGGTTGTTGTTCAGACCGGCGAACATGGGGGAGATTTCCGTGTGGAAGCGTGAAAACTCCTGCAACCGAGCACAAACACGGGCGGGAGGAAAAGGGAGGGGAAAGGAGGTCTTTGTCATTCGCTAAATTGGAAAAATGTCAGCGTGACGTCGTATTGCGTCCCAATGCTTTCGTCCGTCGTTTATATTGTTTAAAAAAAAAGTTTCTCCAAAAATCTTACCTTGTACACAAAAGAGCAGACAAAATCGATGAAGCCGCACTGCATCTTGGGTAGCTCGTCAGCGTGATTTCGATCCATCATTGGCTAAATAAAACACGAGAAAGGTTGAGAAATTTAGCACCCGAACCACGTCGGCGTGCTTTGTAGTCACTGTTGGCAAAACAACGGGTGAAAAAGACAAGATCGGGATTCTACAACAGCTGCAGCAAAGCAACTAACATGACATAACAATTATGTCCATTGTCGGCTAAAGAAGGTGAAGAAAAGGAGAAGCTAATCATTTTTTATATCGAGGGCTCTTTTTTTTCCTGACACCCGGTGTTAGTAATTTCACAGGCTGGCGGCTCTGAGAGAGGGAGGGCTGCGTTGCTGAGGGGGTAGTCACAGCCGACTTTTTCCAATGGGAAAAGCACACCGAGCTCTTACAATAGGCTGCTGCTCAAGGACCGTCCTTTCCAAGTCGCCCTGCTCCCAGAATTCTGCTGCCACCATCAAAGCCACCTGAAAAAGATTTTTTTTTTTTTCAATTTAGCAGATTTTTTTGGGGGGGAGAAAAGTTCATGAGCAGCAAAAATCTCACCTTGCTCTGAACCTCCCACGGCTTCGTAATGGCCGACAGATCACATGCTGTCATCATCATTGCCCTGCAGGAAAAAAACAAAACATCAACAAAATGATATCATCTCTTCATATCAGTTACAAGAGAAGAAAGAAACCATCGTCATTTTTTTTTTTTTTGTGATCCATTCGGAGTTTACATGATGATCTCCTTCCGGGTGGGGTTGTTGGAGACGTAGCTGATTTTATCTTTTTCGTCTGGAATAGCCTCCATCGAATCCACGATCTTCTGGAACATCGTTCTCTTCCTGGGAGTGAAGAAAACAAATCGGTCATTTTTCCAGAAAGCCCCCCAAAAAAAGCAAAACGGCGTCCAACTGACGTGAACGTACTTGAAATAAAGGGCGAGGTCAGTCGCGATGATGCAAACTTCAAACAGATGCTGCACGGTCTCAAACTGGCGCTTTTGCAGGTTTTGGAAGATATTCAAGTTCTGGAACGGCGGAGTGTGATTAGATCGTAATCGGTTTTGCCCCCCCCCCACCCCCCAAAAAAATTATTGATTGTCGAGGGCCAACCTCATCCTCCATGAGCGTTTTGCTGTACTCCAGGTGATGTCGCTCCATGATGGAGCTGCTGTGAAGTTTGGCCAGAGGTGATGCGCTCCTACAGGAGGACACCAATCAGCAGGAATTCCATTTACAGTGAGGCTTGATTCAATTTGTACCGTGACCGAGCTAGATTTTTTTTTTTCCACTCATGTATTCAATCCCTTCCTGTCTCCTTACTTTGTCTGGTAGAGGTTGTTGGTCCCCCTGTGGTCGATGTCGTGGCAGAATCCAGAAGCCACCATGGCAAAGGTATCGAGATCCGAGTAGTACTTCTTCAGCTTGCCCGTCTGTTTTGGGAGAAACCAAGCCCATTAAAATTTTTTTTTTTTTACCAAACTTCACAAAGCAATCAGGGGGTTTGGGGGGTGTAAAGACTCGAGTGGCACTCACAAGCAGGAGTGTAAACATGGTTTGTCCCACGTTGAATCCGTGCCTCCAGTTGTGGTAGGTGATGTCACGGTAACCCCTGCGAACGGTGTACATCCAGCGCGTCAGGGTCTGTGCAAAAAAGTAAAAGGTAAATTGCCTGACTTCTATTGAAGAGGCATTCAATTCATTTCCAGAAGCCATTCTCCGTATCGCGGATTTTAATACTACTTACGAACATTTCCAACATACAAACCCTTTCGAGTAAGTTAGATCATATTTTCAAGACCAAAGTCCAATATTGTCGTATCTTCCGTTTGTATGAGTTGCTGCTCTGTGTGTATTAAAGTTGTTGGAAGGTTTATAATGACCGTATTTTCCACACTATAAGGCGCTCCGGAGTATAAGGTGTACCTTCAATGAATGGCCTATTTTAAAACTGTTTTCATAAATAGGGCGCACTGCATTATAAGACACATAGAAAAAAGTTACAGTAGTGGCTGATGGTGTATGATGCATCCACTAGATGGAGCTACGCGAAAGGGAATACAATACAATACAGCTTTATTTATATAGAGCGTTCACAACTGCTGTAACAAAGCGCTTTACAGAATAATTTAAAATACTACGTCCAAAAAATCAAAATATTGATCCATATATAAGGCGCATCGGATTACCAGGCGCACTGTCGCCTTTTGAATCATTTTTTTCATTTCCTGCACCTTATAGTGCAGAAAATACGGTACTTTAATAGTGATGTTAATTTCCATTAGCCTGTCAATAGCATTCCACATTCTTTGTTAGCATGAAGCTAATGATATGTTTTCGTTCATCTTTTTGACGTTAAAATTATACGACGCTGAGTTCTCTTTTGTTTTAGAAGTCATTTTTACAGTCAACTAGGAGTGAGAAATAACTGTTACCTCCGCGGGGACTTTGAACTTCTCGACCACCCCCAGCTCGAAGAAGCAGCGGATGCCGCACTTGATGAGCTCGAACTCAGACAGCGGGAAGTCACTGAAGCTGAACTCGTGCAGATCCACCGTCTTGGATTCGGGAATATTGGCTCTCTGGATGCGTACGGCAAAATTTGAACAATCGGCAACACTGCGGCGATCTTAAAATAATTGACACACGTTTGGGTGCCCACCAGTAGTTTGTACATCGCCTTCTGGTCACAGTCCTCCGGTGTCGAACCTAAACTTTTCTTGAGTGTTCTATGGAGGTCGAGAACGTTTGACAATTCTGCTATGCTAAGAGGAGCAGAACTGAGGGTGGAGCCTCACCAAGATGGTCTGCACGTCATTTGGCGTGGCCTTGGATTGGTACATGAGCATTTCCTGCGCCACGTCCTTACTCCACTCGGTCGTGTTCAGTTTGTCATACGTGTCGCTGTTCAGAGTGGACCAGCCCAGGAATTGAGTCAGGGCCTATAAACAGACGCAGTGAACACGCTTATTCAATGAACACGAATAGCTTTTTTAAGCACTTTCAGTGTTTGGGCGAACTTCTGTAATTTGTTCGTCGTTCTCGTCAAAGGGTTTTCCGTCTCTCCTGTTGAAGAAGGTCGCGACGCCGACGATCTCTTCCTTTTTGTTGACGATGGGGAGGGAGAGAACGTTGGTGATCTTCCAGCCGCTCTCGTCAACCGCGTCTTTCTGTCAGATCAAATGCACGGGTTTGTTTTTTTTAAACAGGTATTATATAAGTATCTTATTTGAGTGATTAAATAGCTAATGCAATATTTTAATGCTCTTTCTCACCAAATAATTAATTAGCCGATTACTTTACCCAACAAGATGAAATGTATGTATAAATTATATATGTCATGTACCGTATTTTCCGCACCATAAGGTGCACCTAAAAGCAATCCATTTTCTCATAAACCGACACCGTGCTTATAATCTGATGCGCCTTATATATATATATATGGATCAATATTCTGATTTCTTGGATGGAGTATTTTACATGTTCCCGTGAAGCGCTTTGTTACAGTTGCAGCTGTTGTGAAAGCTTATGCTGCGAAACGCCTTATAGTGCGGAAAATACGGTGTATATAATTCATTAAACATTGTTTGATAAATTAAAATGTACACAAACATATTATTAACTTACGATGTTTTTTATTATTTATGTTTATACTACATCTCCCTCGCTTTGTTTATACGGTTAAACAATTAAAGTGGCCCTCCACATACTTCTGGTTCGGTACCCGCAGATTTGCTGATTTTTTTCCCCCTTTTTTTTCTCCCATCATTTTTTTTTTTAAATCCCCATATTGGATCCAGTATATATACAAAACTGTTTATTTTATTGAAAATCTTCTAATCTGATTGTTTACAATAAATACATGAACCAATTATTTAATAAGCTACATTAAAAAAAATAAATCAGGAACTAGTTTCAGGAAAATGTGCAAAAAAAAAGAAAACAAAGTGGGCCAAATAGAAATATTGTCTCACCTGAAATGAAAAATAATCATCCCCTTCGGCATTCATCATATTGCAAATCTAGAATGACATCAACCAGTTGATCAATAAAGGTCTTTCAAAATGTTCTCTCCAAAAATCGTAAAGCGAAAACGCGGCTCTTACAAATCCATTTTCGGCCACGTAGCTTGGCAGTCCGCTGACCAGAGCCCAGTGGTCCACAGGGGGCGCGCTGGCAAGTCACACAGCAATTTTGTTACTATGTTACTCGATACATCCGAATTCATTTCAGTCGCACACTTCGAAATGTAAAACTCATTCACAGATTCGTGAAACACAAAATCATTTTTGCAAGGGCAATTTCGACCTAATTTATATATTTAATTCCTTGTGTAACATTCACATTTTTTTCAGATGGTGAATATAAGGTTTTTCATTAACTGTTAGCTACTACCATCAAAATTATACGAACAGTAAATCATTTCAACCAAGTCAATATTCATTTTTAATTTAAATACTGAAATCAATTCTCGTGTGACTTAAAGGATGCCGCTGTCACTTCTGAGCTTCATAGAGTGGCTCAAGTCAACATTTTTGTGACCCTAAAATCGCACAGAAACTAGCATACCAATTTAGCATACCTTACGAGAGCTGGGTTATTAAATTATTGTTTTTTTTTTTTTTTAAAGTTTCGGTGCACGGTACTTACGGGATAACTTTAATTTCCTCTTTGTCTTCCAGCAAGTAGTCAATGATCTTGTAGAAGTTAATTTCCTGATTGTACGGAACGCAAAGACATTTAGAATTACAAGTGTTGACTGGTGTCAATATTTCGATATTAAAACCCAGAAATAGTAGTTACACACACACAATACAATGGTGGAACACTGTACAATTGTTGAAGTTGTCGTTTTTGATGAATAAACTTACTCTGCCGTCAGGTGTCTTGGGACCCTTATAAGGCTCCTGTTCCCCGAGTTTGATGGCCCATTCATCAAAGAATTCCTGGAGGAAAAAAAAAAGAAAAAAAGAAAAAAAAGCAGCCTTATCATGGAAAAAGTAAAATCCTGAATCAAATAACGCTTCTCAAGTCTTATCTCCCTCACTTTCTCTTTGGTCATGTCCAGGAGCCCCACCGAGTACCTCTCGCACTTGATATACGTCCGGACCGTGTACAGGGCTTTGTGAAACTGCCTCTCGATGTCCGTCAGCTCCTCGAAAACTTTGCTGGCCGACCACAGCAGCACCTGGGCGGGGGGTAGTGTACGTCTTTTATGTCTTTGTAACGCTTTGTTCACTGGTGGTGAATGAAGGCGTTTAGTTTGCATACCTGACTTCTCCTGGACTCCACATCCCACATGTAAGCAGTGTGGGCTTGGAGGGCGACCACCGATGCGAAGTTGACATATTTATTGAAGAGCTGTTCAAAAAAAAAAAAAAAGTGACTTATTAATGAATTAATATTCATATTATATGAATGTTAGCTTGTTTATATTGTATGTGACCTTCGACCGGTCCACCCTAATGAGCACAAGCGCAAAAGAAAAAAAAATGTCTGAGCTCCTCCGCTCTAAGTGGATTCCAAAACAGACGATGGCTTTAAAATACAGCATATGGGGTCAGCGATGGTAAGCACCCTCGGTGACCTTTTTTTTGCTATCCGCAAAGCGAGATTAGTATGCTGGATTTACGTTTCTAAAAGCAATGCTAACACGTGAGTCGTTTCATGAGCTACACCTGTGCAAGCCCAGGAGAGTAAACATTAGGGAGAGGATTGGAGTCTTCCTACGTCGTTGTTAGTTTAACACGTAATAAACGGAGCGGCAAGAATAAGAAGAACATTTCTTCATACTTCTGATTGAGGCACAGCGGTTAAAACAATGGACAGCTAATCGTGTTATCAGGTTACAGGGTGCGTGAAAGGGTTAAGCAGAACACATAAAATTCGGAGCCGGATTTTAAATGGCGCTCACGGCCGACGACGACGCACTCGAAAGTAGCCACATCAGCAGACGATCTGAAAGGGGAGAAATATTAGCTAGCTAGCGGGTAGCTAGCTAGCTAGCCAGCTGCTCGCCACAACTACGTGCGAGCTAGTTCTGTCATTTTCTGCGATTAGCTTCAAAGCTGTAGAGGGTTACCTTCAAACATGAGTACCTTGACTTGTGAGTTTTTCTTGACATGAGCGGGGGTTTTTTGCCTTGAGATACGAGCAAACATTGACATCCGTGTACAGACCCCACAAAAATGTTTAAAAACAAAGCATCATTTCTACAGCTGTCATTTTCGTAACATGAGACCACGATATGGTTGCTCACAGTTATCAGACCGGCAGAATCTTTGCGTTATCTCTAAACTTGAAGGGTATGACTTGAGATTTGCTAACACCCATCTTTGGTGAAAAGACACACTTTTGATTGCAGCTCTTGTTTTGTTTTGAATCTCATCCCATGCCCGGCGCTTGAGTGCGGTACACTCACCTCCTGGTCACTCTTTGAGAAGGCGTCGGCGCCTTGCTTGTTGAGCGCCATGACGACGCCGATGGGATCCTTTCCGCTCAAGATCGGAGCGCTCATCATGCATTTGGTGGTGTATTTGGTCTGCTTGTCCACAAAGTCGCTGAAATGAGAGTCCTGGAAGTACACGCATACACTTGATCGGATCTATCAACGCCGCATTGATCGCATTCGGTCATCACGCTCACCTTCTTCACGTCGGCGATATTCTGCGGCTTCTTGGAGTGCGCCGTCCACCCGACGATCCCCATGTCCGTGGGGAAGACGATCTCCACGTTGGGGTTGACCAGATTCTTGTCGAACGGGGAGTTATGCGTGACGTCAAAGAGGACCGTGGATAACTCGGGCGTCCCGTTGCGCGCCCGGTAGCCGAAGTAGCTGCAGCGGTCCGCCTGGACCAACAACGCGATCCTCTGGAGAACTTTGTGAAGGGCTTTTTCCAGCGGGCCAACGCCTTGCATTCCTTGACCAGCTCGAAGACGAATCGGGACTCCTGGATGGTGGTGGCGTCGCTGTACGAGGACGGGTCTTGGACCTGCACCTGGTTGTCGAAAGCTGCCGCGATGACATCGGCCTTGAGCTTTTTGTCGTAGTACTCTTTGGCAAACTGAGGGTTGTTGTCCAGGAACTTCTCGACGGTGTCTTTGTCTCCCATTATTTCACCCCCTCAAGTCAGAATCCAAATGCTCCGGGATGTGCGGCGAACGTGACGGTCCAACTCCCCTTTACTAAGGTGTCATCCGGCTTCCGCTTTCTTACCCCACCCCCACCCCCTGGGGGAATAGAAAGCAACCGGTGGCTTACAGGTTAAGGGGATCCCAGTGGGCGCTTATGACCGTGACGCAAGCATCACAAAGCCCCCATGAGCTTTCTTAACGTGCAAATCCAACCACTTGACCTTTGACCCATCGCGGATAATGATAGCTTAGTTATGGCATCAGCAGAATTGACGTCTGGGTATCCTTTTAACGTCAGGTGGCTGGTTGGGCATTTGGTACACGGAGCTTCAGTTGGGACTTGATCCACTTCTGAATGCCGTCACGATCGCGTCGCAGTTGTCGAAAACACACAACAACAACAACAACAACAACAACAAAATGCAATATGACAGCACATAACTGTTTCATGATGCGGATTACCCGGAGCAGTTCACTATCCACATTTATCGAACGACGCGAAAATCCAAATGAAAATTAAATGCATTGTACTCATCAGAGATTCGGATGATTAATGTGCGCAGATGTTTTTTGCTTGTCGACGAGTTTTGCTTTGCCCAACGAAATTGTGAAATTGAAATCTGGTCGGTTGAAGAAACCAATACTAAAATAGTTGCGGTTTCTGGCACGCACAATACAGTCAAACCTCGGTTTTCGAACGTCTCGGTTCTCGACCTTTTCAGTTTTTGACCAAAAATTTCGAGTTTTTTATGCCTCGGATGACGGACAAATTTCGGTTCTCGAACATAACTGAGCGCACTTGAATGCACCATTTGACTCCTCCCGCCTTCCTTACACGAGGAAGTGACGCTTCCTCGTGTTGCTTTCCATTGTGAGCAGACGTGTTCAATAAACATTTTTATTTTAAAAAGAGCGTGGTTTCGGTTTTCGAACAATTTCGGTTTGTGAACAGCCTTCTGGAACGGATTATGGACGAAAACCGAGGTTTGACTGTATGGAGGCTGGCATTGCTGGAGGGGGCGGCAACTGCATTTTTCTTTCATTTGTGCAAATGATAGATTTTTTTTTTCAATTCTTAATTTAATTTGTTATTATGTCATGTTTACAGATATCGTCATGGATGAATTCATTAAGAATTTGCTTGATTCAACTTTTGGTAGCATGGATGGAGTCACGTTAAGGATAAACCAAAAATCCTGACAGAAGCTTATTTAAATAATAAAACAATGCTGTTTTTCGGAGTGGTTTTAACCTGTGTAAAGGAAGCGTCAGAGTTCGAGGTAGAGTTGACGGGATTAGTGAGGATTTCTCTCAGGGGCTGTGAGTTTGATGACCAGTGTCATTAAGTGTTTTGTAAGCATCGCCTGGTGATGGGCTGACATTGTAGTTCAATGTGTTGAACAAATTCTGTTGGAACCACGACCAACAGAGGCCTGTCAAAGTGTCACAAATATAGATTTTTATTTCATTTCATTTTTTTAAATCAATCAACAATCAAAGCACAAGAACAAAGCATGAAAAGATCTCAGGTGCATATTTAAAACCAAAACAACTGAAGCGAGGGAACAACTCACAACATTGAAGATCTTGGGAGACCTCAAGATGGTTGAGGTTCAACTCAATTCATGCAGACTTCCAGGTGATCCATCATCTGCCGGTACTGACTGACAGGACACCGGATCCGACAGATGGGGCAGTGCAGGGTGCTTGCGTCCAAGATGCTTTCACTGGACGGCCGACGGGGTCTCATTTCTTCGTAGACGGGTTCTTCATCCTCCTCCTCCTCCTCGTAGTCTTCCTCCTGCTGCATTCTCTGTCAAAGGAGATCAGAAATGGTGAATGGAACCAAACATCACGAATACTCACCTTTCAATGAATAGTCAATGACGATCCAATGAAGTTGACACATTTTCACCGGCACGCAGAACAAATAGCAAGTTGTGGTTGACGGTTACGGTGTACCTGCCGCTCCAATTTGGCGGAACGCTGCTTCTCCTCGCCCAGTTTCCCGTGGAGCATTTTTATCTCGTTCATCAACAGTTCTTTGTCCTTGGAACAACGCCGAAGCTGCTGCTTGAGCTCACTGGCCTCCATCTCTTTTTCCTCAACCCTGGACATTTTGTCGGTCATACAGGTGCATCTCAATGAATATGAATTTATTGGAGAACTCGATTTAATTCCGTCGTTCAACTTGGAAAGTGAATCTCATGTATTATGAAGACCAACTGGAGTACCGTATTGGCCCGAATATAAGACGGTATTTTTTGCATTGAAATAAGACTGAAAAAGTGGGGGTCGTCTTATATTCGGAGTCTAGACATTATACCCATTCATGACGCCAGATGGCGCCAGATATCAATGAAGAGAATGCTGAACTTGACTCACCAGGCCAAAGTGAACCCCTGCCACGAAGAAAATAAAAATAAAAATAGTGGTAGCACGAAAAATAAAAATAAAAAATAGCTGTAAGAAGGAAAAGTGAAGAAAATAATAGAAGAGATAACAGAAAATGGAGAAACGTAGCGACAATCTGGAGAAAAGTGGGTTGAAGATCGGCCATGTTAACCGGCAGCTGAGGAGAAGTTATGAAGTCATTTATATTTCAAAAACAAGAAGCCATTCCTTTACGAATGTGATTGCACTTTAGATTTGAATGAGGCAAAATAACATCCTTTTTCTCTCAAATATATTGTTATAATCATTTGTTTCAGATGTACTGTAATTATTTTCTGTATAAAAATTAATTTGGTGTTCAAAAAGTCTTTTTTTCAAATTTGAGTCTTGAAAAAGAGGGGGTCGTCTTATAATCAGGGCCGTCCTATATTCGGGCCAATACGGTATTGTAGTATATTTCATTTTTCATGCTGTTAAAAAATGGAAAAAAATAAAATATAAAGAAAGAGGTCAGAAAGAAAGGGGAGAAATTTGAAACGTAGCTTTGAGCAAAAGAGAGAAGGATGGTGGAAAGGAAAAATGACCCCCCAAAAAACTCTATACTGAATCAAAATTTTAAGAACATTAATGAACTAAAACATAACCCAACTTTTATACCATACCTTATTCTAAATTATTCAGAAGTACATGAAGACATTCTGGACACATAGTTTCCCAGCGTGTTTCTTGCGGCGCACCTATTTTTAGTTTCTGCCAGGTCCTGGAGGGTGACGTCGAGCCGCTGCTTGACTATCAGCAGGTTGTCTCGACCAATCACCAGCAGGCTTTCAAAATGCTCCTTCATCTCCCTCATTCTCTCCTCTGCCGCGAGCAGGGACACAAACAAAAACATCTTAACAGATCTCGCCGTTGTTGCGCCTTTTGGTGACACGCCGCCTTGTGTCTTACCCTCTGAATGCTCCTTATTGTGCTGTGTCAACTGCGCCCGGACGGCCTGGTCCAGCTGGTTGTCCAGCCACAGCATTCTGTCCACGACTGTCCTCACGTAGGCCTCTCGCTGCTGGTTGTAAGCCAGCCACTGCTGGTTCTTGGCCAAGGCCTTGGTTTGAGAAGCACATAATGGAAACACAGTGAGGCAGACGGGTCAATAACAAGCTCCCCAAATGAACAAAGAATGTGCATACGTGCACTTGACTACAGTACTGCCATGGGACGGAAATCTACTTAAATATTTTCTGGTGTCCACACAAAAAAAATGTGTAATGTATCTTTTAAGAAGGAGAACAGCATTTTACAATACCGTACTTCATAAGAACATGGTTATAATTTAATAAAGAAGAATTAATCTGTGATTTCATGTGCCAATTCATTTCATTGTGCTGCTCCTTCTGCTGTGCCCACCTTGGCCACTGGGGGCAGTCTAAGACAGTGCCACAAACACCTAAAGAAGAGTCACCACTACTCTCAGTGATTCAATACGGCAAAATAGTATTGGTTGTTTTTTGCGGAGGATAAAGAATATATGACTGCGAGTATTGTTATAGTATCTGTACAAGTGTTGCTCCGTCGTTTGCATTCAAATATCGTATAAGCCTGTAACTATCAATACTAATGGTTAGCCCATCTATTTTAGTTGACATTGGGTTCGCATCAACAGAAGAAATGAATCCCTTTGCTGCCACCACATATCTCAAGTTTGAGCTCGCAAGTCAAAGCAAAAATAATCATCCAAACGACAACTGTGTCTTAAACAAAAACAACAAACTCCAAATCAGGTCACTCGAATCTTAAGGCACCAGTGCAATTGATAAAATAAACGAAATCAAATGGTAGAAGGATTTGATAGCATTTTTTCCTTCAACATATGCACAAAACATAATGCAACAATCAAACAATTTGTTCGCCTAACAGCAAAGTGGCCTGAGTAATTTTTAATTTACTTGTCAATATTAAAAAAAAAATGGTGTACTTGCTAATTTTTGTGTGTGTTTTTTAAAAATATCTTAAGAGCAAAAGGTTACCTACATCTTTGAGAGTCTTTTGGAGCTCTGCAACATCACTGGAGTAATGTTCATTTGAAGTGTTGCCCTAATACAGTCATAAAAAAAAAAAAATAATAGAAAACATTGTACATGATGTATGAATGGACACATTTCTAAATAGTGGCTAACAGAATATCAGTTTTGAACCATTCAGGTACATTTTCCCCCTTTAACACAAGTGCAATAGACTTTATTTGGAGATGTTTTTGTTTTTTTGGTGGAACTGTAAAATGTTTGACAACCACTGAATGTGAAAGGATAAAAATGAAGTAAAAGAAATCACAAAGAAAAACAAGGCGGTGAAATAATTATTTTGCCTCGAGTGAAAACAACAGTGAACAATTCAGTCTTTAGGGCAGATTGAAATAAAACGTCATCTTGAGGACCGTTTTTTTTTTTAGCCATTCATGGTTTTCACCCCAATCTTTTTGCTGGCTCATGCTAGCATAGGAACGATTTCAAAACCGTGACTACCATCTAGAGGCGCAAACCGGTAGAAGGCAGAAGGGACTTTGAAACTATTTGGTCAAAGACCATCACAAACAAATGCAGGAGGTCACACATAAATAACCAACCATTCAATTTCACATTCATTTAAAAAATATATAACATAACTAGGGAAATATAACATCTATTTAGGGAAGAGGACGACTCATTTCGAGATTAATCGGGGTTGTGGTATCCATGAAAGCAGCCTCGCAGCTAGGCATCATTAGCTGATTATTAAAACACATGAGTCGGCATTCTTGGCTGGATAGTTCACCGATCTAAACACAAGAATGAATCGATACGTTGACTCGGCGCCTCTTGAGTGTTTTGTTCGATGCAGGCCAATGATCTGATCGCATCATGTGCCTTTACTGTTCAAACGGATTGATTCTAGTGCTAATCTGGTACATGCGCTTACAACATGATGTCTATGACACTGATCACCTCTGTCAATCTTTTTTTTTCAGTGTTTATTTGTTAGGATGTTTTTGTTGTTGTTGTTGTCTTGCAGCTTCTGTGGTTCACTGCGACCCCCCCGCTGACATGCTCCGCTTCAACAAAAAACAGGGCTGTGGAGCAACATTTTTGGTCGCTCAATTTAGCATTCCCAAATCTTAGCAAAAATCGACTTTAATTTCCGCTAAGAAAGAAACAACAAACAAGAGAGGAGCCCAGTGGAAGTCAATCTTGTACAACTCTACATGAGGTGCTTGAGAGAGTTGGAGGTGGAACGACATTAAGGTGCTTACACTTAACACACTGCACTTAATTTCCGCTGAAATGCACTACGGCGTAGCGATGATTGTGGCATGGCACAAACTTGCCCATATTTGACGCTGGTTGCTGAGCAACCAAACATAAAGTATCCCGGTGCTTTTTCCCTCCAATTGATGCGCCGGGTGTCATCTCAGATGAAATTTCAGAATGAATTTAAAATACACGAAAACCTTTATGGATGAATTTGATTTGACTTCTAAAATGTGGGACATACGTGGCACGTCCAACGTTTTGGTTATTTTGTGTAAAACTAGTAGTTCTCTAAAAGGAGCTGAATTGTAGAATTCACAACAGTAAGCCCCCCCCCCCCTTTAAACACTAACTGAAAAAAGAAACATTCGTTTATCATTTGAAATCTTATTGTGGGGGTGAATCGGCGATACCTGTGTCGTAGACATGATGGTCCACTCCTCCAGATTGAAGCTACTCCTGCAAAATGGATTTCCCACAGATTTATGTGTTTGTTGCAGGACATGTCCTACTTGATTATTTGCACCAGAAGGAAAGTGACAAAAGTAGTTCTAAGTACATATTGCACAAGAGAATTTCAACATTCTTTCAGCGTGCAGTTGATGTTATAACTAGTGAATTCATTCTTCCATAAATAAATTACAAGAATATATCAAAGAATAACCCTCGAAATAAATTGAAGCTATCGCAGCACTACTGTAGGTTAACACTGGTAGTTAGCTTAAACGTCAACTTGTGTTCGTTCAAAAAATAAAAAAAATACAAGTTGTTATACTTGCATTGACCCTGTAATCCGACAAAAAAATGCAATTACCTGTCACAAAATACGAAGGATTTAATGCTGTGTGTAGTTAGGGTCAATTTTATCGACTTCTACGGGCGAAGATGAGAGAAAATTTACTGTAAAAGTAATCTTTGTTCAGCGAGCCGGACGAAGATAACGACGCCTTCGGGGTAACTCGGAATTATTAAAATTATGTTAATTATTCGGTTATCATTCACGAATATGAAAGTAGCCTTTTTTTATTTTAATGATAGTTTTACATTAAAAATAATGTATAAATGTGGAGTGTATGGAAAGGTAGACGTGTGTGTGTGTTCACTTTATACATGTACAGTATTAGGAAACATTTTCCGGTACTTGATGTACAGGAATGAGGCACTGTTTCCCAATGACCACTGGGAGGCGCGAAGGAATCATAATTGTGACAAATGGCGTAGCAAAAATCAGAATAATGTTCTGTTCAACACTCGTTGGGTACAATAACGACTAGCGGGAGGCAGAGGAGGCCGTGGTTGGTTTTTATTATTATTTTCTAGTATTTTATTGAAGAGGTGACAAAAGTAAGTACTCATGCATACTAACGCTGTCCTTAAGGGGTGACACACTAAAAAGACAAAAATTTCCTCAAAATTAGCTCATGTATAACAATTGTAAAAGTCAAATTGTGAACTGAGTAACAAAAACAAAGACAACAACACACTTTGCAAAATATACCAGATGGGGGAAAATATTTTTGGTGAACTGGCTAATAAAAACTGCTAAATTAGCTCACGATCACTGAAAAAACAAGTACAGTACATGAAAATGGCAAATTCGCCAATTAACTGAAAAACAACAAAAATGAGCAAAGGATAACTTCATGGGAGATTGGGGAACTGATAAAACAAAACAGGTGAAATTAGTCCATGCCAACTGAAAAACATCACATGAACCGACAAACAAAAAATGGCAGAATTAGCTTTTAATAACAACTGATAAAATACACTTCTGTAACTAACGACAAAAAAAAGCTAAATGATCTCATGAAAACCGGAAGAAAACATGGCACGTGATGAACAAACAAACAAAAAAAGCGAAATTAGCTCTAATTCAAAATTCTACAAGTGCTTCCAAGAATTGTTCAAAGTTAGATGCTGGTATGTTTTAGGCTGGCACAATGCATTTGGCAAATTGCTTTTCTTGGAGCTGATAAAGTAAATAATTTCTCTTAAATAATGCCTTGGATCTTGCTTTGAATCTGTTACATCATCATTAAAGAAACAAAAACATGTTGCAGCTGTCAAAAGAGTAGGAAGGAGTCGTAAGTTCAGATGCAGTGTCTGTTCAAAGATAAGGAGCAAAATTTAAAAAAAAAGAGTCTTCCTAAAAATAATTACTAAACTAAAGCAGAGATTTTGTTCTGTTTTTATTGGCTGCTTGGTTTCAGTCAGCTCATTGTGACTCACAAATGAGGTCTCCCTCCTCCTCCTCCTCTCCCTCCTCCTCCCAGAGCCACACGTCTCTCCTCTTCACTTCTCCTCCTTTCAGTTTTCTTCAAACTCTAAGGAATATGGTCCTCCTCCTCCTGTGAGAACACATTTTGGAGTTACTATCAACCATGTTGCGGGTAATTGTTGAGTCTGCGTGCGGGATCCCCAAAAAGAAACTGGGCAACCCTGACCCAATTGTTTCTGTTGTTTTCAGAGGTGAGAGATTATGAATGACTTTACATAGCGAAAGGTGATATTTCAGCAATATAGCATTTGGAGTGTCGGTTTTTAACATATATTTTATATCCGCTTACCTTAAGTCACCTTTGTTTTATTATTTTATGGCATTTCTGAACGTTTTTCTTGAGTTTAAAGTAAATAGGGACCATAATATGGTAAATAGCCATTATAGCTTTGAAGCAATAATATACAATACGAAGAGCAATTTACAATTGTACTAAATAATTATATATCATTGCATATTTAATGTAGTTTATGTGTTTTCTCTTGAGTCCAAACTGAATATTATGACCATGATAAGGTAAATAAAATAAATTCTACTTGGCTACGGTTTCTCAAAATGTAGTATGTGTACCGCTAGTTATGGGCTCCCTCTAGTGGTTCGCAAAATACATTTTCCAAAATACAATTCAGTTGTATTCAACTTTTCTTTTAATCTATTTGCTTGTAAACATTTTTTTAAATGATTTGTATTTGAATCTGTATGTGCAATACATTCCGTTAGAATCAAATATCATTTTTTGTTTTTCCTCGGTGTAAACACAGTGTGGCTTACAATGTTAGACATACAATAATAATTGCAATTCAACAAAATAATCATTCATAACACTTGATTTGCCAAGTCTGCTTCCTTTATTGCGTCTACCCTGATTTCACAGTTGCATAATGCCGCAGTGACACTGTTCTTTTTTCCAACGAGGTTGCCTTTGTGATTTCAGGTGAAAAGAAGAAAACCAAAGCTGTTGACAATGAGCTAAATCCCGTGTGGAATGAAGTGAGTGCAGTTCACAGGAGTTGTGGGCCGCTCATAGTGAAACAAGAAATGAAGAACAGTTGACTCGGCACGTAGAAAAGCATCTTTGTGAAACAAATGTATCTTTTTTTTTTTTTTTTCTCATTGCAGGGGCTGGAATTTGATTTAAAGGGTTTAGCGTTGGACGCATCTTCATTCATCGACGTGATTGTGAAAGACTATGAGACTATCGGCCATGACAAGTATGTGATTGTCAAGTTGTTATAGAAGTCAGCACGAATGATCATTTAAAAAAAAAAAAGGAATTAAAACTTGCAGTGTTACAGGGCCTTTTTGTGTAGTTTTACAACCAAATACGAAAAAGTAAAAGTAAATCAAGTATAATCACCATTTGAGATTGTGTAACCCGCTAAAACCGCGACATTTTTAGGATGGATTAATTTGATAAATTGAATTCCATCCTGTTGCTTATTATTGCTGAGGCCTCACTTGGTGCAGAGCTTTCTGGATTACAATATTTCAACATTGACGGAAAGAAATAAGTAGTGATTGTCGAAAACGAAATCAGGATATAAATAATTGTTTACTGTCTTTTTCGGCATAAATCCCCACCCGGACCCATCAAATTATTTAAATTGGAATTTGTAATCCCTTTAAGGTAGTTTCATCCATCCACCCATTTTTCATTGCCCTCATTGGCGTTTGCGCAGTTGTGGGAGTGAACACAGCCGACTTGATTCCCCGGGCAATCGAAGCGGCTCTTCTCATTCCCTTTAAATTCAGTGCAGTTGAGGCACGTGATCTGGCGGAAACATGACGGACTCGCCCGCTGGAGTCCATGCAGCGATACATACATTTATGACGAACTGCAAACCAAAAAAAAAATCTCCACTTGCGGATGATGTAAAGTTGGCCGCTGTAAAGTAGGCAACTGGAGACCGCTTTGCACCCTTGATCATGCGTGTGTGTGTATCTGTGGTATTTTTCCTAATGAACATCATCATCTCCGGGAACACACACACACACACACACACACACACACACACACACACACACACACACACACACACACACACACACAGACTGTTACTATGGTTAAGTCCAGACTTGTAGAGTCCTCAAGCAAAAAGCATTGTTATCCTTCTCGCTGCGCTCGTCAGGAATGT
This sequence comes from Hippocampus abdominalis, assembly GCA_018466805.1. NCBI lineage: Eukaryota > Metazoa > Chordata > Actinopteri > Syngnathiformes > Syngnathidae > Hippocampus > Hippocampus abdominalis. Next base: position 5,306,515 of record CM031702.1, read on the forward strand.
TGCCTTAAAAGGGCACAGTCACTGTTCTCTTAGAAACTTCCCCTAACAGGATGCCGCACCATCACACTCTGTAGGCATCGTGCACTTTAAATATATACTGTACTTCGGAGCTGTACAGAAAGGAGGAGGGGGGGCTGGGGGGGTATAAAACAACCCAGTCACCCATCGTCAGAAAGATTCTGCCGTTTCAGTCTGTCTCACACTTGAATATTTGTCCACGACCCCTGCTCCAGACGCATGGCGGTGAGTTGAGCAAGAGGAATGCCTGTCCCGGCTTGTCATACTGGCACAGCTGAGATTTGCAGAATGGAGAGTTCTTTTTTTTTGTGCCGCGACCTGGATTTTTAGGAAAAGGAATGTGAACCATGCTTGAAGAAAAGCATCCACAGAAAATTAATTATCGGTTGATTTAATTTAATATAACAATTTAAAATAAGTGTCAAACCCAAGGCCCGGGGGGCCAAATCTGGCCCGCCACATCATTTTATATGGCCCGCGAAAGCAAATCAAGATGACAACTTCCATGATGTTTTCTAAAATCTGTACCAAACTTTCAAATTTTCATATGTAATAAATCAGTGACACATTGTAACCATTTTCTTGTTACCAAACCCCTCATTACAGTTACTGAAACAATAATTGAATAAAACATTATTATTGACTTCTTGATACAGTTTCAGTCATAAAGGGAAACGGTCATTATAATGTGGGCCGTGACAAAATTGAGTTTGACACCCCTATTAAAGCTTCATTTTAGTTCAATTGTTATTGGAGGTAGCACATTGAAACTCCTCTACAACGAAATCTACATGGGTTGAAAATACCCCCTAGCGTGAAAAAATCTTTATGCATTACCACCATTCCCACTTTTCTGTTTCAAATTTGCTACAGTGAAAAACCCCCTGTTGTGAAAAATCTCTTGCTGCAAACATGATTTCGTTGTAGCGGAGTTTCACTGTATGACTTTTAGTTTTTTTATATATACATATTGTAGGGCTGTGCACGACTGAGTGGTGACTTGAATAGAGATGCTGATTGGCAATGTGTGAAGCGCGTTGGTTTGGGTTAGCTGAATTAACTTTGGTTGTGGGTTTGAGTGCACATTACAACATTCGGAAATGCTGTTGCTTTTAAAAGGTATGGTATGAACGATGCCCTTATGTGCTTTTTATAGCAGCAGTCTGTTTGAAGAAAGGGCCGAGAGCTGCAGCTCCACATGTGGCTGCGGTTGATGTTTTAAACTCTTGAGGGTTCGACACGTTCATTTAGTATGCAAAGTATGCACATTTATTCTCAGACTGAATGACAACTGCTGCTTTCTAGGCTAAACTAACTTTCTAACCCAAGTGACATAAGGAAAAAAAAAAAAGAAGCAGCCCATGAATAAGATCGGTCCTGTTGTCATACATTTGAGTTTCCCTTTTCCCTTCCTACCCCCCCCCCCCCCTCCCTTGGCTTCTAAATGTGGCCATCCTGGCACCGAACACGACATGCCTGTGGCGCAGGCTAATTGTTTCCATCTTTTGTCGCCGCTCACGCCATGTTTCCATCCTCCCAAGCGCGTTTATTACGTAACATCAAATTGTGTACCCCAGAACTGACTCGACAAAAATTAAGCAGTTTAGCAGAAGACATGAAACCAAAAGAGCATCCTGAAATTTTTTTTTTTTTTAACGACACAAGGTCGGAATGCAGGATGGCAAAAAATGACAGACCTCCTTATGTACATAGCAGAACAAACAAAATGAACATATATAGTGACAGTGGGACTAAGCAATGTAGTAGTTGTGCCTTTTCCTTCCGTTTTTGCGATGTCAAAAAACACCGCTGATGGTCATAGATGGCAGTTGCAGTGCAGAAGACTCCGTTCATTAATTCTCCCCATTTAAAATGAGGAAGCAGAAACGAAACAGCAGAAAACAGGAAGATGAGTGATTTGAAAACTCTTTTATTTGGCTTGTGTTTACATAGTGACCTTGGTGTGTGTGTGTGTGTCTCTCCTAGTCTATTGTCGGTTGAATTGGTAAAACAAAAAGTCAATACAACCATCCCTATTTCGCTCTATTTTTTTTACATTTTTAAAATTTTGTAGAAAGCATAGTGCGGGGGTCGGCAACACGCGGCTCCAGAGCCGCATGCGGCTCTTTAGTGACATCTAGTGGCTCCCCGGAGCTTTATTTAAAAAAATGTTTGAAAATGGAAAAATATTTTGATAGTAAGCTAATATAGCTCAAATAGATATAGATACATGTTGCAGCTCCGAAAAAGGAGACCTGTGGTGGTGTTTTTTTTAAAAACGTACACTTTATTTATGCTTTTAACAGTCTCGACAGACACGTCTGCGTCCGACTCCGTGCTTTCTCTCTTCTCGTTCGACTCGAGAGGCGTTCAAAGACTCTATCAACATTTTGGGTTGCCGACCCCTGGCATCGTGGAAGATTTGAGGGGTTTAAAGTAAACAAAACATCCCACCCCCCACTGAATTTCCACAGCTGTTAGTTATGAGTTTATTTTTTATTATTTCTGTTCGCGGGCTGGCCCATTGCTTATTCCTCGCACATAGCAGGCTCAATTGTAGTGCTCGGCAAGAGGGAAACCCCGGACTTGTCGCCGCCAGGCCGTAGCGATGCAAAACGGGAATTTTCTGCAAAATAAATGAATCACATTTTGCAATCCATTGTGGTGAATAACCACACGTCGCCATCGCAAAGGTGAAGATGGGGAATGAGGAAGTGGAAGTGGTCCATTCCCCCCCCCCACACGGTTATGAACAATTAGTCACACAGTGGCCAGTTTTCCTCCCACACTGTACCTTTGCCAACAGCCTTTATTTCTTAAAACAAATGATTAACTAAAGATTCATGTCAAATTTCTCATTTGTTTTTCAGGTTCATAGGCTCTGCGAAAATCTCGCTGAGGGACTTGGCCGGTGGCCACTTGACATCACTCCCGTCCAAGAATGTGCCCCTGAGCAATGACAAGCAGCAGCCAGTTGGGGTAAAAAGAACCCTACAGTCTTCTTTTTCTTTTCTTTTGCTCACAGGATGGACATTTTTGGCTAATGTTAGCATTTAATCAGCGCGGAGGAGACCGTCACATGGCAACATGATTCAGTTAGCAAGAGATTTGTGTACAAATATCTTGAGAAATATCTGAAAGCTTTTCAAATCAATTGATATTTCACGATGACAGCGTGGACGTGTTGGCAAACATCTAGCTCACACGTGTAATATGAAGAAAATGACAAAGCGCGACTTGAAATATTTATTCCGTGACAATAAACTCTTTGAGCCTCTACTGAAGAAATACAAAACACTGGTTGTAATCTTAACTCAAAACAAAGGGTTTCTCAAAGACAGTTATTCCTTTATGACAGGGTGGACATTTGTTTTGGGCTAATGCTAGCATAAAATGAGCGCGTAGTAAAACTTCACTTATCAACATGAATCAGTTAACAAGATGTCTGTGCGCTGTTAAACAAATACGAATATTTGAAATATTGGAAAGGTGTTTTTACCCATCCATCCATTTTCTTTATAGCAATTGATATTTCATTATGACAGAGTAGACACGTTGGGCTTGACAACATCCAGCTCATAATATTAAGAAAAGTTGAAACATTTATTCTGCACCAATCCACTCTTCAGCTTCAACTGAAGAAAGACAAAACGCTAGTGGTAATGGCCGCTAAAAACACAAGAGGGTTTCTTAAAGGGGCAGTTACCCCATTATGACAGGGTTGACACGAGGACACCAAAGGCAAGTTATGATGTTGACCATCCTGCATATGATTGGAAATATAATAATTGTGGGACTTTTTTTTTTTTCAGGCTACCATTAATTTACTCATCGGGTACGAACCACCCGGGGAAGCCGGTGATGGCGACGTGTCACATGTGGACGGTAGGAAGACCGCACACTTTTATTATTTTGGATCGTCATTAGATTGTGCAGCTAATTTGGGAAGGATATGAATCGTTTGGAATGTAACTGTAAATGTTTAGGGGTGTAGCTGGAAAGAGTAAATAACTGAAATGTGTTCATTCCACTGTGGACCCCAGCAGCCTACGAGGAGGCTGACGAGGGGGATGCAGACATGGATGCAGGAGATCATGTGGGAAGCCCAGCAGGTCCGGCGGGTACGCCGGTCCAGCCCGGTAAAGCGAGTCACAAGCCGCTCCGCATCGGCCGCAAGAAGCACAGAGCCCTGGCTAACAAGCCGCAGGATTTCCAGGTATTGTATCGGATCGTCAATTAAGACGGGAATTCGTAATCACTTGAATGACAGAAGGCGTAAACAATAAAGGCCTGTGATATCACATCTGTACATTTTCTTGGAAACCGTCACTTAACGAAGAATTAAAAAAAAGAAAAGAAAAACAAATCTGTCTGAATGCTTCTTTTCACACGTCCAGATTCGTATTCGTGTCCTGGAGGGCCGACAACTGTCTGGCAACAACATCAAGCCCGTGGTGAAGGTGAACGTTTGCGGCCAGACGCATAGGACGCGGATAAGAAGTGGAAATAACCCTTTCTTTGATGAGGTACTGAGTTCATCTCCAGCCATTCCTTTATAACTTGTGTGAATGCTGAACAATATTCAGACGTTATTCAGCATCGAAATTCTTTTGTTTTTGTTCTTCCTATATTTCTCTGCCATTTAAAACCATTAAAACTTTGAAATATTGACCTCATTCAGGACATTGTGAGAAGTATTGTCCACATTGCATGAGTAGTCAGTCAACCCAGAGGCCCAACAATTTGTAAACAAGCCATTAAAAAGTTTTCCAGAATGTATCCACTTTGAGTCCTAACATTTATTTATTTATTTTTGTTTGCTTATTTGCTTCCCCTTCAGATGTTTTTCTACAACGTGAACATGCTCCCTTCAGAGCTGTTGGATGAAAGTGTCAGTCTAAGGGTGTGTACTTTTTTGGTTTTGAAAATTTGACCATGTTTGACAAATAATAGCCTGATTTCAATTGAACTAAACGCTGTGCTTTTTCCAAGGTTTATGATTCCTTCTCCCTCCGAGCTGACAGTCTGATCGGCGAGTTCAAGGTATTGCGGTTTTAAATTTCTTCGGCTGGCCTTATTGTCGTCTTTTTATTGATTTATTAATTTTATTGTGTTAAGTATATTACATTTTTGGGATTTTCACTTTTTTTCATGGTCAAACCCCAAGCAGGTCACATTGACCAATTATTTGTCCAAACATTGGCATTAAATCTCTTTTTTTCTCCAGCTAGATGTTGGCTACGTCTACGATGAACCAGGTGAGACTTTCCCCATAATTTTTCTTTTTTTTTCTTCCTGTGTGTGAACAGTTTGTAATGCGTACACTGTGTTCAGGTCATGCCATACTGAGGAAATGGCTGCTGTTGAGTGACCCCGACGACTCCAGCTCCGGGGCCAAAGGTTACCTGAAAGTCAGCATTATCGTGGTGGTGACTGGTGAAGAGCCGCCGGTGCGTGTACATCCTCCGAGCACAGTGACGGGAGTACAGTATATAATGAGCTTTTATGTTGCTTTTGGATCGGTCACCGGATTGGGAACACTTGCAAGCGTGGCAGATATAAGATATAGTTTGGTGACCTTAATTACTGTATTTTCCACACTAAAAGTAGGAAATGGAAGGATTATGAGGCGCACCTTCAATGAATAGCCTATTTTGTAATTTTTTTTCATACATAGGGCGCACCGCATTATAAGATGCAATCTACACTGCATCCACTAGATGGAGCTATGCTCAAGGAAATGCCAACAGAACGATCAGATGTCAGTAAAACGGATTTAGTAAAGCAGTGACACAGTTCAATTAACCAACACCAAGTTATAACATTGACTCGTAAACGTTGAACTCTCTTGCCGCTGCTCTATTTCCGTATTCAAATGCGTAACCGATCGCCTTAAGTTTGAACTCTGCGTTGTAAGCATGCCTCGAGCAAGGAGCCATTTTGGTGTCGAAATATTACCGTAATGACCATACACAAGGCGCATCGGATTTTAAGGTGCGCTGTGAAAATGGAAGGCTTTTAGGTGCGCTTTTTAGTGCGGAAAATACGGTAGTGTAATTGGAAGGGTCAGAATGTTCTTTGTGTCAACTCGTGCATTAGATCTCATTAAACGTATATTAAGTGATTATTGTAGCGATACATTCTTAATAACTGCACTGAAATTGGTCCTGCCGTGTAGAGTGAGAAGAGAGAGCTGAGCGAGGATCAGGACGACATCGAAAGTAATCTTCTGGTGCCGGCAGGAGTTACGATGCGATGGGCCACGCTCAGCCTCAAAGTGTTCCGTGCGGAGGACATGCCACAAAGTACCGAAACAACTATGTTCAATATTGTGCAGCGTGCTGTTGGTAAATCTCTTTCTGTACTGTACAACTTTTTTTTTTCTCACTTCATAGTGGATGACGCTTTTGTTCAGACGGTCAAGAACGTCTTTGGCGGGGATGGAGACAGAAAGAATTTGGTGGATCCGTATTTGGAGGTCAGCTTTGCTGGAAAAAAGGTAATCAAGTCAAAGTCTCAAATGTTTTGTTCCCTCGTTTGGGCAAGAAATTTTTTCATTTTTAGTCATTTTCAGCTGCGCACCAGAATCGTTGAGAAAAATGCGAATCCCGAATGGAATCAGACCATCCACCTCAAGTTAAGGTAAAAGAAATGTAGCGCCATGTCGCGGTTGATATTATAAGTCTTGAATCACCTCCATTGTCCTCTGCAGTTCCCGTCCATGTGTGAACGCATCAAGTTGACCATGTTTGACTGGTAAGAAGTGAGCAATTTTCCCACCCTGTAACATGGCAGCTGTTGTTTGACGTGCCAACGTGCTCTTCGGCAGGGATCGAGTCAGTAAGGACGACGCGATCGGAACAACATACTTGAACCTCAGCAAGATCTCTTCCGCTGGCGGAGAGCTTGAATGGTAAGGCTCAGTGTTGTCATAAACAGCAAGCATAAAAAAAAAAGGTAAATAAGATGCAAATGAGTTTTTCTCAGGTTATAGCAAAAGTAAAAACAAACAAAAAAAGAATAAAAACATAAAATCAAAAAAATTAAAAATAAAATATACATACAGTCAAACCTCGGTTTTCGTCCATAATCCGTTCCAGAAGGCTGTTTGAAAACCGAAACCACGCTCTTTTTAAAATAAAAATGTTTATTGAAACACGTCTGCTCACAATGGAAAGCAACACGAGGAAGCGTCACTTCCTCGTGTAAGGAAGGCGAGAGGAGTCAAATGGTGCGTTCAAGTGCGCTCGGTTTGTTCGAGAACCGAAATTCCGAGGCATAAAAAACGCGAAATTTTTGGTCCAAAACCGAATTGGTCGAGAACCGAGACGTTCGAAAACAGAGGTTTGACTGTAACTGTATTTTTGATCAATGTTATTTTATATGGAATTCAATAAAACACTATGATACATTACTACCAAAGTGATACTTTTTTTTATATACGTACTATTGAAGCAGAGACTATAAAATATAATCCACTACTACTCGTAATAATAATAAAACATTTAACAGCATTTACATTTTATAATTGTGATTTGTCTTGTTTCATTTTTAAACAGACACACAAGGTGACGTTTGCAACAGCTTGTCTGAACATACGTAAGAAGTTGTGGGCACCAGTTTGAAAAAGACTTTGGCTTTCTTTTAAAAACCTCTTCGTCATTGTGTGTCTATGCATGTCAGGGTGACCCAAAAGCTGCTTGACCGATTTCTGAAAATTGTTCGTTTTACTCAGTCCAAACCACCGGGCCAAGACCAAACATGTTTTTTTTTTTTAAACAAGAGTTCAATGTCTGACTTCTCCACCAGATTTCATGGAAACCGGACAAGTAGTTTTGGTTAAAACGCACTTGTTAAAACATACCCGTCTGACATCTTGGTGGTGGTAATAACATTGTAAAACAGGAATAACAGTAGGAAAAAAAAAAAAAATCAATGAAATTTATAAGGGTTATTAAAATTCTTGTTTCATTTTCAAACAGACGCACAAGTTGAACATTGCAACAGCCTGTCTGATTGTACGTAAGAAAGGACCAGTATTAAGACCTTGACTTCCTGTCTCAAAGATGTCTCAGTCATGTGTGTGTGTGTGTGTGTGTGTGTGTGTGTGTGTGTGTGTGTGTGTGTCTGCACATTGTAGCAAGCCCTGCAACAAGCGAGTCTGGTTTCCTGCCAACTTTTGGGCCTTGTTATGTCAACTTGTATGGCAGCCCAAGGGAGTTTACTGGACTCCCTGACCCGTATGAGGAACTTAACCTTGGCAAGGTAAAAAAAACCAACCAAAACTAATCTCTGCGTGGAATGTTTTGATTATCTCTCATTTGAAAGTCTCCATCGAACTTGATTGCACTTGCAGGGTGAAGGTGTCGCCTACAGGGGGAGGGTCCTTGTCGAGCTGTCCACTCTTCTTGATGGAAAGGTGGATAAGAACATCGATGATATATCCAGTGATGACATCCTGGTGGCACAGGTAAGACGATTCAATAAGATAACTCTAGTAATAGAAAATGTCCTATGGAGAATTGAATTTTGCATATGCTCTCACTTCCCCCATTGCCTTCCCTATTTTTTTTTTTCCCAGATTACACTTGCGACATACGCAATTACAGTCAAACCTCGGTTTTCGAACGTCTCGGTTCTCGACCAATTCGGTTTTCGACAAAAACGTTTTTTATGCCTCGGATGAATACTTGTATAACAACAGGTGGCCTAATTGACATGATACAGCATCAATCCGCGTTTCTTCGCCCATGACTTGGTAGCTACGCTGGGGCAAGATCGGAAACATTCTTCCCCTGCATATTTGCTATTTATGAATTCTGCTGTTTACATTTTTTTTTAAACCTATCCTCCGTTCACTAAAAAAAAAAAAGTTATTTGCTGTTGTGCTCATGCCAACACCCTATCTAAAATAAAAATATTGCTTTGACACCATCCACTTGCGAGGGAACTAAGTTGAAGTAATAGGAGGAGCTTCATTCAATCAGGCCACGGCCTTGTCTAATAGAAACATTATTACGCTGACAAAATAACAACTGCTTAATTCCAAAGCGACAGTACATACGTCCAATTTAACCTCTAACCACGCCACATCCTTTGCTTTTGCGTGCAGAAATACCAGCGGAGGAGGAAATTCTCCCTCTGTGCCGTATTCCACAGTGCCTGCATGCTCCAAGAACCGGGAGAGCCCATCCAGTTCGAGGTCAGCATGGGAAACTACGGCAACAAGCTGGACTCCACCTGCAAGCCTTTGGCGTCCACCACTCAGTACAGCTTTGCTGTATTTGACGGTATGAACGTAAAGTTACTGCAGACGTGTATTTGGTAGCCGGGCCTTTAATAGAGACAAAGGCCTTTTAAACGGCCGTTCGTGACCGTGCTGAGACCTCTGATCTAATATGCAATATATATCCTTATCTCACTTTTATAAATTCTCCGGAGAATCTCTCATCATTGCTTCAATTACAGTACCGGTATACAGTACAGTATATTTTGTCTGCCCTCAGGTAACCACTATTACTACCTGCCCTGGGCGGACACGAAGCCCGTGGTAACGCTCACTTCCTCCTGGGAAGACATCAGCCACCGTTTGGAGGCCGTCAACATTCTTCTCTCTATTGCAGAACGACTCGTAAGATTAAGGCACAATGGCACGTTGGAACAACACGTCAGTGCAAACGTCGCTCGCTCATCATCGCCGCTTTTGTCATTTCAACGTAGGAACACAACTTGTCCTCTTTGAAAATGGCCACCCAGTATAAGGTGCCTGAGGACCGCGTGGTTGAAATTTGGCTTCAACTCATCAGGCTCTTGCTTGACGACTTGAACAGGTAATGGTTGACGTGTTTCAGACTATCTGGTATGCATCATTTGCAGTTTTTCAAAGCAGGGACACATTTTTGGGCACAGTCTCCAGCTTCCAGAGGTGGAAGGCCAGCCCAATGTGACCGTGCTGGATCTCCAGATAAAAAACATGCGTGACGCAGCACTGGAGAGCCTCCAACAGATGGCTAATTGCCTGAGAGAGGAGGCAACGGATATCAAGGCAACTGTCAGTGACATTGAAGACTGGCTGGACAGAATCAAACAGCTGGCAGATGAGGTCAGATAAGATGTCCTTAGACTGTCTTATAAACACCAAAGTGTTCACATGAGCCATACAAATTCATCCATCAAAAAAGCCACTCGCTTAATAATATTACACATTTGGCCAGATGGTGTCTGACTAAAACTCAATGAGCATTATTTCTCTTCTCTAATTTCACCAAAAATGTTTGACACTCTTACAACAGCCTCAGAATAGCATGCCCGATGTGATCATCTGGATGTTGAGGGGCGAGAAGCGCGTCGCTTTCGCCCGCATCCCGGCTCACCGCGTTCTCTATTCCAACTTCAGCGAGCAGGCCTGTGGAAAACACTGCGGACGCACGCAGACTATCTTCATGCAGGTACCCTGACAAGTCACAAGTTATCGCGCTGCCACGTGTTTCGTAGCTTCATTTTTTTTTTTTTACCCCCTTTTGGATGGTTTTCAGTACCCCATGGATAAAAATAAAGGCGTCAAGATTCCTGTTCAGCTGCGGGTCAACATGTGGCTTGGTCTCTCCGCATGGGAGAAGAAGTTCAACATCTTCTCTGAGGGAAACTTCAGTGTATATGCAGAAATGGTAACTTTGGCTTGTGCTCAGTAATGACAATTTTCGACACTTTTTAAAAAGAAAAAAATATATACATCAATCCATGTATTAGAATGACTTAGCATATTTAACGTCAATCATGTTTTGATTTTAGATTGTTAATCATTGCCCATTTATTGGCCTTGGGAGAAAAAGCTAGGACCACCCGTGCCCGATCGCTAGCTTTTATTTTCCAGCTTATACATCCATCCTCTCTCCATTAGTATGAAAACCAGGCCCAGTTGTTTGGGAAGTGGGGACCCAATGGTGTGGTGGGTCGCCACAAGTCTTCAGACGTGACTGGAAAAGTGAAACTCAAAAAAGAGCGCTTCCTGCCACCACGCGGATGGGAGTGGGAGGACGACTGGTTCGTCGACCCTGAGCGCTGGTACATCTCGATTTTTTTTTAAATCATGATACAATGTTCCAATGATTTGTGGCAGTTTACGGTTTTTGCCCCCTCTGACATTTTTTTTTAAAGCTGTCACCAAATGTGCTTGCCTATCACTATTTATCACTCCCAGTTGACGTTTACTGAGAAACAAACAGATTAAAAAAAAAGAGAAGGAAACAGTGTGTATTTAAATACCAAAATGTTCAAACGAATTTATGTCCACTAGCTTAATGGCAACATATAGTGCGAAACGCCATAGATAGCCTTACAGAAATTAGCATAAAGGGAGCTGCTGCTGTTCACAGCTCACAGCCAGACACTCACACGCAGTCTCGATGACACACCGCTTGAACCAGGCACCGCCTCTTAAAGGCACATGTACAACAATACGAATAATATTCGCTACCAATTTTGTCTATGTTTATATACAAGCACAAAACAGAAAAATAATCATACTACAGTCAAACCTCGGTTTTCGTCCATAATCTGTTCCAGAAGGCTGTTCAAAAACCGAAATTGTTCGAAAACCGAACCCACGCTCTTTTTTAAAATAAAAATGTTTTTGAACACGTCTGCTCACAATGGAAAGCATTGTGTCGCTTCCTCGTCTACCCGAGGAAGCGTCACTTCCTCGTGTAAGGAAGGCGAGAGGAGTCAAATGGTGCATTCAAGTGCGCTCAGTTTGTTCGAGAACCGAAATATGTTCGTCATCCGAGGCATAAAAAACGTGAAATTTTTGGTCGAAAACCAAATGGGTCGAGAACCGAGACGTTCGAAAACCGAGGTTTGACTGGAATACATTTATCAAAACTGAGCTTTATTATTTTTTTAAAGACAGAATTTGTGATGCAGCTCTTGGATGGGACCTCATTAGGTTGCGCAATTGGTTATCATGTCTCGACTGAACCGTGTACCCTTTAGGTCACAGGCCACATTCCTAACCACTTGGCCATCCCGGGATTTTGTTATGCTACACGACACGATATCCGCACCTTTCAACTCTTTCCTCTGTTAATTGTCAGTAATCATAATTCACTGCAAATACAATCGCAGGAAATGGAAAAAAATAGACATTTCAATTTCCAGCAATGTTTTAGGATGAGGAGCTCTCGTTCCCTCCCTTAGTGCATACATTCTCGCAACCGGGGCTCGTGTAAATAGTTTATCATGGCACACTGGCTTGAGTCACAAAGCCTCCCATCTACATGTGTGCCTCTGCTGCTTTTTACAGCCTGTTGACAGAAGCCGACGCGGGCCACACAGAGTTCACAGACGAGGTTTTTCAGAACGAAACACGTTTCCCCGGTGGGGAGTGGAAACCTGCTGCGGAGCCCTACACCGATGTGGTATACATTACCCTCCTCTGCGCACACACACACACACACACACACACATGCACAACCTGTATCAACACTATGCGAATAATGCAGGTGAAGATTACAGGACAAAAGCCTTGTCTCATTCCCAAAATTCCCATTTTTATCAGTTGACTCTGCGCTATTATGTCGTCGCTCTCGCCGCCAAACCCGCTGAGATTTTTTCACACGACTGTCGCTGGCCTCAGATGTTTGCGAACATTCAAAAACTATTTTTGTTTGACTTCCCCCTTCTCTCATAAGCCTTGATGCTCGAGGCTGCTGTTTTTAAAGGTCATATTAACTCATGATTTGACACACAGCTGAGAATGAGGGATTCGGGGCACAACGTGACCCACAAGGAAAGATGCAGAGTAAATGTGCCTCCTTATAACTATAAATCCGTGCATGTATTCTGTAAATTCAACGGACTCACTTTCTTTGACGGAAAACATACTTTAACCCTTTCAGGGACAGCGCAGCTGGAGTTGGTCAGGTTGGTTACCGTATTTTCCGCACTAAAAAGCGCACCCAAAAGCGCACCCAAAAGCGCACCCAAAAGCCTTCCATTTTCTTAAAAGCTTACAGCACACCTTAAAATCCGATGTGCCTTGTGTATGGTCATTACGGTAATATTTCGACTCCAAAATGGCTCCTTGCTCGAGACACGCTGACAACGCAGAGTTCAAACTTAAGGTGATCGTTTACGCCGTTGAACACGTAAATAGAGCAGCGGCAAGGGAGTTCAACGTTAACGAGTCAATGTCATAACTTGCTGTCGGTTAAGTGAACTGTGAAATAAGTTTTACTGACATCTGATCGTTCTGTTGATGTTTCCTTGAGCGTACCTCCATCTAGTGGAGGCATTGTAGATTGCATCTTATAATGCAGTGCGCCCAATCTATGAACAAAATTACAAAATAGGCCGTTCATCGAAGATGCGCCTCATAATCCAGTGCGCCTTTTAGTGTGGAAAATACGGTACTTCAATGTGAGCGTCAGGGAGTGACTTGTGGCCAACAGCATCTCCTCACGAGTGCTCACATTTTCTCTTTCTGTGTTTGTCTCCGACATTCTTTGGTCAAAATACACAAAAGATAAAGAACGAGCCAAAATTAATATCCACTGCACATTCAAGTGAGTCTACAGTATATTATTATGGAGCGATTATGAGGCAATCGAGTGAATCTGTGTCTGTGTGCTCTATAGAATGGCGAAAAGGCTCAGAGCCCCTCAGAGTTTGAGTGTCCCGTTGGATGGACTTGGGAGGACGACTGGAGTTTTGACAGCAACAGAGCTGTCGATGAAAAAGGTATAATGTGGTGGGGGGAGGGGCAATCCGCCGTTAAAAATGTGTTAATGTGTTTTTTTTTGTTGTTTTTTTTTTTTAACTCGAGGCTGGGAGTACGGCGTGACCATTCCACCTGATGACAAACCCAAAACCTGGGTGGCAGCGGAAAAAATGTACCACATCCATCGTAGAAAGAGGCTCGTCAGACCCAGACGGAAGACATCTGATAAAATTGTCGCCGATGTAAGCAGCAGTTGATGACCGATTTTAGAAAAAAATGGATGTCAAATGGTCATTCTTGACTTTTTCACTTCTTCAGAGGCGAGAGACCGGGGAAGGTTGGGAATATTCCTCTCTCATCGGCTGGAAATTTCACCGCAAGGAGCGCTCGTCCGACACGTTCCGACGCCGGCGCTGGCGAAGGAAGATGGTCCCGTCGGACCGCATCGGGGCTTCTGCCATCTTTAGGCTGGAAGGCGCACTGGTGAGTCGAGTCATTGGACACTTTGTAAGATTAGATATTAATAATTAACATTTGAATTAGTTGATCACGAATGATTTTGACACAGCTTTTGTGAATCTTTTTAGATCACATTACAAGTGGATCTCAAGTGATTAAAAATGTTGTATACGAGAACAATATTTTTTTTCCCATGTGGCCGTAGCCATGACAACATGAGTCATAATCATTGTGTTGGTGATTCACTTGCATGTGGCTCTTCCTGTTAAGTTTAAGTATTTTTTTTTTCCAGTTTGACTTCATACATGCAGTACTGACATACAAAAGGTCCTTGACACACATCTCTCCCCTGCATTTTGTTTGTTGACAGGGGGTTGACGTGGACGAGAAGGCCAGTAAAACGGATGCCGCCAAACTATTTGGTGCCAACACTCCCACCATTTCCTGCCACTTTAGCCGTGAGTTGTCAGAGTCAGATAAAGCGCGTGACTGATTAAAAGCCCTTTTTTTGCTTTTTACGTACCGCTTCCTGACTAGCCCCGTTGTAAGATAACACACGTATTATCCCCCAGTCACATTGTTTGGTTATGTTGTATTATTCTCTGCGGTGAATCATTTGAAAATGCTCCCCTCAGGATCTTGTGTTTACCAGCTGCGAGTGTACGTGTACCAGGCGAGGAATCTTTGTGCCATGGACAAGGACAGCTTCTCAGGTGAAAAGTGCAACTCAAGAATAATTTGTTGTACGACTCAAAAGGGATGTGCTAGAACATCAAATAAAATCACTAATAAATAAACCACCCAATCTGAATGTTTAACTTTTTTGTAATTGCTCTTGGGGTCCCCCTAGTGGTCACGCAGACTTAAACAGATCGTCAGTTGCCTCATGAAGCTTTGCCTATTGACTCTTGCCTCATGCAGATCCATACGCCCACGTGTCATTCCTTCACCTGAGCAAAACCACAGAAGTCATCGGTGCCACGTTGAACCCCACCTGGGATCAGAGTCTCATCTTTGATGACGTTGAAATCTACGGGGACCCACAAACCATTGCCCACAACCCACCGGATATCGTGCTGGAGCTTTACGACAGCGACAAAGTGGTGAGTTTTGAAGAAAATTAATAAACCAAAACCCATGATTAGACTTAGTCTAAGCGTTTTCTGTCATCCAGGGAAAAGATGAGCCCTTGGGTCGCTGTACGTTCCCCCCAGTAGTCAAACTCAACCTCGCTGTAGATTCCAGCAATAAACTGCAGTGGTACCCAGTTACCAAAAAAGGCCGCAGTGTCGGAGAAGCATTGCTGGCGGCTGAGCTTCTACTGAAGGACAAGGTAAACAATGGACAATGATAAATAACATTGAGTTGCTAAACGGAATGAGAAATAAAACAACATGTAAGATTTAATGTTTTGCTCGTACCTTGCAGGCGAACGAGGGAGATCTTCCTTTGGCTCCTCCTCGGCGAGGGGAGAAGCTCTACATGGTTCCTCAAGGAATCAGGCCTGTTGTGCAACTGACTGCCATCGAGGTAACGCTTTTCATTCCGACTGTTACCCTGCTGAATGACAATTAAAAAAAAAAAATTGGGGGTTTGTTTCGTTTTTCTTGCTAGGTCTTGACCTGGGGGTTGAGGAACATGAAAAGCTACCAGCTGGCCACGGTCACTTCTCCCAAGTTGATCGTGGAATGCGGTGGGGAGATCGTTCAAACGGCCATCATCAAGAATTTCAAGAAGAATCCCAACTTCCCTGGATCTGTGCTGCTACTCAAAGTGGTACGCGCCCCTGGAAGTGGACTAAAATTGCATCGCTAGCTTAATGCTAACACATAGTACGGAACACCGTCGGAAATTGTCAACCGTGTGCTTTTTTTAATGTCGTGATATTCCATTGTTTCATATTCTCCTTACCACTTAAATCAAAAACAATTTTGAAATGTTTACACTTGTATGTGTTACTTATTTGATCGTCATAGAATAAACGAAATGATGTATTTTAAAAAAAATTTAATCCATGATCCGGTTCAATTTACCAAAGTCGCTCCGGTGGAAGTACATTACACTAGTAAATCGTCTAAGGTACCTTATGGACACAGAAAGTAGCACACATAACATAATTTTTTTCTGCCGACACATTATCACATTATGCACAGCGTGAGAGTTATAAAGGGAAAAAAATTGTGACTCTCAAAGTGGGGCAGCGTTTGAATGTTCCACCGGACACGCTTTCTGAGACGCCATAGACGCCATTAAGAAGCACATTTTCCACAATATTTTCCCTTCATATCACTTGTTGTTTTCCAGCTTCTCCCCAAAGAAGAGATGTACACTCCTCCCATTGTCCTGAAGGTCATCGACCACAGACCCTTCGGGAGGAAGCCGGTGGTGGGCCAGTGCACCATCGACTGCTTGGAGGACTTCCGCTGTGACCCCTACCGAGTTAACAGTCAAGTTTGCATGTCTGCCAGAGGTAGGCAGACTCGCATGCATACAAACATCACTATGTACCACGTGAGTCGCTATTTTTCACATCCGATTCACATTTCAGTGGCAATGATAGCAGCTGCTCAGGGCGATGTCGTCATAGACATCGAGGAGAGGCCGACTATCGACGCTGAGGTGAATCGCAAGGCACTCTCACATTCGTGCAGATGATGATTTATTAACCTTTTCGTTGAATTTAAATTACAGGTTCAAACTGACAAGGTGAGTTTGTTTTCTGTCTTTTTTTTAAAGATACAGTGTACCTTGACTTTAGACTGCTCTTAATTAGGAGATTTTAGAGTATGAGCCGTCGCTTGGTGATTTATAATTGCTTATTTTGGGAACCTGGAACGAATTAATGGCATTTCAAGTCATTTCAATAGGTAACATTGATTTGGTATAAAACTAAAATGAGCTCATCAGCCAAAGTATCACAGTTTTTCCCCCCCGTGTGTTCTGGCTCCACAAATATCACAATTCCTCTCAATTGTGCAGGAAGCGGAAGCAATTGACTGGTGGAGTAAATTCTACGCCTCGATTGGGCAACAGGAGAAGTGTGGCCCCTACCTGAAGAAGGGATACGACACATTACAGGTGAGGACGTGATCGTCTTCAGACTTTATGGAAACAAAGACATGATTAAATCTCTAATACTCTTTGTAGTGAGTATTCTACAGCCAGTGAGCCTTGTCGGTTTGGGATTAAGATTTTCCTTTCATTTTCTTGCAAATAGGTGAAGTTGCCTTTTCATGATTTTCATTTCAAAATCTGTGTTGTGGCTGGATCATACCAATCCTTTCACTGTCCAAATACTTCTGGACCTAACTGCATTATTCCGTCATCAGGTGTACGACTGTGAACTGGAGCAAGTGGAACAGTTTCAGGGACTCACCGATTTTTGCAGCACTTTCAAACTCTCGCGAGGAAAGACCGACGGAGAGGAAGACGATCCCTCCGTTGTGGGAGAATTCAAGGTAAGGTAGCCTGCGTTGTACGTACAAACAAATTACTTGCAAGCTTAGTCAAGCAATGTATTTCAAGTCAAGGCTGTAAATCGTTCATCCGTGTTTTTCGTCTTTGACGACGCACAGGGCTCGTTCAAGATCTACCCGCTGCCTGATGACCCTGGGATGCAAGCTCCCCCGCGACAATTCCGAGAGCTTCCCGAAAGCGGGCCTCAGGAATGTCTGGTCAGAATCTACGTGGTGCGCTGTATTGACCTGCAGCCCAAGGACACCAACGGCATGGTATGTTGACGATGGAAGACATTATAATACTGAAGACACACGCTAACATTGTTTTCTTTCAGTGTGATCCATACGTCAAGATTTCACTGGGGAGGAAGACCGTGGATGACCGGGATAACTACCAACCAAATACTCTCAATCCAGAAATTGGAAGGTGAGTGTGCATATATTTTGCTCTCACAACTATTTTTGGCGCTAGGAGGGGCCGCCGTACCGTATGAACTTTTCTTACTTTGTTGAGGATGTTCGAGCTGTCCTGCTACTTGCCACAAGACAAGGATCTGAAGATCGCAGTGTACGACTACGACTTGCTGAGCCGGGACGAAAAAGTCGGCGAGACCATCATCGATTTGGAGAACCGTCTGCTGTCCCGCTTCAGGTCCTGCTGTGGCCTGCCACAGACTTACTGCATGTGAGTAATATCTACATGCATGTCTCATATGGTGTCACCCGCAGTATTTTTTGCTGTATACAGTCAAACCTCGGTTTTCGAACGTCTCGGTTCTCGGTCAATTCAGTTTTCGACCAAAGATTTTGAGTTTTTTTATGCCTCGGATGACGAACAAATTTCGGTTCTCGAACAAACTGAGCGCACTTGAATGCACCATTTGACTCCTCTCGCCTTCCTTACACGAGGAAGTGACGCTTCCTCGGGTAGACGAGGAAGTGACGCTTCTTCGTGTTGCTTTCCATTGTGAGCAGACGTGCTCAATAAACATTTGTATTTTAAAAAGAGCGTGGCTTCGGTTTTCGAACAATTTCGGTTTTCGAACAGCCTTCTGGAACGGATTATGGACGAAAACCGAGGTTTGACTCTACTTATTAACTGTAATGCCTTTGCGCATGGAAAGGAGAGCCATGTACTTATTCAGTCATTTATTGAATGCAGTGACAAAAACAGAAAAAAAAAAAACCAACTTCATAATTGTTCTGTTTTATTATTTCCTTACAGCTCCGGGATGAATCAGTGGAGAGACCAGCTGAAACCTTCTCAGATCCTCCAAAACGTGGCCAAGATTAGGGGCGTTCCTCCGCCACGCTTTGAGGGAGACGGAAGCGCTCTGTCTTTCTCAGGAAAAGAATACAGATTGCAGGATTTTGGTCTGATTACCGTTTGATTTATCATGAGCAAACTAGCTTGTCCATGAATGCATGTTCACTGTGGTATTCTGTGCCCGCCTTTTGCAGAGGAAACCACGACCACACACCCCCACCTTGGTCCGGCCAGAGAGAGACTGTCACTGCATGTCCTTAGAGAGCAGAGCTTGGTACCCGAGCACGTGGAGACCAGGACCCTGTGCAGCTCCCACCAACCCAACTTGTCCCAGGTCGAGAAACTTTGCTGAATGTTCACACTTGACCACGGAATACAAATCTCATGAAACTTCAGCTTGAGCATCTTAAGCAAGTTTGGACTGAGCACAAAAATGAATTATTTTTTACATTATTTCCTATGGAAAATGTTAGGAAATTACAAAAGTGTGTCACCCAATAGTGGTCTGCTCTGCTTTGTAGTTTTCACGGGAAATGTCTTTTCCCCCACAAATACAGGGACGGATTCAAATGTGGGTGGACGTCTTTCCCAAGAGCCTCGCTCTGCCGGGGCCTCCATGTGACATCACTCCACGGAAAGCCTAAGAAGTATGAAACATGGAGGTTGAGTGTTGAATGGATGAAGATGAAGATTGTTGAATATTGTTTTTAATCTTTCAAACAGGTACTTCTTGCGTGCCATTGTTTGGAACACAACTGATGTCACTCTGGACGAAACAAGCATCACCGGGGAAAGCATGAGTGATATCTATGTGAAAGGGTATTTTATTTATCTACACACACACACACACACACACACACACACACACACACACACACACTGTGTGGTGTTTGCATGTTCTCCCCGTGCTTTTTCTCTTGGATGCTTGCATGCTGGTGTGTGTTTCGCTCATTTCTTCTACGATATCGTAGATGGATGCCAGGAATGGAGGAGGACAAACAGAAGACAGACGTTCATTACAGATCCCTGGACGGCGATGGGAATTTCAACTGGAGGTTTGTCTTTGCCTTCGACTACCTGCCCGCAGAGCAGCTGTGCGTCGTCTCGAGGAAAGTGAGTGAGAGCGTACAGTGGGAATGGGACGTGGACGTTGTGTGGAGGTCAAAAACCCAATTACGCTTCTTGTATGTACTTTGGTAGGAACATTTCTGGAATCTGGACAAAACCGAGTTTAGGATTCCTCCCAAGTTGATCATACAGATATGGGACAATGACAAATTCTCCTTGGATGACTACTTGGGTAAGACGCAGGAAATGTATGCTGTGAAAGTAAACACTGACAATTACTGTAATGTTTGTCCACAGGCTCAATCGAGCTGGACTTGCTCAATCTGATCGGCCCTGCAAAGACCCCCGAAAAGTGCAGCTTGAAAATGTTGCCCGGAATGATCGGCTCCAGCACCTCCAAGAAGTTCGTCTTCAACTCACTCTTCTCCCAAAAGTCGGTTCGAGGCTGGTGGCCATGCGCCATTGAGCAGAACGGGAAGAAAGTCCTTGCCGTATGTTGGAACCCACATTTCTAATTGCCTACTTTTGTTGATGTCTTATTTAAAGGAGCTATATTATGCATCCATCCATTTACTAATCTAATCTGCTTATCCTCAGCCTATCCCAGCTTGTCTTTGAGCAGTAGGGAGGGTACACCCTGAACTGGTTGCCAGCCAATCACAGCGCGCACATACACGAACAACCATTTGCGCTCAAAGTCACACCTCGGGACAATTTTGAGTGTTCCATTAACCTCCCGTGCATGTTTTTCGAATGTGGGAGGAAACCGGAGTACCCAGAGAAAAGCCACACAGGCACAAGGATAGCATGCAAACTCGATAGAGGAAAGTCGGAGCCGGAATCGAACCCTACACCTCCGCACTGTGAGGCGGACGTGCTAACCACACACACACACACACACACACACACACACACTGACTATTACATACCCAAGTTATGCTGCTTCTGAGGACAAAGAATGTACCAATTCCTTGGCACTAAACTGCCAACAGATGGCGCCAAAGGACTGCTTTTATATGATGCAAAGGCTTTAGCGTCATCTTGTGGCATTTTAGGATGTTACAGAAAGAGCACAAAAATAGTGGATCGGTCAGTTTTTCCCTGAATATCAGAAAATGAGTTCCAAAAAAGCGCAGTGAATAGAACAACACAGAATTTGTATTCCAAGCAATTAAAACATACATTTTGGATAATTTGTCAAATAATTTGTCAAATTTATATTTATAGGGGAAAGTCGAAATGACGTTGGAAATTGTGGAGGAGAAGGAGATGGAGGAGAGACCAGCAGGGAAAGGCAGAGAAGAGCCCAACATGAATCCCCGACTGGAGCCACCTAAGTAAGTATCCTCTGGAATAGGAGTTATCTTCACATTTTCTTGACCATGGGTAATCATCGTCTCCCAATTCCTCTCCGCCAGCCGTCCTGACACCTCGTTCTTCTGGTTCACAAACCCTTTCAAGACCCTGAAGGTTCATCATATGGCGAAGATTCAGATTGCTTTTCATCATTGGGATCCTACTGCTGCTAGTCTTACTGTTCCTCGGGATCCTTTTCTATTCTCTACCTGTAAGTTCGCTCATTTGACGTATTTATCCCAAATGTTAATGGTACGTGTTCATAATTTGACACTGACAACTATGCGAATACTCTTGGCCTGTGTCAAAATTCCATGGAAATTGTTTTTTCTGCAAGGGTTAACAATTTTCACATTTATCTCCACAGAACTATATTTCCATGAAGATTGTGAAGCCCTTCTCCAAGTGACAGCAAAAAAGACCCTGTCAACCATTTTGATGCAGAATCTACAAATTGATGGTCCTTCATGACTTGATTAAAAAGTCCCCATAGCAGTTTGCATCATTTGCACAACCATTGACAGTTCCCCCCCACCCATTTCAAAATTAAAAAAACATATTTTTAATATACTGTATTGATCTTGTAAATTCTTTCCCAGCCTTATGTTCTGTCTATGGAATGTAATATGTAATAAGTATTTCACACATCTTCTGTTTATGTTGTCTTTTTTAAAATTTCATTTTAGCATATTCCCTTTTACATAAAGTATACATTAATCTAGTGTAAAATGTCTTCCCGTTAAATCGGGTTTAGTCAATTTAAGGCATACAGTATAGTCAACCGTCGTTTTGTCATGGAGAAAATTTGGCAAGCTGGACAGCGATGATCCACAGAGACTGTTGACATTAGTCTACAGTCCCTGAGCCACACAATTCAATGTTTAAAATTTTAAAAAAAAACACGAAAAAATACGTTAGGCAGCGAAGCCATGAAAGACGAACCTTGTTGTAGCGAGGGATTACTGTCATACATGACCCTGACGTCATCAGATTGAGCCGCTGCAGTGATTTGCGCTTTTTCGTGCCTTCAGAGCTTGTTACGACAAAAACTCATTTGCGGCTCAGTCGCCAGGTTACCGCCGTTTGGTCCCGCCTTTGTTCCAAATAAAACAGTTTTGATTGGTCTTGCTTTCTCTTGCCGTTAAGCGACAGCGGCTGTCGCGTTGCCATGTCAATAAAGCGGAATTTGGACACTATTTTTAGTGCAGTATTTTGAGAAATATGGGACGAAACTCTTTGTAAAATTCCGAATGAAAAAAACAACCAGTTAATGCATCGAGGCAAGGAATAAAGACCTGGGAGGGGCATGCTTGTAAGTTGTTTCTCCTCATTTTTAACAGCGCCGACTAGCTCGACGCCGATGGTTTGCTAGCCAACTAAATGAGTATTTTCAATATTAACATTTTGAATGTTAAATGACACTTAGCTCGAGCTTTATCTACGTTAAGGTTTCATACCAAGTTCACTTCGCCACCGAGAGACCGTTATCTAACCGAAAATTATTTCCTCAACGTTAATTATATGTTTTTTAATTCAATGCATATACGTCAGGTTTTTTCCATCGATGCTTATGTTATTGCTTGTATCTAATAGTTGAAAGCTGTCTTTATTTGGTGTTCGTGACGTACCTCCACTACTGTTGCCGTTTACGTTTACGGCTAATTTCAACAAACCCAATTTAATGTATGAGGTTGACATACTTATACTTATAGTAATTATTGTCTGAAAAAATAATTAGATTACTTATTCCAACAATATACATTCTACTAGGATGGGAAGTAGGTAAGAAAAATCGGGGACATGGATAATTGGGAAAAGGAAGCAAGAAGTTTCCCACCACGTCAAAGACTGTAGCACAGGTCTTGAAGCTCTGATAATGGTCTTGAAGCCATCATTGGAACCCATAACCCCTGTCTAAAAGCCTTCCACTGCCTTGAAACCGCGATTTGAAACCTCAAAGCAGTCTAGCAACCAATCCTGACCTTACCTATCACTAACCTTGTCTTGAAACCTTCCGTTGAGACTCGGGATGTCCCATTCACATTTTTTATGCACCAGATTCGTACAGATCACATCCAAATCGTCTCAACAGTCTTATTTTTTTTCTCTCATTGAATAAAGGTATCCCAACGTGGTACCTTTTCATATGGATATACTGTAAATCCTGTGCAGCGGTGCGTCCAATCAAGTCAACAAATACGATCTTTTAATAGCATATCAGCCATACAGCTCAAAAATAATAATGCAGACAAATTACATTAAATATGCTGTCTTAAGATAAATCCTCTAAATAAAACATCATAAATGACATCAGTCTTTGTGTAGTTAGAAAATGTTGCAAAAGCTCAATGACTGTAACTTTTTGTGAATTGTGTATGTGTGCACGGATCCGGAGTAACCGCAGATTTTATTTACTTTTTAAGTAGCGTTCATCCACTTGCCTTGTCTGACCGCTCCAAAATGGATGCAGAAATGGATTCTCAGAGGAGGTAAATAAAAAATAACCACTTGTGATATTTAAGTAGATGCACTCTGCTAATTCTTCTCGTTTTTTGTTTGTGTTCCAGTGTGACTGGTGACAGCCAATCTGAATGCAGATCTGATGAGCTCTTCTGCAGAACCCCGGAACAAGACGGAGACGTTCTTTTACGGGGAGACACGGCCTCTCAGACTTTAATGGACTGTGGGTCTTTAAGCGAGTTCAGCGATCCTGCTCTTGCAAGCATTCGAAGTAGTCCAGCCCCTGCGCAGTGTTCGAATGGACAAAAATCAAAGAGGCCCAGTTCTCCCGGCCCTCACCCGGTGAAAACAACCTGTGTCGCCGTACACCCGCCCAATCCTCAACCCACCTGCTGCGCGAGTCCGCAGAAGGGCCCGTCACCCGACGACGTGGAGATGCAAAGTCCCAACAGCCCCGTTAATAAAACGCCGCTCGTCAACAGCTCGGCAGGAGATGGCGCCGCTTGTGTCGAAGAGTGTG
Source organism: Hippocampus abdominalis (assembly GCA_018466805.1). Lineage (NCBI taxonomy): Eukaryota > Metazoa > Chordata > Actinopteri > Syngnathiformes > Syngnathidae > Hippocampus > Hippocampus abdominalis. Next base: position 5,330,838 of record CM031702.1, read on the forward strand.
CAGAGGCCTTGGGAGACAAATCTCAGTACTTTGTTTCAGAGCCCGACGCCGCATGTTCGGCCGCAGGAACCGGGGATTCTGTGCTGGCAGATTGTAGCGATTTATCGGATGTAAGCCAGGAATTGATCACCAACCAATCAGGTGCTACTTGTGAAAGGTATGACATTTCTGGAAGGTTTCTGGTAAATTTCAATGCGAAGCTAAACTGGGGATTTTTTTGAAATACAGTGAACCTTTGCATATTTGTGTTTTGGCATTTATGAATTTGCCTATTAGTATAATAAACATTTTTTAAAAATTCTTTTTAGAACCTACCCACAGTTCTGAGGTGATAATCTTGTCTTTTCAATATTTTTATGCTCAGGCCAAAGCAATTAAAGGCAATGCATTTCAGCTTTATCAATTTTGCACATTTCAGACAGAAGGTAACTCAATGTGCTTTACATAATCAAAAATATAATATTTAAAAGCATAAACATGTTTTTTTTTTTAGGCCTCAATACTAGACATTGAGAAAAAGCATCTTTTTTTTTAACCGGGCCTTAAAACCATGCACATTTGGGGCCGACTTCATTTCTGTTGACAGCTACTTCCATTTGTGTGCAGCATAACAGCAAGCTGCTACTTCACCAGGTTAACTTGGCACCCTGGCGTCCACTAATTGACCCTGAGTCTGCAGACCTCAGAGTCCTCCTGGGTGTATATTTCATTCGCATTTCTTTTGTGTATGCAGGATCAATACAAATGATATATAGACTAGTTGCAGGACTTTTTAAGTTCTACTCTTCAGCCAAAGTCTTGAGTATCATCAGGTTGCTTCTTGGTGGTGGTGTTAGGTTCAATTTATCCATCGTGCTTCTTCACCTTCATTTGCGATGTCATGTTTTTTCGTTGGCAGTCCTTCCAGTGTTCCATCACCTACGCATGCCGTGACCAGAGGATGGCTGGGGACCCCCATAGATGAGCTGAACAGGATGCCCCAATGCGCTCCCCCTTTGTCTCACCTGAAAGCCGTACCTAACCACACCGTCACAGTAAGGGTGAGGGAACCATCTCATCACTTCTGTTTTCAACCCATATATTATTCCAAATCTTATCCTAGGCGCTTTTTTTCCCCCTCCCCCTCCTGCTAACACGAAGTACGATAATCCAACAGCTCTCCGACAACTGTTCCTGAGAATGCATCATGCGTGTTTGTCAATGTTACAGACAGATCTCCTCAGAGAGGGAGAGGTGCCTGTCCCGTACCCCGGCAAGTTCAAAGACGCGTGGGATGACGTGACCGTCAAAATGCCCTGCTCTGAGAAGAATCTGTTTCCACTGGAGACGGAGGTCCGTGATGCACGCGGTTTTCCATCATAAATTAAAGCTTAAGTTGGAGTTGTAACATTGATAGCAAAAAAAAAATACAAAAAATATGTCATAGGATGGAGGCGGTGTCCAGAATCGGTGGGAGTTAATCCACTCGGCCTTGCAAGGAGGGTTCAAGAGTTCTCTGGATGTGAGGGTAAGTAAGACTTATTTCGGTAGTTCAATTCAAAACATTGAAACTTGTATATTTTCTTGATTCATTAAAAGCTGAGGAACGTGTTACGCTTTTCAAAAGGCGTAATTCCTACTTAACTTTTATATGGAAAATCATTGTTTCATGTTATACGTTCCTGGGATGGTATATTTGAGGTTTTAACACCTGATCAATAGGATTATTCAAAATTAAGGCATGCAATATTTCTCTCCTGGCTAGAACTGCCGAAATACGTTTCCTCAATATGCAAATTGACTTTGATGCACTTGCAATTCAGACATTTAATTGACCAAACTTAGCAATCATGCGTCCTCGCCACATTAACCTGAACTATATTTCAATATATCTTTTGTGTATCTTATACGTGTTTTTAGATTGTTCAAGCAGACGAGATCCACCGTAATTTTGATGGTCATTTCCGTCTCACAAAAATAATTGCAGTTTGTCTTTTCAAGAGTGTTGCGATATCCACAAGGTGGCAGTGTTTGCAAAAATATCACCCTCCAGTTCATCTCCTCTTGTTTGTGGTCCTTTGTCCCACAGTGCCGTTCATCTATGCATGATTTTTTTATTCAATTCTGCTGCACTTACATATGACGCGCGACTGACTTTTGTCTCATTAGGATGCTATCTTGCGATACAACACAGCCCATGCGAAGAAATGGGACTTCACCGCCCTCAACCTTCTTTGCACAGAGGTGAGCTGCATGCTTGAAAAAGCGAAACAAAAGTTTTTGCGCCCCACCAAATATGCCAGAAGCACATCATTTTCTTGTAAGAGCTTCTCTAGCAGTTCCCGTTATTGCAAGTTATTGCTGGCATGATTATCCTAATGGAGAAATTAGGATTTTACGACACTTTTGAATCGCATTTAATGCATTTCGGCGTCCGCGCTATAATTTGAAACATGCGACCACTACTAAATATGGACCTTTCTTAATGGTCTTTTTAAAATGTCTGCTCCTTGGACTAATGTCTCGGTGCGAGGTGGAGCTTGAGCGATCGATTGGCTGCGTGAGCCACTTTATTGCTTCACCCAATTTAATTAAAAGGGTCCATCCCATCTGAAAATTATGCTAAGTAAGGGCTTCAAAGTTGCCCTTCTACTGACTTTGGCCTCCATTCTAACATTAAGTGAGGCTTTCCTTTGCATTTGATTTTTAAAAAAAAAATGCTGCTAAAGCATTTTACAAAAGCTTACAAGAGAGCATGCAAGCTAAAAAATTAAGTAAGGCACATCATCAGAACATAAACTTCAAAACTGGCTTTTTAAAAAAGCTTTGATTTATTAAAGCTAAAACTCACTTTGGGTTTGATCCAGCCACATGGGTCACGTCACATTTTTTTTTAAGCATCCTTTTGTTATTGTGGGTTTTTACATTATTCTCACGATGATGCCCTCACACATGGAGAAAGGAGAGCCACAGCCGTAGATTCCGATTTATTGAGAAGTGAGAACAGTAAAACAAAAACACAAATGAGCACACCCTCCAGGCACAGCATCTGAAAGGCACACCCTTCATTGTGTATTTTATGCTTGGAGAATATCTTTTTTTCTTTCTATATTGAGGCTTTTCACTTCTGGGTCTATAACGCATTCCCTGTTTATAAATGGAGTAATATACTGCGTTACTCAGATAACAACATTCAATTTATTCTAATTTAACTAACATTCATGACGCACTGAATAATTGACCAGACATACCACAGCCAAGCTTCACTAATTGACACTCCCCTCGTGGCTGTAGGAGAGAAGATTAAAAAAAAAAAAAAAAAAATCATATAAATTGGGATGAGTCTGTAAATTGTCTTTGTTTTTCTCCCCTGCCAAATGAAACTGTCACAGTGTCACTTTCTGATAAATGTCTGAGGGCCCAAGCATGGAAGCGGTCCAGGGCTTGAGTACAGCTGATACCCCGAGGGAGTACACAAACATTTGTGCTTTGTCAAGCATTTCCGACTGGCGTTTGTCACACGCTATCACTTATTTGTCGTTTTGACCCCGCACATCTGTTGTTGCCGAAAAAGAAATCCATTCACGCTTGGAATTCATTGCGGATGTTGACATTATGACACAATATTGGTTGAGTGATGTAAAAAGTCATAGTTAGCATTTGCATTAGTATATGATATTAATAGATTAATAGATAGAATAGTATTATTAGATTTTAAGAATATATTGTTATAATCATTTGTTTCAGATGTACTGTAATTATTTTCTGTATAAAAATTAATTTGGTGTTCAAAAAGTCTTTTTTTCAAACGTGAGTCTTATAATCAGGGCCGTCTTCTATTCGGGCCAATACGGTAATGTCCACTGGGAATGCTTGTTTTGAAATCCGATGAACATAAAAGTCAACTAGCATATATATATATATCTATATATATATATTAACGGGTTGTTTGTCACTTTAATCCACTGCCAGAATAACTTCAGATTCAGTCAATATGTAACAAGATCATGAATGGTGGAAACCTTAGCTCTGCTCCTACAGCCCGAGCGATACCATTTATGGTCAGCCGCTATAACTTGTGCGGGGAAGATCATATTTCTACCTTCTGCCACATCGACCATCTATTAGTCCCACGGGAGCGTTTTATGATGCCTGCCAGCTCATTACTTCTGACAGCGTTTAGTCAGACCTGCCCTGCTGCCATATAAACGTTCCCCGGACAAATTGCCCAACGAAGACCTCTGCGGTGAAACTCAAGCCACCCTGCCTCTCTCTCTCTCTCGCTCTCTCTCTCGCCGATTGGTCATTTGCATTCGCTCCAGAAAGTCCATTTAATCCGCTGCTCCGCTTACCTTGATAGAATAAGGCACGTGATTGATAAGGGTGACATTTGAAGCCAATACGCTCATAAGTGATTGCTTTGTAAATCTGGGCCGTATGACGGCGTGAGTGTGTTTATTTTAGAGAGAATTGCTGAGGCAAGCGGGGGGGCTCTCTTTCCTGATTGACTGAGTTGTTCCATTTTGCGACGCTTATCGCAAATCATGTTGAATGACGTCCGCTTGGTCTTTCATCCCAGCTACTTGTTGTCACGCCTCCCCAGGGACATCCGTCAAGCTTTTTATTATCCCTCCTGTGGGATCCTGAGGGTTTTCCTACCTGGAGAACATGATGGGAAGACGACTAATTAACAGTAGAAGCTTGACGCTGGTCATGACTTTTGCCATCTGAAGAAGCAGCAGCCGATCTGATCTTTTAGGCTGCTAGCTCTTAATCTACTCATAAAGTGGGAAGTTAGCAAACACGTCTTGTGAGTCCTCCAGATAGCTTCAACTTCTTCAGTGGCTTCTCAGTTCTCATCTGTTCTCTGTGTTTTTTTTGTTTTTTTTTTGTTTGTTTTTTTGCTGAAGCGAAGCGCAAAATTGGCCCAGGACAACATCAACTTGTGTTATTGTTATTGACGTTTTGTTGAGAACTGAGACGACTGTTATATTGGCAGCAGGGTATTGGGTCGTGAACATGGATTGCTTTTCAAACCTTTTCTGACTTTCCATCAAGCCACTGGCGATGCCTTGGCTGATTAAAAAAAAAAGATGAACCAAAAGCACCTTTTCCACATTATGATACATCAAAATGTAAAGGTTTTCGACTTAATAAATACCAGTCAAAGCCACTCATCAGAAATACAGTCAAACCTCGGTTTCCGTCCATAATCCGTTCCAGAAGGCTGTCTGAAAACCGAAATTGTTCGAAAACCGAAACCAGGCTCTTTTTTAAAATAAAAATGTTTACTGAACACGTCTGCTCACAATGGAAAGCAACACGCGGAAGCGTCACTTCCTCGTGTAAGGAAGGCGAGAGGAGTCAAATGGTGCATTCAAGTGCGCTCAGTTTGTTTGAGAACTGAAATTTGTTCGTCATCCGAGGCATAAAAAACTCGAAATTTTTGGTCGGAAACCGAATATGTCGAGAACCGAGACGTTCGAAAACCGAGCATTAGATCAGGGCAAAGTATAAGCACGTATTATTTGGCAGACCTTGAATTGAATTTGCATACTTCACAATACGATCCTATTTCATCCTTCAGTGTCTGGAGCATTGCGAGGTTCAGCACCTTTACGAGGCCGTGCTGCCTTCCATGGTCAAACTGGCACTCAGTGCTCCACGCCTCTGCACTATGGTAGGTGCCTACACTCTTAATATATATATATTTTTTTACCCTGTTCGGAATTCTTCATAAAAAGACATATTGCTTCGTATGATGGAATTCAGACCAGAATGATATTTGAAATCAACATTTTCATTCAGATATGATCTTTATTTTTAAAGGGGTAGAAATGAAGGGGTGAAATGAAGGGGTGATGCCCTTGCATGTGGGCAAGGTGAGCCACGATTGCTGATGCACTTTGAGCCCTTTATTGAACGGGGCAAACGGTCAAACACGCAAATACGAAATGAGAACACTCGCAAGGATTCTAGCTCCTCCACGCACTAGGACACGCCCCTTAGGCACACAGGCACACTAATCCTACAGTTGATACACTAATGACACTTTATGAAACCGGTTCATTTTTGTACGGTTTATCATTATCTACAAGACAAATGCTGTTTTCCTTCATCAAAAACCATTGGCTTGACATCTTCAACGAATTAAACGTTGGGACAACTGAAAATTGTGTCCAATAATATTGATCATCAACATTCTAACTGTGTTAAGCCAAGCAGATCTTTTCGATTATTGAGCCAAACCCGGGTTGCAATTTCTAACCTGGCACTATGCTAACCTGTCACGACAGGAAAGAATCCTTCCTCCCAGCGGTTTGTTAATAAAAAATTCCGTCTGTCGTCGCCGCTTCGTCCGTCCGTCTCAGGCCAGATGTTCGGCCTTGTGTTATTAGAGCTGCTATTGATCCGCTAACCCGGGGCAGTCCTGGGAGGCTCTTTTGCTCTAATCAGCCAAGACAAATGAGACTCGGTGTCTGACTGGGAGAGAACACGGGCGAGCGTCGGAAAACACAGACCGTAATTACTTCTTCCCGTTTATTTAATGGAATCCTCCGTGTGTCCTGCTTGTTATATGGCCGTACTAATCATCCACTCCCACCAGCCTTCGAGCCACACGATCAAACTCGTATCACCTTGTATGTATCTTCAGTGTCTCTCCTTGGACTGCTACCCCCCCCCCCCCCCCTTCTGATCTGCCCGTCATTTCTATTGACATAATCCTCACAGTCTCCCCTTTTTTTTTTGGGTGGGGGGGTTCTTTCCCCAGCCAATTCCCCTGCTGAAGTCACGGATGAACCATTCCCTAACCATGTCTCAGGAGCAAATCGCATGTCTTCTGGCTAACGCCTTCTTCTGCACGTTCCCGCGACGCAACTCCCGCAAGTCGGAATACTGCAACTATCCCGAGATCAACTTCTACAGGTGAAGGCACCTTCTAATAAGTCCTTGGCTTCTTTTGCTTCATCCCCCACGCAGGCTTTTAAAATTGTTCATCCTGATGTGGTTTCTTCCATCCTCAGGGTCACTGATTGGGGAAAAAAAAAATGTATTAATGAGCTCGATCAACATATTACAACCAGCTCCAAATTCTGAGCTCTTCAATTTACAAGCCATCACTTGGACTATATTGGGAGCGAATATTTCCATAAGGGGGCACTAGTGCCTTAAAAAACTCCAGTAGTTGAGTCATTTCACAACCGTGTCCCAATATTACACCACAGAGACAAATAACATTTGGTTTCAATTCAGCGGGCCGACCCATCACTTTTTCACGTGCGCAGAATGTTTTTGGAAATGTGGGGACTCTTTGAACCAAGCTCAGGCTTCTGTCTCACGAATTATGGGAGTCCGCAGCCGCCGCTCCTCGGGATCATCCGGAAAGGATAATTGGCAGTAAATTATTTTTGTTACGTTGCACTCTGATCCGTCTGTAGTTTCTCTTCATTGAGAAAAAGCTTATATATGACTTGCTGTTTTGTTTATAAATACTATATGCATACGCAATACGATATGTGGGATATGTGAGTCATTTATAAACACGCACGATTGGCTCTTTAGATGATATGTGGTCCGTAGCCATGTTTTAATCCCGTTAAAATGCCATCTGTCTTATTTTATTCACAGCCACCTCCTTACCTGATGGACATAGTCCAGGTTTTGTCACAACTCAATTTTCCCCCGTCTCTTTGAGGAGCCATCTTCCTTGTCAGTGATATGGTTAATAACATCCGGTCTGTTTGTCGTTTTGCCTCATTATGACGTTGCAAGGAGTCGGAACAAACATCAAGATATAGTATCCTGTTTTTTAGTGGCATCCCAGCAGTGGAAATCATGCTTAAATTCCATGAAGTACATGCCTCTGAATACAAAACGAGTAATTTGAAACGATACCGTCCACCGATTCTGGGAATACGTTACGGTTGTCTTCTGTGTTTGACTTTTTTTTTTTATGGCAGTTTTGAATTACATTTTCTCAAACAAGGGCCCGGCCTCAGTCATGGGTTACATAATACTTTTAAGAGCAGAAGACGCTTTAGAGGCCAACTTTTCTATCAGACCAGATGGCCTTTCTAAATGAAGCGCCTCCTTTTAACCAAACATAGTTCTTTGGTACTGGGATGTCGAAAGTCGGTGGCAAAGTAACACATTTATATTAGCCTGAGCACAAGAACAGCAAAGGGAGGAGCTTTTCAGCAAATCAATGGAGGATAGCGTTGAATAGATGAAGTAGTATCGAATTTACAAATATTCGGGGAGCACAGTACACTTCAAGTAAAATGGTACAGTCAAACCTCGGTTTTCGTCCATAATCCGTTCCAGAAGGCTGTTCGAAAACCGAAATTGTTCGAAAACCGAAACCACGCTCTTTTTAAAATAAAAATGTTGACTGAACACGTCTGCTCACAATGGAAAGCAACACCCTCGTGTAAGGAAGGCGAGAGGAGTCAAATGGTGCATTCAAGTGCGCTCCGTTTGTTCGGGAACCGAAATTTGTTCGTCATCCGAGGCATAAAAAACTCGAAATTTTTGGTCGAAAACCGAATTGGTCGAGAACCGAGACGTTCGAAAACCGAGGTTTGACTGTACTTATATTTGATATAAGTTTGTTATATCTGCAGTTCTGCATACTTCAATGACAATAAAGGCTTTCTGGTCCAATCTTTTTGATAAACTTTTTATGGTGGCCTTGGTTTTGGGGACAGGCGTTTATATTTCCAGTGCTCCAATAGGAAGCATAGTTTAAAAACCCCAAGTAATTAGCATATGCACTGATTCCAATTTATATATTTGAGTCTTATTAGCGGTCTTTCCTGAGGGGTTTTAGTGGTATAATACGGTGTCTTGACCGATGCTATCTAAATCTTTATCCTCCGATCCCAGTCATTTGTACAAGAAGTCCCCCCCCCCCCCCCCATCCCCCCCGATGCACCCGATGTTAGCAGCAGGCTAAATGAAGAGGGCTGTGTAATAATGTTAAGCATCGATTACAGTCACAGAGCCCTTCTATCGCTTGCTTGCAGATACTTGGGGCCCCACCTTCACTATCAGCATTACTTCCTGCCGAATTTGTGAGACGATGAGACAAGACGAGCAGCGCAGTCCAAAATGGACGCCGGATCGTTATTGCCCAGCCCCCCCCCCCAAGGCTCCATTCCACGCTTATAATTGAGGGAGTGTCCATCACTTTGCTTATTGGCTACAGTGGCGCTCCGTCTTGGACAGGCAGCGCGGCAAGCAATCTGCTGATTGCTTTTTTGGCAGAACTGTCGAGGTTTGTCCTCGTTAAGTGATGGATATGTTGGAGAGGGGAGAGCGGAACGCTCTTCAGCTGCTGTTTTTCCCCCGCTTGAGAAGGAAATGATGTGGGAAAACAATTTGATATCCAAACTTGACGTTCTCTTTTTTGTGTGTGTTGTGAAATAAGTAAATATGAAGTTGGCTGTTTCATTTACAAAAATAACTTGTTATCGGACTGTCAGAAACTGCCAAGCTTACTGTTTTTATCAGCTATGGTTGACGGGAAAAAAAAAAAAGAAGCTATGGGTCTCCTCTAAATCTACACGTATTATTTTCAGCCCTAAAATGATGTGGCAAACTATGTGATTGAAATAATACTTTATCCGCAGGTTATTTGAAGGCTCTTCACCACGAAAAATTGAGAAGTTGAAAACCCTCATCTGCTACTTTAGGAGAGTTTCGCAGACCAGTAAGCATCAGGAAATCACAATACCTTTTTTTTCTCCACCCCCCGACCCCCCCACAAAAAAGAACATTGAATTGAATGAACATGTTTATTGTTGCCTTTTAGGACCAAAGGGCCTCGTGACATTCACAAGACAAACGATGAGCGCGCTTCCAACCTGGGAGAAGTATGACTTTTTTTTTTTTTAAATAGAAGAGTTAAGACACACCAGAAAAAAACATTTTTATTGTATTTTGACTATGAATGGAATTTGGGTATGTTGTCAGCAGTTTAGAGATTTTAAAACAAGAGTCATTTTTACAGCAAACCCCCCAAAATAAATAATTAAAGCGCAGTCTATCCATATTCGGATAAATGTACAATAACATTTGTTATTATTGCTAATGAAATATAACCGAGCTATATGTGACATGTGTGACTTGACGATTATTATTTTGATTATTTTAATTATTAATTACCGTAATTTCTGGACTATAGACCGCACCTGATTATAAGCCGCACCACTACATTTTTGAAGGAAAAAAACATTTTGTACACACATAAGCCGCACCTGTCTATAAGCCACAGGTGCCCATATTGTAACATGAGATATTTACAAAGAAAGACGGTATACAGGCAGCCGTTAAAAAAGTCTTTATATAGGCCGCTTCATTAAATAAGCCGCAGAGTTGAAAGCGTGTGACAAAAGTCGCGGCTTATAGTCCGGAAATTACGGTAATTATTTTAATGCAATAGTATGATCTGCAAATAACTCAATGTCATTGAAAAGTGTCCTTTTTCTTTTTTTTTTCAAGCTGCCAGACTCAGCTGACACGCTTACATATCACTTGCGAGGGGACAATCGAGGATGACGGTTACGGGATGCTGCAGGTATGAAATCCGTTTAACGTCAGAGCTGCCCAGTTTTGGCAAGCAAGTTTGTCACCTTTCAGCTTAACGAAAGCACTTAACGGTTGACGGCCCATTAGCGTGTTCACATGAAATGCGGTTGTGCACCCCTCGTGTCTGAATTCACTCTTTTTGTCACTCCTCTCATTGGTCTCGGCATGGCAAGTGTTTTTTTAACTCTTTGCCTGACAGCTCAAGTATCCACATGAGTAGCTCAGAGACGTATAGGGGGGGTTATAGCAAAGACCGTGGGGTACAGAAAAAGAGATTTGCATTGGGGAGGGAAGAAAAAAAAATGACTAGGGCGAGGCAGCGCGGTTCACGACTCCCCGCGGGTGTACCGACGCCTCCTTCAACTGCGGCTCTGTGTGCCGAGGTTTTGATCGGGCAGCGTCGGCTGTCATTCTGTCAGGGGAGGTGAGATTGAAGGATGAGAAGAGGGGTGAGGCTTGGGGTGAACGAGGTGAGGGAAACCGGTTCAAAACCCACGCGGGTTAGAAACACACTCGCTGTCACGGGGGATTGATGGCGGCCGTGGGCCAGTGAGCAGGACCCTTCCCTCTGACAGACATGTTTTAATAGCGCCGTTTTCATTCAAATGCGCTGTCCTGTCTTGTTCTTGTGCTGCCAGTGGGTCGGCGCACATGGCATCGTATCAAAAAGATACACCGTTGTGAGGGAAAATTGTGTGAATTCTTTGGAATATTTGCTGAGATAAAATGTGATATGATGTTTGCCTAATCTAAATAATGCTGCACAAATATTTACAGTTCGATGCTAATGACTTCTCCAAAAACTCATCCTAGCTGACGACTTAGAAGCCAATCATTGTGATGAGACCGGAGGTGTTGGTTAAAGTTGGAAAAATATAAGCATTGCCCAATGTGAACCTTGCTGCACACAGAAGAGCTCGAAAATTAAGAGTTGCAAACTTAACACAAAGTTGGAAAGGGTCACAAAAGTATGTGGACAAGCCTTGATGAGATTTGCCTTTTGTTTAACTCTGATCACATTTGGCAAATATGGAGGTCATTCTAAAGGGTTGACATGCTTTTTATTTTTTATTATTATTATTTATTTTTTTTGCAACTATATTGTATACATTTTTTGGAAGTAACTCTGTTCACCATTCATTTCAGCATTGAGTTTTTATGGATCAAACGTGCCTGATTTTGCTTCCTCATTTGATTATTCCCCAAACAGGAAGCAAGCATGTGATCTTTATCTGTATTAAATGAGCACGGTGGGTGGCAGGAAATAAGGACATACTAATTGAGTCATTCATCTCCATAACTGGAAGTTCAATCTCGCTGTTCAGCCCAACCGTATTGAATAGACAGGACTGTATGCATTTTGAATTTCCTTTTTTTTTTTTTTTATGTAAGGAGAAGAAAAGCTTTTGCGACTATGCCGTCGAGTAATAAAATGTCCTTTTTTTGGCCTCCCCTCACTAGGTGGACTTTGCAAACCGATTCGTGGGTGGCGGCGTCACGGGACATGGCCTGGTCCAAGAAGAGATCCGGTTCATCATCAACCCCGAACTCATTGTCTCCCGTCTCTTCACTGAAGCACTGGAGTACAACGAATGCCTCATTATTACAGGTAAAAGGTCATCGGACTGGCTATGATAGATGGGAGAAAAAAAAGAGCTTTTTAAGGGTCATTTTGAAGGGGCGTCTTATACTCAGGAATTTATGGCAATCGAATTTTTTGATCAGGCCTTTTTTTTTCCAATTGTACACAAAATAATGTTTATAGTTGTTTTATAAGTACATAAAACAACAGGAAACACCTTCATATACTTCCCTTAAGGGTGGATTATTTATAGCTGTGCCCCAGGATAAGCATATTTGTGGCGATTTCCATAAAAGGGTGCAGACAGACGACGACACTCGGGTCCAGCGATGTCAACACACACACACACACACACACACACACACACATACCGCTTAATTCTCTGCCGTCAATGTAAAAATCGACTTTTATCTTAACTAGCCGCGGCCAGCGACACAGTGGCGCCGCCCTGTCTTCTACGGGACATTCATCTCTTTTCCGAGTCACCTTCAGTTGTTCGTCACCGTCCTCCTCCGAGCCTTAGACCATTCCCACCACCCTCCCTCTATCCCTCCTCCTCCTCCTCTTCCTCCTCCTCTCCACTTAACTTTATTACATTTGGACAGAAAGGAATTTATAACCGCACTAAGGTCATCGCTCCACTAATGGAATGGGCCAGTTACGCCATAGATTCATTAAAAAACCTTGCACAATATTCTTTGCACGCATGCAGGCTTTCCTATGATTCTCAATCCAGACTCTTAATCTTGTTTTTTTGTTTTTTTGGGGGGTGGTCCAGACGTTTGTACACACCTCTCTCCTCTGATCATATTCTTCACAACCGCGGGTCTTCTTGTACGTTTTCAATGTGACGTCGGTATTCCTCCACGGGGGGTGTTGTCGGACCGGAAGGTAGAGGAGCACCCACGATGTAATCTGGTGATGGGAACCTGTTATGGCAGGATGCTGTAAAGAGGAGCCGGAGAGTTTCCGCTACAAATGACATCAAGGTGATTGGGGAGGGCAAGCAAGCAGCTCTTGTCTGTTGATAAAGGGAAGGATATGAGCAGCTTGTTCCTGGAAGATTGAAGTTGCTTGTTTAGTGGAAATGAATGCTTCTTTCTTCTCACTGGACTTTTTAAGAGCGTCTTGGCGATGACAAATTTCAATTGTAGCACGATTGTTGTTTCACACCCTGCCTCCAATCACAGGTTGGTTTTTTTTCGCCCCTTTGGAAAAGTTCTCACAGCCATTTTTTTCCCCCCCCTATGTGTTTGAAATAAAATCAATGGAAAGAAATGAGAATGCGGCGATTTAAGTAATTGAAACGATGCTCTTGAAACTCAACTTTTTCCATTTGACGGAAGGTTAAATGCTAATTACGGCCCCGCTGTTTACTGAGACGGTGGAAGTACCTCACACTCGGTTGTATCACACGTCTGAAGGAACCGTGTTTCTGCCAGTGGCTGCCAGGTTATAATTAATCAACGATCGATTGCGCACAATCAACCGAATCGTTCAAAACCAATCGACCTTACTTTATGCCCACAATAGTTTACGGTAATACTAGCGCCATGGTAACTGTCATTTACTGCTTGTGTACACGTTCAAAGGGGGCTCACGATAGTAGCCTCTTCGATTTGAACCGTTTCTGCCCATTACGAGTGGAAGCTTTTTATTTCAAGCCCAAAGTAGATCACTGATGAAATCACAGGCTTTTATTGATGGCCATGCGATCCTTGCTGATACTGCGTACGCACTGAATTCGATTTGAAAAGACAAGGCCCTGAAATACATTTAGGCCCACGTTGTGTGCGCTCAAATATTTATGTATTGGTGACATTTTAGGGCTGCCTCTCAAATATGACACTTTCAAGAGACTTTTTTATGGAATTTTGGGAAAGACTGTGGAGTCTGACTCGAGGAGAAATTGGTTAGACATTTGTACAGCGGTCAAGGTCCACTGTTGTGTCATACAGTCAAAACCTCTGTTTTCGTCCATAATCCGTTCCAGAAGGCTGTTCCAAAATCGAAATTGTTCGAAAACCGAAACCACGCTCTTTTTAAAATAAAAATGTTTACTGAACACGTCTGCTCACAATGGAAAGCAACACGAGGAAGCGTCACTTCCTTGTCTACCCGAGGAAGCGTCACTTCCTCGTGTAAGGAGGGCGGGAGGAGCCAAATGGTGCATTCAAGTGCGCTCAGTTTGTTCGAGAACCGAAATTTGTTCGTCATCCGAGGCATAAAAAACTCAAAATTTTTGGTCGAAACCCGATTTGGTCGAGAACCGATACTTTCAAAAACTGAGGTTTGACTGTACCTCGGTTTTCGACCTTAATCCGTTCCAGAAGGTTGTTCGAAAGGCGATTTGTTCCAAATCCGCAACTATTTATTCGCCCATGATTAGGGACTAATACACTTTGCAGAAATAACATAAAAACAGTCAGATTTGCATAAATCACAACAAACACGTCTGCTCACAATGAACGCTACACGAGGAAGCGTCACTTCCTCGTGTAAGGAAGCCGAGAGGAGTCGAATGCCGTATTCGGGTTTGCTCGGTTCGGTCGAAAAACGGTTTTCGGTCGTAATCCAAGGTGAATTTTCGGGTTGAAATCCAATTTAGTCGATAATAGAGACGTTTAAAAACAGAGTTTGACTGAGGTTAGTTGGGAACGACAAACTGAAAGGCACAATTCTGTTTCCCTCATATGTTATTTAAAAAACGTTATTTAATTTTTTTGTGTAGGTGCTGAGCGGTACAGTCGATATTCCGGCTATGCTGAAACATACAAGTGGGACGAGTGCTACAAGGATGAGACTCCGAGGTAGTCTGTCACTCTTACCCTGATAGTTTGTATTCCCCTTTGTCAGCCCAGTTACCTGTTCAAAAGAATGTGGGTTTGAAATCAAAGTCTCTCTGTCATCGAAGGGACGACTGGCAGAGACGGTGTACAGAGATTGTGGCCATTGATGCTCTGAAATACAAAAACTTCCTGGAGCAATTTCTGCCTGAAAAGATGACGAGAGAGCTCAACAAGGTGAGAAAATGTCTTTTTTTATTTCGGCGCAAACAGATGGGCCCTCGTATTAAGGTTACATCAAAATCTTAAAGGATCTTTTTTGCGGGACCTCATGATCCTCTCTCCTGCTAAAGCTTCGGTTCCGCCCGCCTCTCTTTCCAGGCGTACTGTGGATTCTTCCGAAATAATGCCAACAGAAAGCACCTGTCCGCAATAGCCACCGGCAACTGGGGCTGCGGCGCTTTCGGCGGAGACACGAGACTCAAAGGTACCATTCGATCAAATCAGAAAGGTGCGTTGTTCGGTTGTTGTTGACGATAAAGACGAAGGCAACCATTTTATGTGTTTGATATTTGAACAAATGAGCCGCATCAACAATACAGTTGTTAACTGGGAAATACTTGACGAACTAGCTTAATAGGCTAATGGGTATTAGCATAGATGCGAGGTTGTCATCAACCTTCAAACGACTGCAACTTTAGCATACATGGAGCAGCAGCACTTTTTTTTTTTTTTTTTGAAGCACTACAAAACACGTGACCCTCTCAAACCCGGCCTCGCTCAATTTGTCGCCGGCCCGTGTGTCAGTCATCCGTTTCTTCCCACCCTTTTATCGATCTGCTGACACACGTTTACGCTTTCCATTAAATCGCCGATTGATTACAGGCAACGGAGTCCATAAATCGCATCCTCTGTGGACTCGCGCTACATCACTCTTCATAAGCGAGGGCTCCACTTACTGTCCCGGGCAAGACTTAACACCGCGCATTTTCTCCCAATTGCTCATGGTCAAACGGTACACTGTTGGGGCAACATATATTCAGTTCGCACTCAGAGAATGAACCGAGTAACATACTCGGGGATCCATGTGCTTGCTATGCATCAAAAACGTTCATATGTATTAAGATTCAGTTTACAGACATCCTTTTTTTTTAATGTCTGCTGAATCCCGCACCCATTAGCTTTGGAATTAGCTTAGCGTTTTATGTCCTCCTACTCTGACATGAGGCGAAGCTATATTTTCGCGGTAAAGATTACAGCCCTTTTCATAATGATGTTTTGAGTCCTGCTTTCATTAATCTGGAGTTAATACCCAGGCTGTTGAATATTTAACGGTCCTAATTTGCTATAAAACGGAAGGCCTCGACTCGGCATCCCTCGTTTGGGATCATTGACCAATTGCTACCAAGCTCTCATAATTTCATTCAGCTATGGCTAAACACACACACACACACATCTGATTTATGATTCTGATTGATTCTTATTTCACAAAAAAAAAAAAAATGAAGGTGTTCTTGTCTTGTCTTATCTTAAAAACAAATGACGATGTTAATAATAATAGCGTTAACCTCCAGAGTAAGAATATAAATTGTTTAAAAGTGCTTCCAAATGGCCCTTTCACACACTGCCAGGATTAAAAGGCGCTCCTGCTAAAAACAAAATGAACTTCAGCACCTGAAAGATTAAACAACATCCTTCAAACAGTACACAGCAATCCCGATAAGTGCCAGGTAGTTTTTAATACAAATTCTGACCAGGAAAAGACGTGAGGTATGCCCTTACACTGAAAACCAAAATACATTAGTTATTTAAGGGGAAAAAAACAATTATTTGATGACTGAATTGATCTATTCATCGCCCAGCTCGACTTTAGTTTGTCATTCCTTCGTTAACTGAAGTCATCTCCAAATACGTCAGAACGATGCAAGTTGGCCGCCGTCGGCCCGGCTTTCCCTTTCAGCCATCTCGCTTTCTCTTTCATTAGCGCTGATTCAGCTGATGGCAGCAGCAGAGGCGGGCAGGGACGTGGCGTACTTCACCTTTGGAGATGCTCTGCTCATGCGAGATGTTCACGACATGCACACTTTCTTGACTGAGAAACAAGTCACCGTGGGTAAGGCTGAACCCCCCTTTTTTTTTTTTTTCCTTAAAGCTATAAATAGCCTCTCGCGTCGAACAGGTCATAACGTACAATTTTTTCCCCCCATTTGGACAGGCAAATTATGCCTCTAAAGTATTGAAACTTCAGATAGTATTTTGCTTTGTGTGACAATTTTTTGAAATATCAGGGATCCATATGAGAAGGAAAAAAATGCGAGGTGGGACCAGCATTCTGCGAAGATCCAGCATGGTTTGTCCAACTGACATTCCACTGCATTTCATTAAATCCGGCGCCCGCTTGTTATGGAGCTCTTATAGTAGAGTATGCAATAAAAAGAACTTGGGACGATATTAGCCACGATTGAGCTGGTGAAGATTGAGAGGCTTGTCCTTGCCGCCACTATTAGCGCGCCAGTATACGAGGGGGAAAAAAAAAAAAAAAAAAGGCAGCCCGTGTACATGCTAAGTTATTACTCCTCACAGGCCATGTCTTTTCCTTGGGCCCATCCATTTAGCGTCAGAGTGGATTACTGGTGACCCCAGCACCCCCCTCTCCCCCACTTTTCATTTTTTTTCTCCCGCTGACATTTATTGAAGCCTTTCAGAGAAATTCCCCTCTGGCTATCCATTTCCTAAAGTGGAGCTGCAGAGACGCACCAGCACGAGCGCAAACTGGCTTTCATTTAATGTTTTTTTTTTTTTTTTTTTTGGTGGCATAATCTTATCCTCTCTCGGTCGTTTTTTCACTCTCAACCTGTTTGTTCTCTTTGTCTCTGTCACCCACAAACCTCTCCTTCCTTGTCTGAACATGTGCCATGTCCCCGCCCCCATTCCCCACTCCTCCCATTGCCGTCGCTTTCCAGGGAGGCTGTACGGCCTTTTGAACCAATACTCCAATCTGGTTTGCAAGAACTGCCGCACCAGGAGACCCGATGTCAGCCTGTACGATTTCATCTACCGGAAGGTCTCTTCCCCTACGACCGCCGATGCCTTGGACTCTGCTAAGGACTCTGGGATGTCCCCTATAAAATCAGATTCTCATTAAAAAAAAAAAAAGTCCCAAACTCCCCTCCTCCAGGTTGAGAAACCTCAGTCGTGTGCTTACAATCACTCTTCCAAGTGCACCTCAATAATTAAAATATTGCAGAAAACATTTATTTCAGTAGTTCAAATAATATGAAACACAGGCTTGTCACAAAGTGCGAAAATCCGCGTGAACTGTAGTTTATTGATTTAAGGTTTCTAGGAACCACTGGTCTAAATGAAGTTCCTCCACTCATTTCAGCATCGTTCCAAGATGCCGCGACATGGTGCCAGAGTCATACTTTTATATTTGAGACAGTCACCAAAAAAAATAAAAAATCCTTGACTATAAAAAAAAAAAAAATTCTCCCATCATTCTGTTAAACCTTAGTGACGATAGTCAGTAGAGATGATGGATGGATAAAGAACAATAAAAATCCATCTCAAACTATTACAGTTAGCGTAATAGCACAATTGCCCAAGGCAATAAAATATAGAAATGTGCTCCCAACATTTTTTTTTTATCTGTTGAGATTTTAGTTATCCAGATCATTGTAATCTGCAAAGGTTAAAATCAAGGCAAATGGACTCTGAATAGTAAATATTTTTGTGTTACTTTATTTTCCGAAAACATTAAAAAAAAAATGAAAAAAATGACCCCAGGCAATCATAACGAGAATCGAAATTCAGTGCAGCCCACATTAAGCAGGAAGTGGCCTTCTGAAAATGTGTTGAATATATTCACTTTTCGAATGAAACTACTGAAATAAATGAACTTTTTTAGCGATATCCTCATCCATTGAAATGCATCTGTACCCACACTCCCTTTACGTTTGTGATTCCTCCAACACGCAAACTACCAAAACACAGCCTTGCCTTTCTTGCTGGTGGTGAGTGTATTGCAAGAGCCTTGTAGTCGTCACCCCATGTGGTGAAATGTTTCCAGTTCATAGCAATAGAAAATCCTTGTTGCTGTTCGGCCTTTTTTGACCATGCAAACGTGGGTCGTGGAATGCGGAAGTTTTCATTCCCGTACGGTTGATGACAAGACACCCAAACGTTGTTTTTCCACGACAGAGTAGGTTCAGCTCTAAGTAGCTCTAAATAGCTCTACTCGCCTCAGTTTGAGGATGCGAACTGCAAAAAATAAACAATTGCAATGAATGCATTGGTCAGAATGAGACCTGCTAGCATAAAACAGCAAAGGATGAAAACGAAACGAATTTTTCGTACTCTGAGCTGCGCAGATATATGGAGACGAGGGATGGAACAATATCAAAATATCGCACGATAGCTTCACGGTTTTGAGACCAAGGTACACTATTATTGTGGTATTGTGCCCCCCCCTCCCAAAAAAAAGTGGGATAAAAAAATATACTGTATATATATAATATGGAAAATGAAGTGCCAGGAATATTTTTAAAAACTTACTGTAATATAGCTCAGAATTTTCAAGTGCAAAGAGGCGGTGCAGGAACAGTGTTTCAAGTCATGAGCAAATGTAAAGAAAAAGAAAATTGATTCTGAGTGTCTTCTTTTAAAAAAAAATGGTAATGTAAACCTTCAGTGTCACAATTGGTAAAACCCTGTTCAGTTTATTGCCTTTAAACTTAACTGACAATGTAAACCGATTTCAACAAGAATTAAAAAACCATCAGTTCTGTGTCCCTTCAAATTGTTTCAAAAATTGAAAAATATTGTGAACAAAACCTTTTCTTTCTGACGCATATAATTATTCGCCGATGTGTCACGCTGTTGTTGTATAGCGCCAACTACTGCCTAGGAGGACTTATAAATGTCACATTTTCTTCGCCTTAAATATTTTAGAGGCTGTTATCAGCAACCTCCATGACCTACCCGATCCCCCAAAATAGGCTTGATATCAGCCCGATTCAAAACCTCGTATCGGTGCAAGCCCATCCCTCAACGATTTTGAGAAATAATCTTCCCGCAATTTAATTCCCCCCCCTCATTATTGCAATTATATATTTAACAAACACAAGCAAGAACTTGTACGGCTACTTGAGCCCAGTAGGATTGGAAAAGATCCATTTAAATATGATCAAATATTCTCCACATGCATGTTTGTGGACACTTAATCCAAGATTTGGTGATGATCCATTGTTGTCAGTATGATCATCTCTTTTTCTCCTCTATTTTAGCGCAGGTGGCCGCTAAAGAGGCAGAGAGTGACTGAGAGTGACCGCGTTGTAGTCCATGCATGGGTAACATACCGTATATCTGATCAAATACTCTACACATATATGCTGCTCTTTTATATCTTTGTTGGACGTTCTTTATTTATACAGCACAACAGACTATTATTATTATTATTATTATTGTTAAAAAAAAAAAAAAATCACACCCCCCACATTATATACCAAGTGAGGGACCGAAGAAGAATTGCACGTTGTTTTTCCACAGCATTTACGATTGACGGTAAATGATGTAAGGACAATATTTAACGATGCTCTGGTTACATTATCCAGTGACGACTGTCAATGTTATCGCATCGCACTGTAACTGTCGGTTTCTCGGTTGCACTCGTTTCTTAATTAAAACATAACCCTGCTCAAGTTGCTCCTCCGCTGTGTACGTGAATTATTCATGGGCTCGTTGAGAAACGACCAAAGTTTTATCGCCGACTTTCCAAAGCCTTACCTCGGCATCGCCGTTCCGTCACCATCGAATCGATCAAAATCATGCATTATTGAATGAATGACGTGGAATGTGATGGATTTCCGTGAGGCCCGCGCGCG
Source organism: Hippocampus abdominalis (assembly GCA_018466805.1). Classification (NCBI taxonomy): domain Eukaryota; kingdom Metazoa; phylum Chordata; class Actinopteri; order Syngnathiformes; family Syngnathidae; genus Hippocampus; species Hippocampus abdominalis. The sequence goes on from CM031702.1 coordinate 5,351,657, forward strand.
TACCCACGGCAAATTCAATTGGGCCTTCATACATGCTTTATTAGATTAATTAGGCTTCCTAAGTACCATCACGACTTGGAAATCCATAAACGGTACCGAGATTCGGCTCTCCTAAGTGGATTACACGTAAATACGCCTCGAAACGAGACTTTGGTACAAAGTCACTTTGGGGATGTCAGACCCAGACATTGTTGACATTTTGGCAAGTAGCATCAGCTTGTTTTGCGCCGTATTTATTTTGCTTCTGCCCTCTAAATTAACGATTAACTTGTTCTCTGAGCTTTGATCACCAGAAGTCAACAAAGATTCCACGTTCAGGCGAAAACGTCCGCCTGATTTTCTTTTGGTTGCTTGAACAAACTCGAGACATTTTTGGGGGATTGTTGTTTAATCCCAAATCGTGATGGTAATTATCCTAAACAGGATGTGATTTAACACAGAGCTTGTAGTATGTTACCCAGCGGCGCACGTCTTTGCAAGCGCCGAGCCTATTAATAAAACGCCAGGAAAGAAATGGCCCTCGCTCCGTCTTTGTCAGGCGGCTGAGTCGCCCCGACAAAAATGGCATTTCTGTTCATAATTGCCTGACCCTACTTTCTGCAGGTCACGTGGGGAGCAATGGCGACGACGCATGCAAATAATGAGTCTGCGGGTTGCCAATATTTTAGAGAATGGGGGAAGATTTAGGGCATTATTATTTATAAGTGTGACAACATCTACTGCCTAATTATTTTATAATTGATAAAGATGAGAAGAATTTGAAATTTCATGGTTTGTCATCGATGATCCCACCGCTCTTACTGATGTTTTAAGGTTTTTGCTGCGGGATTGTTTCAAAATTGGTATCAAAGTACTTTCTACAGGTACAGTATTTGATGTCATGCCATGAGTCAGAATAACCAGTGTGAGAATCCTGGGAATCCGATTTTTTTTTTTTTTGCAGATTCTCGTGCAACATCTCGTATACCTTTTCCCTCTTTTTTTTTTTTTATTTTTAATTTTTTATATCCCTCCCCTTTTTTTCCACCCAGCTCGCAGCCAGCAAGTATGAATGATGAAAGTCAAAACGAGGAGCAGCATTTTTAAATTGGGGCTCGGACAATTATTTGATTGTTTTTTAAGCCCATCAATCTGAAACCACTTGCCCAAATGCCCTCGCATACCCCCCACCTCCACCTTCGAAGTTTTTAACAAAGCTTCTACAAATTGTTTCATCCTTCGGGTATGTGTTTTGTTGTCTGGCTTCCTGTCACATTCGAGAAACAGGAATGTTGGCTTCATTGAAGACTAAATTGGCCATTGTGTGAAAAATGTGACCGTGAATGCTTTTATTTATTTATTTATTTATTTTACGTCTCTGTCCTGATGTGGACTCGCAACCAGTCCAGGGTGTACCCCACTTCTCGCTTGGATAAAGTGACAAAAGTGAGTTTTTAGCATACAGTATGTAAATGTAACATCATAGCATTTATGCTAATACCACGTTGACGCGCAGCACATTACAGTTACTTTGAAAGTGGTTTAATTATTTATTTATTTTTAATTAACCCTCATGCAGTATTTTTTAAGCGGCTGCATGAAGGGTATTACGTCCCAAAAATGTCCCTCTTCCAATGTGCAACAACTTTTTTCACTTTTAATTTTTTTTCACTTTCAACCCCTCAAAATGTTCAGTGGGAATTGGCCAAGACATAGATATACATCCTATGCAAAATTTCTGTCTGTGGTGTCTATTTGTCCAACAGTCCAAAATCGTCCGAAATGTCCAATTTTGGGATAATTACTGCATGGGGGTTAAGGTAACCGGACTGGTGTGATTTTACTCCATGGTTATAATTAAATAAGAATAGCATCAAACTTAAAACAAAATCATAAATACAAATAATGACAATAACAGAACACATAAAATAAACCTCTGTTCCCAGGTACAGACCGGAAGCACCGGGCAGGAGTTCAGAAAGGTAAGGTGGGGGCGGGGCCATTGAAAGATTTGAAAACAAATAATTGGACTTTTTAAAAAGAACTCTTAAAATGTATAGGGAAGGGATGCCAGGGTAGGAGTTATGTGCTCCCTCTTACCAAGTGTACCAGTCAAGAGGCGAGCAGCAGCATTCTGGACCCACTGGAGACGCTTAATGGAGGATCGGCTGACACCAAAGTCAAGTGCATTACAGTAGTACCCCCGAGATGTGACGAAGGCATGAATTACTGTTTCAAAATGCTCTTGAGAAAGGAAAGATTTTACTTTAGCCTAAGATGAAAGAAACCGGGGTTAACAACGGCACCAATTTGCCGGTCCAATTGAAAACCGGTACATTTGACATGAATACCTTTCTTGCAGTCTTATTCCAAGCCGAGCCTTGATGATCACATTTCAAATTGCATTCCAGTTAGATGAAGGTGTTCCTAATGTTGTGTCCGCTGAGAATATAGTTTTATCAGCTGTTGCCAGAGAAGCAATGACCCAGTGGGGGTTTTTTTTTTTTTTTTTTTTGTCTCACTAAGTTTGCGTGCGTGTGGTGGTACAGTTGTACCACCTGACCCGCTGGTAGGGGATGGGGGAGGGTCGCTTCGGGGCATAGGTGGTGCAAGTACTTTACGAATCTGTGTCCCCTTCACCGTGTCTGTCCACTGTCCCACATTGGAAGTCTGCTGGCGATGTTATTGTAGCGGCCGAAGGTAAACGTTAACGCACATGAATTATTGTCTTTCTTTTTTTTTTTTTTTTTAACATGCTGTCCTTTGCACTCAAGATTCTATCGACGTCACACACAGGCCATCAGGAAGATTATGGGGGGGTTTACGTTGAAGGCATCGGATTAGCGGCCCTGTCACATAGCACAGACGCGCATCATAACAAAGGCAAAGTTTAAAAGCACCGTGGCGAGAACAGGTGAGAAGACGCCGCATCGCGATCGCATGTTTGACTTTGTGGGTTTTTTTTTTTTTACGGTGCGCAAATGACTCGTAACTCCTTGCAGCAGCTTCCATCGTAATTCGGAGCGCACATTGTTTTTAATGTTTACGATCGAGCTGCTCTTCTTACTACAAACGCAATCAAACGGTCCTGCAGTAAAAAAAAAAATTGCTACCGCCAGGACGTTCACTTTTGTGTGTAAAGGAAAGAGCTGCAAAGGTTGAGATGAAAGTTTATTTGGGGCTACGGTGAACTGGGTTGACATAATTGTCATTTTCCGAACAGTTCTTATTGGGACACGCAACTCCATAAAAGAGGTGATAAAAGTACATTTAAGGACTGATCCTTAGGTTTAAAAAAAAAAAAAGAACTGGTTCAATACCTTGACAAAAGGACAAAAAGTCTAGACTTTCGATCTTCTTTCACCAGGCCAAAAAAAAAAAATCAGTTTCTGTTGCTTATTCAATTACTTCAGTAATCATCAGTTGAACATGGTTGGTTTCACCAAAAACACCCGTTTCTGACCAGGAAGTGGCGAAAACACGTTTTTGGTGAAAAGAAACATGAAAGGCAGAACAGTGACTTAAGACGCTAATATGTTTTGCTTTTCTGTCACCTCAAACTATAACACAATAGGGGCAAGACTGAGGAAAGACCTTTGATGGCAAAATAATTAATATCCTGATATATCACTAAAAAATGTACCTTGAGCCACGCTGACTCGAGTGTGGCTTTTTTACATGGTGTTCGCCATTCGCGCTAAGCGTCATCACTGCGTCCGCACGTATTCAATTTATACCACACCATGTACATATTTGTTCGAATGTTAGCTTGTTCAACTCCTAACTTCCATTGAACGTGAACAACCTTAGATTTGCCGCCTAATCTTCATCTTTGACTCAAAATCTGTGCTGATCTCAAGTCCCCCAAGAATGCCACAACGTACACTTAAAGAATACAAACGCCATCAATCACTTTGTTTTCTCTTCGTCCCTCAGCTATGAGTCAATTTCGGGCATTGGCGGGCGTGCTGAGGGTTGGTGGAGGAGGTCCGTGGCGGCGAGGCGGTGGAGGGACCCCGGCGATGTGCAGACCTCATCCTTGGAGAACATGCTCCTCTGAGGCCACACCCTCTCAATCGGTACCCAGTAGCTCCAACTATGTGGAGGACATGTACTTTGCCTGGCTGGAGGATCATAATAATGTTCATGAGGTAACTGTGTGCAACAAATCAAAACACACAAAATGGCATTTAATTCATTCACTATAGTATGTCAAATAATCAGACCTCAAATTTTGGCTTTCAAAAAAAAAAAAAACAAAAAAATGGACCACGTAACTGCTCCTAACTTGAAAAAGTTGTTACACAAATAAGTCAAGGTAACACGGAATATGAATATCGTCCATTCCAGTATAAAGTCAATTTTCTCACGCAACGATATTTCCTGCTCATGTTTTATTCCCCTCCTCTGAATTTGTCTCTCCAGTCGTGGGACACCTTCTTCCAGAACATGGAGAAATCCGGTGCACCCGACGAGGAGGCGGAGAGACGTCCCTCCCCTCTTCTGCGGGGCCGAGTCGCGTCCCATTCGCCAAATGTGACACAGAAAGTGGTGGAGGACCACCTGGCTGTGCATACGCTCATCAGAGCTTACCAGGTCATCCACACACACACACATTCATATACGGCAACGTGTTTCCTCCCAAACATGTACCGTCATTTCCGGACTATAAGCCGCGACTTTTGTCACACGCTTTCAACTCTGCGGCTTGTTTAATGAAGCGGGCTATATAAAGACTTTTTTTTTAACGGCCGCCTGTGTACCGTCTTTCTTTGTAAATATCTCATGTAACAATATGGGCACCTGCGGCTTATAGACGGGTGCGGCTTATGTGCGTACAAAATGTTTTTTTCCTTTAAAAATGTAGCGGTGCGGCTTATAATCGGGTGCGGTCTATAGTCCAGAAATTACGGTAATTATTATTTTTTAAATGAGTATCTGAGTAACTGCGTATCTTAGGCAAACAAAATTAAACAGGTGTCTCAATGAAAGCTAAAATATCTGTAAAAATTTTTGTATTTTATTACTGCTACAATATGAATAAAATACTCCAATAAGCTTGATAATAATTTTAAAAAATCTTGAAATAAAAAACTAAAACATTAACTAAGCATTTGCACAATGAAGCTAATAAAATGTTCATTTTGTGCAACACGTGCTTTCTTTAATTAGTATTTTTTTTTCAACCTTTCCCTAAATTTCCCCACTAATGAATCAAATACTATCTGTTAGATCCGTTCTGAATACTTGTTGCAAGGTGGAAACGCATGGCAGAAAGATACGGAAGAAAACTCCCGCAGGGCTCCCGCAGAGCAACTAAGTGGCATCTCCAGCTGTTCATACTCAACAATATGATGACAAAGTATAATATGAAATGATGTCTCTGTGCTCTTTCTAGATTCGAGGTCATCACGTGGCCCAGTTGGACCCTCTGGGCATCTTGGACGCGGATCTGGACTCGTTTGTTCCGTCTGACCTCATCACCACCATTGATAAATTAGGTGAGCAGCGGAATACACTCAGCGATGCCTATTCATCACAACAAGAGCATTCGATGAGACTCGCTTGAGCTTTCGCTATGGAAAAGTATATTTTAGAGCAACAAGAAGAGGCAATTGGCACGTGTTATTCATCATTTAACTCAACATAAAACACTTTGTGTATTGAACAAAACCACGTTAAGTTTGGCTGATGAATGTCGCTAGCTTAATGCTAACACTCAATGCAAAACACCTAGACGGGCTAACAAAAGTACATGTAGCATTAATATTATGGTAATTATAAACCGTGAAACAACTTACACGGGACCACAAATGTTGCAGACAGAGAATACAACATATATTCTTTATCCTCTGCAAAAACGCAAGTTCATTGACACGGTCTTCTTTCGTTTATTCATCAAATCTTAATGTAGTTTGCCTGTGTGTCATGCACGACCCCCTGGTGGCCAAGACACACAAACCAGTGTTTTAATTCTTTATTTAGTTATAAAAAGCGGACCTTTTTTGGGGGGGTGGGGGTGCGGGCCGGCAGTGGTTTGTATTCAGAACTTTATCAAACCACATTAAGTCCGTTTGGAAGCGCACCAAGACCACCTCAAAAAGTGGATCTCGATCCGGTGTTTTGGTTCATATCGGGGTTCGTTTGTGTGTATTCACACTTGCATAAAAGGTCCGGAACAGCGTGGGAAACAATACCCTGGTAAAGCAGAACAAACAGTGTAGGTTTGAATAAACCCTTAAAAATATAGATAATACTTTAGAGTATTTTCATTTTAAAAAAGCATGTCACAAAATGTTACTTTTCGTTATTTTGGGACCTTGGAACCGATTAATGACATTTCTATTCATTTTAATGGGGAAAGATAATTTGAGGACCGCCACAAGGAGCAACAAGCAAGAAAAACACCAAGAAGAAGTGTGTGTGTGTGTGTGTGTGTGTGTGTGTGTGTGTTACAGCATTGCATTACATTCTGCCATTCTGCATTATGTTATCACGAGGCTGATATAGCTCGCTAATGATACGTAATGAGCCCTTTACTTGGTCAGTACGTGGATCTATTCTTAGCCCCCTTTTTTTTCCCTTCTTTGCCTTGTTGTTAATGTGATTTGCACCTGTCTCCTCTTATGTGCTGAGTGAGCTTTGAGCTCCAGCAGCGCTCAGGTGGTCTGCTCGACTTTTGCGAGAGTGTCCAATGTAGAAAATACAATATAGAAAGAAAATAATATAATATTTAAAAAAGGGAAAACGTACAAAAACAATTCTATAAATCATAATTGCGTTACGAAACACGAACATGGATGTGTGGGGCTTCAAACAAATTGTTAAAATTCACATCTAAATGGCTCCGACAAAGCAGGTAGGCATGAATATTTTCTTCAAATCACTTTGAATTGAAATTATATGTTTGTTCATACTACTGTACGTAGGTTTCTACGGTCTGCACGAGTCCGACTTGGATCGCAGCTTCCGTCTGCCTCACACCACCTTCATCGGCGGTGGTGAGATGACTCTTTCTCTCAGGGAGGTCATACGTCGACTTGAGGTACACGCCCTATAAAGGTTTATAATTGTCGCTAGATGCCTAAATGGAACCAAAGCACTACTTGTAGATCAGACATGGATTTGGCCTGATCAAATGATGCTCCTCCTCTCACTTCAGTTTAATACATAGTAATAAAATGTAATAGTAGTTTAATCATTCTAACATAAACAAACACCTTCACATGAGGCCTTTCAGCTAGCAAAGGATGTGCCGCGTTATTATTTTCTCCTTTGTCCCATCCCAGGCATCCTACTGCGGTCACGTGGGGGTGGAATTCATGTTCATCAACAACGTGGAGCAGTGCCAGTGGATCCGTCAGAAGTTCGAGACTCCCGGAATCATGCGCTTCACCAATGCCGAGAAGAGAACGCTGCTGGCTCGCCTGATCAGATCAACACGGTCAGGAATGAAAGGATCTAAGACCCATTAAGGAATGCACAGCATATTACCAAGTCATAGATCATACTGAGAACCATGCGGCTCGTCTTTTATAGGAGCTCATTTTTGACTGGTGAAATAAGCTCCAAAGCCTCACCGCATTATCCTTTTTCTTTTTTTTTTCTTCTCTCAATTACAACATCGAGAGCATAAACACTCTCAACCTTTAAATCAGCCGTTCCCAACCTTACCTAAAAATTGAAAGTAAATGACTTCTAGATTTAACCCGCCATAGAAAAGTCTTCCTAACAACCCGCCAAATTTGAATGATTAAAAAAAATGGACGATACAGTATAGAAATGATTCCCGAGACAACGAGGCACTCTAAAGCAGGCACACTTCTGTGTAGCACTTACTGGCTGCCAAATCAAACTTTTAAATCTTAAAAAAAAAGATTTCCACCTTCTTTTCTATTCTCTCTTTGCTTGACTTGTGCGCACTTATGGCCAACAACAAGGCACTCGACAGTGACCATTCTAACAGAATATCCGAAGAGAGGTTGTAAAATCAGTAGGATTATGGTGTCACAGTAGACAACTATATTCCACAGAATTTCTGGCGGTTGCCAAGACGTTCATTTTGTTTTTTCTCAATGAATAAAATGTGAAACTTCATGGCAAAATCTAGGCATATGGATTTCTATACTAACCGCAAATGTTCTCATTGGGCCTTCGATCTCGTCCCATAGCAGTAATGTCCCTTGTCTAAATCTACTTTCACATTCACAGACCAGTTCAAAGCAGCCTGTACTGTTTCTGACCTCATAGGTTTGAGGACTTCCTGGCCAGGAAGTGGTCGTCTGAGAAACGCTTTGGACTGGAAGGCTGCGAAGTCCTCATCCCGGCACTTAAGACCATTATTGACAGCTCCAGCGCCGCCGGCATAGACAGCGTGATCATGGGGATGCCGCATCGGTAATGTGCATTAATACACCTTGTCAAAACTCGAAAAACGACTGAAAACTAACATAATTTAAAAAACAAAAAAAGGGAACAGTTTTATCATGATAAATCAATGGGTATCCCGTTGCTCATTGTTGTATGTGAACTTTGGCCACCAGGGGGTAGTACATTACAGTCATACTGCACGACATACATTTTTAATTGTGAAAAAGAAAAATTAAGCTGTTCAGTTCATTCTTCACCGAGGATAAAGAGTATATGCCTCTGGGTATTTTTTTAGCTGTCTTACCAAACTCCGTTAGCTTGTCTATGGTGTTTTGCACTGTATGTTAGCATTAGGCTAGTAGACTTGCGTAAGTTAAAGTGGTTTGGTTGAATGAACAACAGCTTGTAATTCTCTTTGTTTTATTTTGAGTTTTGATGGAAACTTCAGCTGGGAGTGTCAATAAACAAGTTGCAACTATTTTTTTCTTTTTTTTTAAGAATTATTCACTATCTGCATAACCGCTGTTTCTTGTGGTGTTTGCTGCTACCACTCTATGTACAGGTTCCACTCGCTCTTTTAATGTGTGCTTCCAGGGGTCGACTTAACGTCTTGGCCAATGTGATCCGCAAAGACTTGAACCAGATCTTCTGTCAGTTCGACCCCAAATTAGAGGCTGCGGACGAAGTGAGAACACCTCCACCAAAGTAGTGGCCCCTCTCAAAAATATCTTGATGTTAACCTGATTTTTATTTTCCCACAGGGCTCCGGAGACGTCAAATACCACCTCGGGATGTACCACGAGAGAATAAATCGGGGGACGGACAAGAACATCACGCTGTCCCTCATGGCCAACCCCTCCCACTTGGAGGCGGTGGATCCAGTAGTCCAGGGCAAGGCCAAAGCGGAGCAGTTCTACAGAGGAGACGCGTTCGGCAAAAAAGTTAGCATTGTCCTAAGATGGCGCTTTCGTACTTGTACTCAAAATTGGCGTAAACAAGAAATGTTGTTTTTCCAGGTGATGTCCATCTTGATGCACGGAGACGCCGCTTTCGCTGGCCAAGGTGTCGTATATGAAACGTTCCACCTCAGCGAACTCCCCTCTTACACCACACATGGTACCATCCATGTGGTGGTCAACAATCAGGTGAAATGACAATTTTTCAATGTTTTTAACGATAAAAGCAAGTAGGCAACAGGAATTGAACCCACAAATCCACTAAAATTAGCAACTTGGCAAACGAGGCATGGAAAGCAAATCCATCCTAGCTTAATTTAAGACCTTTGAGTAGTTTTTACTAGACAACTTTCCGTAATGTTTTTTTTAAAAATCTTCCGCACATGAAATACAGATAGGAATACAATAACAATTAAAAACAAAACAAAGCATAAAAAAAAACTAACCAAATAAAAATTTATGAAAACTAACTACATTTAAAAAACAAAACTCAAACCCTGCTTTAATTGATGTCAGTTCACCCCGGCCTTTCTCGCTTGCAGATCGGCTTCACGACCGACCCCCGGATGGCCCGCTCCTCCCCTTACCCCACCGACGTGGCTCGAGTGGTCAACGCTCCCATCTTCCACGTCAATGCCGACGACCCCGAAGCCGTCATGTACGTGTGCCGCGTGGCCGCCGAGTGGAGGAATGCCTTCAACAAAGATGTCGTCATTGATCTGGTCCGTCCTTGAAGTACAGTGGTGTTTTTGGGGGGGGGTTGCCAACCAAAATTTTAGTTGCAAGAAAGTTTCTGACACAGAATGTTTTTTTTGGAACGCATTAATGGTATTTCAGTTCATTTCAATGGGGAAATTTGATTTGATACGTTGAGGTCAAGCTTCTGCCTCATACATTCTGTTATTTTTGAAGATTGAAGAGGCCGTTTGAGTCATTTTAAATGTATTTCATTTGTGTGTGTATTTATCACAGGTGTGTTACAGGCGCTTTGGCCACAATGAAATGGACGAGCCGTTGTTCACCCAGCCGCTGATGTACAAGCAGATCCGGCGTCAGGAGCACGTGCTGAAGAAGTACTCTGACAAGCTCATCGGCGAGGGAGTGGTGACGCTGCAGGAATTTGAGGTGTGTGTGAGTGTGTATTTTGTCAGGGTGGTTAGGGTCTGAATCGGTGTCATGTTTAATGTGTACATTTAACGTCTACGTGTTAGTATTTCGTGTGGGACGTATGCATGTGTGTCTAACTTTTTGGTGTAAGTGTGTGCACATTTGAGCGTTTGTGTGTCTTTGCATCTCAGGTTGGCATGAAAGTGTTTGTTTATGTGAGTGTATTTACGTGTGTGTGTGTGTGTGTGTGTGTGTGTGTGTGTGTGTGTGTGTAATGTTTTAATGTATTGTAGGTTTTATGTGTGAATGAATTATTAGTGTGTGGATGTTCGTGTGCGTGCCTTTGTGTAAATTATGGGTCCTTGGAACCGATTAATGGCATTTCTATTTATTTTAATGGTGAAAGATAATTTGAGGACCGCCACATGGAGCAACAAGCAAGAAAAACACGAAGAAGGAGTGTGTGTGTGTGGTGTGTGCGTGCGTGCGTGTGTGTGTGTGTGTGTGTGTGTGTGTGTGTGTGTTTTCCAAACAAATTTCCCACTAGATTTGAATCACGCCATCGTTCAAAAGTTCTCTGTATAATTACGATTTCAGCTGTGAGTAATTGCAAGAGGCGGGTGGCCTTTGATTGATGAATTTATTGATGAAGGGGGCGTATCCTAATAAGTCCCATGTCCATGAAGCAAAACAGCGACATAACAGCCTCCTTCTCTTTGCTGGATTGGAATCGCAAATTAAATATGCGGTCGAATAGATGGCGGCAGCATTGTGTCTGCTGCTTTCAATTTACTGTTGCGATTCAATCACCCAAGTTTAAGAAACATCGGTCTCCCGTGCCATTCACTGACAGTTCAAGTGTGTCATTCACTGGGAAGCACTCTGGTTTGTCATTTCAAGCGGGAGCGTTGGCATATTTGTAAGAAGATTGTGTTCATATCTGCTATGGTGCTACCGTGGCTCACAAATCGCTGGTGCTTGGTGGACATTGTTTGTCATTGCAAAGGGGACCTTTGCTAATAGTCCATTCACCATACAGAAGGCTATTTACTGCCCTTCAAGACTTTATTTCTCATTCACTGTTCCTGTCGTTGTGCTTGTGAGCAAGCAATATTTTCTCCTAATGAATGTCCCCCCCCCCCCCCCCCCAAACGTGTGTCATGTTTGCAGGAGGAAGTGGCCAAATATGACAAAATATGCGAGGAGGCGTACGGCAGCTCCAAGGACGAGAAAATCTCACAAATACGACACTGGCTGGACTCACCCTGGCCAAGTACCGAAGTTTCTTCCTCTCATCGCCCAAAAAAAAAGAAAAATATTTCATCAGCTTATCACTGACTCGGTTGCGCAACATCTCTCGGCGACGATGACATGACGAATGTTACCCCCACTTCCTTCTAGAATTCTTCACAGCAGAAGGAGAACCTAAGACCATGAGTTGCCCCCCCACTGGACTGGATGAGGCGGTCCTGCAGCATATCGGCCAGACCGCCAGCTCTGTGCCTTTGGAAGATTTTAACATTCATCCTGGTGAAATACACGACCGCCCATCATTAAACTCATTCAGTACCAGCCAATTCTGGACTAAGTCTGAAAAGACGTTTAAATACGTCTTTGGGAGTGAATGAGTTAATGAATAACATATATACTAGCGTGCGTGCGTGCGTGCGCGTGTGCGTGTGCGTGTGTGTGTGTATGTGTTGGTCTACTCGTTCTCATGGGTGCGTGTTCCTAATATTGTGGCCTGTAAGATGACTGCAAAACACCAAGACAGTTTATTCGCTTTGGAATTCCTCTCCAAGAAATCTCAACATCAGCCAGACTTTTAGTGTCCACAGTTGACAACACCACCTGTCATTTAACAGTTTCTGCTTGCTCATCATCCCCCCCCCCCCCCCCCCCCCCCCACAACCACCCACCCTGTGGCTCCTCTGTGTGCGCCTACAAGGTTTGTCTCGTATCCTGCGCAGCCGGGCAGACTTGGTGAGGAACGGTCGGTTGGACTGGGCCTTGGGGGAGTACATGGCCTTCGGGTCGCTCCTCAAAGACGGCGTCCACGTGCGACTCAGCGGGCAGGACGTCGAAAGGGGAACGTTCAGGTGAGTCTCCCGTCACAGTGGCACAACGACCAAATTGACAGTGATCATTTCCCTCGCAAAATGAGAACATATTTACGTTAGTATTAGGATCATTTTCATTTTTTAAAAATTATTGATGTTCTTTAGCTTCACACTGGGGCGGCGCGGTGGGCTACTGGTTAGCACGTCGGCCTCACGGTGCAGGGTTCGATTCCGGCTTCCTGTGTGGAGTTTGCACGTTCTCTCCCCGTGCCTGCGTGGGTTTTCTCCGGGTACTCCGGTTGCCTCCCACATTCCAAAAAACATGCATGGAAGGCTGATTGAACGCTCTAAATTCTCCCGAGGTGTGATTGTTAGCGTGAATGGTTCTTTGTGTGCCCTGCGATTGGCTGGCAACCAGTTTAGGGTGTACCCCGCCTATTGCCCGAAGACAACTGGGATAGGCTACAGCACACCCGCGTTCCTTTTCAGGATAAGGTGGATCGGAAAATGGATGGATGGATTGCTTTACCCTGTATTTATGTTTGTTTTTACTCCGACAACATTTGGGTTGGTTTTGAATGGCACTCCGTCATACTGAATGATGCTTTTTAATTTATTTTTGGTCTCCGACCCGACAGGGTCCAAATATTAGAAAACAGCTCTCAGCGTAATGCAGCCGCCACAATAACCTTGAGTGCACATATTTCACAAAACATTTATAACGAGACAGCATTTCAGTAAAACATTGAACGCAATCGATGATTTGTATCACGAGGCCCTCCGAGGTTGCGGTGTAGCGTGCGCGGCGAGACGTCGGCTCTTTTCCCCGGGGGACCCGTGTAGCCTCCGTGGTGCCGTCATTGTGTGAAAAGGAAAAAAATGACACGTGAATTTGTCTTAAATGTCACTTCGCATATCTCCTCTTCCTCCTTTTCTCCACAAACCAAAGCAACACTAAACGTATACGAGCTCTGAAATGTACTGAATTACAAAAGTGAAAAGTACAAATACTTTTTGATTGTCCACTATGTGTACACTGTCAGTGTCCCCTCTGCCACGCAAAGCAAAAACCTGTCAGTAATTGACCGCCCCAAAAGAGTAGTAATTTGAATTGTCTTAAAATTTTAAAAGAAGGCAGCAAAGCCCTGCTTTTGTCTAAATGAAACTCCTAAACTTATTTTGAGAAAGTTCATTGGGACCAAAAGGCCTCAAAGCACTTCTTTTGTCGAAGTGGAAGCTCTTCAACTTATTTCAACATGGTTACTTGGCACCGAGATGCCCCAATCTGGTGGCAAAGCATTTGCTTTTTTGTGTAAATGAAGCTCCTCAACTCACTTCACCTTAGTTCCTCGGCACCAAGATGGCACCACTTATTGCTTTATGAAACACCTCCACGAACCTAAATGTCATTCACTGGCCCCAAGATGCCACAGGACGGACGGTGCCAAAGCACTGTTTTTGTCGAAATGAAGTTCCTCAAAACACTTTAACCATAGTTCCTTGGTGCCGAGATGGCAGCAAAGCACTATTTTTTGTCGAAATGAAGTTCCTCAAAACACTTTAACCATAGTTCCTTGGTGCCGAGATGGCAGCAAAGCACTGTTTTTGTCGAAATGAAGTTCCTCAAAACACTTTAACCATAGTTCCTTGGTGCCGAGATGGCAGCAAAGCACTATTTTTTGTCGAAATGAAGTTCCTCAAAACACTTTAACCATAGTTCCTTGGTGCCGAGATGGCAGCAAAGCACTATTTTTTGTCGAAATGAAGTTCCTCAAAACACTTTAACCATAGTTCCTTGGTGCCGAGATGGCAGCAAAGCACTATTTTTTTGTCGAAATGAATTCCCTCAATTCAGTATATAGTTCCTTGGCACTCAGATGCCAGGCGATGCAGCAAAGCACTACTTTTGTCCGAAGGAAGCTTCTCAATAAATGAATGTTCACTTCTCCCCACTCGCTTTCAGAGCAGCAGTACACAGTTTTTCAGAAGAAGACATTTGAACCGGACTTGACCTCCCCAAGCGCCCTCCTCCCGCCTCCACTTTAGTTTTTAACCTCCCGCTGTCGCTCGCTCACGTCCTCTTCTCGCAGGAGCCCGAGCATATTGCCGCGTTCCACTTGAGCGCGTGTATCGGCGGCGCGCCAAACTTGACGCGTTTGCGCGTGGGAATGCGTGCGCCCTCTTTTCCTCGCTAATGGGGCCCCCGATGAACAGACGAAGGCACCGTGTGCACATGTGCGGATGTCTTTGTGCTTTTGAATTTTGCTACTTTTGGTTTTCTATTGTTACAAAAAAATTTCCAAGTCTTTGTTGTTCTTTTTTTTTTTTCCCCAAGTCACCGTCATCATGTTCTCCATGACCAAGAGGTGGACAAACGAATCTGTGTCCCCATGAACCACCTGTGGGCCGACCAGGCGCCCTACACCGTCTGCAACAGCTCCTTGTCCGAGTACGGCGTGCTTGGTAGGTCGGCGAGCCGTGACCCCCCCCACCCCACCCCCCCACCATCAACCCGCCGCCGCCATTTTCCTTTCCAGGGTTCGAACTGGGCTTCGCCATGGCCAATCCCAACGCCCTGGTCCTGTGGGAGGCGCAGTTTGGAGACTTCCACAACACGGCCCAGTGCATCATCGACCAGTTCATCAGCTCGGGGCAGGCCAAGTGGGTCCGCCACAACGGCATTGTCCTGCTCCTCCCTCACGGGATGGAGGGAATGGTGAGAGAGACGTTTTTAGAGACTACTTTTGTCTCATCAGCATCTTGATATGCCACATTCTCTCAACAAGCACTCAGTAAGACGGGTTTTGACAGCGGCTTGAAACGGTGAAACTATTGAATAGACGGTCCTGAAAACCTGGACTCACCCCCACTCACCCGTTTTTTAATATGCTTATATTTATCTTTTGTATTTATATTTATTGATATACTATTTGTCTTCTACTTTCATAATTTTGCTGCTGTAAATTGGGAATGTCTCCATTGTGAGACAAATAAAGGTTTTCTTGTCTTAATCTTAGAAAATTTTAACATTATGTGAATAAAATGGGCCTTTTTGTGTCAGCAGCAAAGGTTTTTTTTCCCGCTTTAAAAAAATTTGAGCAAAACCTATATAACCTTTGGAGTTTTCACTATAATTTCATTTCGTTTTGACTTGCGTATTTTAAATTGAGTTTGTTTTAGTTCAATTTTTACTGCGGAGTTGTTTGGAATTTTTTGGGGGGTAAATTCTATATTTTAGTTCAGTTATTAGTTTCAGTATTAATTTTAGTTTTTTCCCCCCTCTCAATATGCAGTATTTTGACAGATGGCTTTTTCATTCATTTACATGGTAACAAGTAACTAGTTGAGTAAATTGTGTTACCACCTTGTTCACGGTGTATTTACATTTCACCCCAGCGCGACATTTAATACCCTCCTCTTGTCTTCAGGGTCCAGAACATTCCTCAGCACGACCTGAGCGCTTCCTGCAAATGAGCAAAGATGACCAGGATCACTTTCCTGTAGGTCCAACTGCGATAAATCACATTTTAAAAACACTTTTAGATTATTTTTTTGGTAGCTACTCCAGCTTCCTCTCACATTCCAAATACATGCGTGTCATTTTCATTGAAATCGCTTCCTGCTAGATCATCAACAGTTTATGTGATGATTGCCAATTTTTTCATTAAGGGTCCCCTGAGGGAACTTGTTGTGTTCAGCACTCAGTCGGGTCCTGTGTGCCGGCTGGTTTGAGAGAGAGATCAGCAGAAGGCTGCCAAATTCATTGGCAAATGGGATATTCAATCATTAGTGGGCGGGGGAGGGGTTGCGCATGTAATTTCCTCTGTGTATGTTTGGAGAAAGGTCAACTGTGCTTGACCATCCTGATATTTGGAAACGACGCAATCCTCAATGTGCTTGTTTGGGAATTTGGCTCAGCTCTCTGCGCCTTGCCGGACACTCCAGCCACACCCTTTAAAAACATTTTTTAATTTATTTATTTTTTTAAAAACACCCTCTCCTCTTTTCTCACATGAAGGAATTTGCCGGAGATTTTGAAGTGCAGCAGCTGTACGAGTGCAACTGGATCGTGGTTAACTGCTCCACGCCTGCTAACTACTGTCATGTGCTCAGACGGCAGATTCTGCTGCCGTTCAGGAAGCCGGTAAAGCACGACCGACTTAGTTTTCCAAAACAAATGTATTTCAAACTGTTTTCAATACACTGTTTTCATTGTAGGTATTGTGTACTTTTGGAATTTTGACCAAAAAGATCAACTTCTGTTTACCTCAGATATTTTTTACTTGATGTGTTTCTGAGATTTTGCCATGGTCCGATAAAACCGAGAGATTGAACTCTTTGGCTCTGCATGCGCACACACTACTAAATACTACTACTACTAAATAGCATGCTTATGCAACAGCATTATTGTATTTCCTATTTTTAAAATTATATATTATTAATTAATGCATTAATTTTTTTAAAGCTTTGCTGCCACTCGCTCAAAAAGGCTCCAGCTCACCTGTGACCCTAATGATGGCAAACATGGTTGGATCATATGATTTGCGTTCATAATTAACAGCCCAACTTCTGACTGAAACTTTTAGGCTGTACATGAATTATTTGTTTTTTTGTTTTTTTTGTTTTTTTTTATGCACAGCTTTCACTGTTTTTCAGCTACAGTGAATATCTTAAGTGATCCCCTGTCGCCTCCAAATGTGTCGCTCTGTTGAGCATGAGAAAACAAACTAGCCTGAGCAAATCAGCGAGACTGTCCCGTAGGGAATATTATATCATTCTTTTCAGTACAAAGTCTCAATTCTGGTTTTGGTTGACTGAACACTCTGGCATTGTCCCTGTGCTGATGTCACACAGTGGAGGGAAAAAAAAAAGTCAATAAAACTTTCTTTTCTCTTTGCACAGCTGATTATATTCACTCCTAAATCTCTGCTGAGGCACACCGACGCCAGGTCCAGTTTTAATGACCTCGCCAAAGGTACACTTCGACCCATTTTCCCCTACTTTGATACAAGGTTTAAAAAAAAAAAAAAAAAAACGTAATTAAACTAAAATTGCGTTATTAACTTGTGTAGGCACAAAATTTAAGAGGCTGATTCCAGACGAAGGCCCGGCGAGTCAAAATCCAGATCGGGTGAGAAGGTTGATCTTCTGCACCGGAAAAGTCTACTACGAACTGAACAAAGAGAGAAAGCGGCAAAACTTGGAGAAAGACGTCGCCATCGTCAGACTGGAGCAGGTTTGCTACGACAAGGCTAAACAGAATGGCACCCAATCACAGACATGTGGGCATGCCCCCCCCCCCAAAATATTTTTTTCCTACTAGCTGAGATTAAGGATTAATATGACATTAAAAAAATAAAAATACAAAAAGGTACATACTAACAATTGTTCCATATAATTGTATAGATTTATTCCCAACAGTTAATTATCTTCATTCCTTTGCATTTCTATTGGTTGCATGACATCAAGTAATTTTTTTTTTTTTTTTGGTCCAATCAGATTTCAAATTCACCTCACAGGGCCAGCTAGCCGGTCCACAAATCTGATTGGTAGCTCAGAACATAGCTTGTTTCAGCCAACTTTGACCAACAAAAATATCGGTAGCAATGGTGATTTTTTTAAATGGAATAATGCGTGCAGCATTACAACATTTAAAAGTCAACATCTCTAAGTATGATACACTTAACGTTCTCATGTTTTTTGTCATGTCGCTCGGTCCATCATAACTACCTGATTTGGTGTAGTTTCTGGTATATTGCTTTTTTTTTTTGTGTATACTATTGGTCATTTGTTGCCAAAACCTCTCCACTAATTACCACTACGATGACTAATATTAGCATGCAGTAGCGTAGTAGGTCTAAGTGTTCACCAAGGTCATCCTTTAGCAAGTCACTGTAACATCATGCACAGTTTGAACATTAACATTGCACGTCAAAGTCGGCAAATTGTACTGAAAAAAAAAAACACACTGGGGGGAAAAAAAAATTGAATTGACTACATTTTATTTCATCTCGCACTTGCATGAAATAAAATGTTGTAAGTCAACTACGACTCGGCGAATCGCGATTGCTTTTATTCGAGTCAATTCACACACACACACACCGTTTTTGTTTTTTTTCAGAATACTGACAGGTTGATGCAGTTTCTTCTTTTCCAGATCTCTCCATTCCCCTTCGACCTGGTCCGAGCGGAGGTGGAGAAACACCAGAGCGCCGAACTGGTCTGGTGTCAGGAGGAGCACAAGAACACGGGTTACTACAATTACGTCCGGCCCCGCTTACTCACCGTGGTGGCCGGCAAGAGGCCCGTCTGGTGAGAAGGCGCCGATATTCGGTTGGACGCGAGAGGGTGGGAGAGTCACGTCTCGTTTGTCGTTTCCCCCGAAAGGTATGCCGGGCGGGACCCCGCCGCCGCGCCAGCGACGGGGAACAAGTCGACCCACCTGAACGAGCTGAAAAAGTTCATGGACGCGGCTTTCGACCTGAGCGCCTTCCAGGAGAGGAAAGCTTGAACTGGACGGAAGGTGCGCGTTTAATTTGATTATTAAGTGTTGAAAATGGGCCTGACACGCTTCACTGTAGAAGTGGAAGTTTTTTTATTATTATTATTATTTTTATTTTTTTTAATGATGACAGTCTTGGAACATATTGTTTTTCTTTAGAATCCTTTTGATGATAAATTCCAAGTGATCATGTGCGCAGTCGCTTCTCGGAAAACCCCGACGCAATCAGTTCCAGGGAGTTGTTTGGCAGTTGATGTGTTTGGATTTTGAATTGGTTCATTTTCCCCACGGTTGGAAGTGCTGTCATGACGTTCTGCTCATTTTTGGACTATGAGGTCTTCTTTTTTCTTTCTTTCTTTTTTTTTTTTCCTTGCACAACATCCACTCCGGTTCCATTTTGAGTTTATTCTCAGACCATAAAGGCCATTTTTGTTATAACCTTATGACTTTTGTTCCCTAATTGGTCAAGGATGTTTGACTATTTTTAAAAAATCTGTGATGCAAGTCAACTTTTCTTGATTTTTTTTTTTTTCTGTACCAATTCTGAATCGACCCTTTTTCTGTTGTCACGTCTGGTTTTCATAACAATAAAAATAATAATAATAATTGTGATAATAAAAACTTTCTCATAACATGATGATTGATATTTTCCACTGTAAAACATTTTTGGGGTAAAATGATGACTTTCTTCTCACCCCATTTTGAATTTATTCTAAGAACAATCCAACTTTATCGTCGTTCAATTTTTAGTTTATTTACATAACTTTAACCATTTCTATCTTGTGTCATTTTGTTGTGAATTTGAAGTGAGTCAATTCCTGCGATTTGTTCTCATTTTTTTTTTTTGTTCGTGTTTTTTTTGGGGGTTTCCTTTTGTTTGACTCGCTTCCATTTTGAGTGTATTTTAGAAACATTTAAGAGAAGTTGTTTTTTTGTGACATTAAGACTTGATTTTCTTGCTGCGTTCATTTTTGTAACATCTTTTTTTTCTTCTATTTTTGTTCCACTTGGTCTTTTCTCAGCATCCAATTGATTTTTTTTTTTTTCTTATACGTCATGACTTTATTTTCATTCTTATCACATTACGTATTGTTTTGGTAACATTTCGAGTTTATACTCGATCCACTTGCAATGTTTTCTCATTGCATTTGTTTTTTTTTTTCTCTTGCAACCAGTTGTCTTTAGTCTCTTTATTTGTTTTATTTTTTAGCTTGTTAGCTTTTTTTAAATCTCATAACATCACAATTTTTTGTCACATTACGTCTTTATTCTTGTTGAAGTTTCAATTTACTTGCATAACATGACTTTTTTCAACTGTTACTTTTTTTTTTTTTTTAAGAATTATTTGCTTGTTCCTGAAACAGTAAGAATTGTTATTTCTTGTCACATTGAGATTAACTTTTCTTTCTGATTTAGTATTTTGGGGATTTTATTTTGGTTTGCAAACATGTTTTGTTGGGGTTGTTGGTTACATTTGATTTTGTTCTTTTCACCTAGAACTTTTTCATCTTGTCACACTTGGACTTCATTTCGAGATGATACTTCCAACAGCGACTTTATTGGCCTGACATCAGGTTGCTTAATTTTTAATACTCCTTTGAAGTCAACAGCACCGCTCCCCAGCAGCTGTTTCCTCCAAAGATAACGGGACGTCTTATATTAGGTAATTAGAACCACTCTTGACAGGCGTCGGTAGTTGTGTGTATGCGAGCTGTTGGTGACGAAGAGCCTCTTTATTGTCACAGCTCGCTTCATTAGCAGACATCAGCCAGCTGGCTTTTGGCTTGTTTGCTTTTTTTTTGTGTTTGTTTTGCTTATAGGGCTCACAAAGCGCAAACACAACAAAGCCCGAGAGGCGTGAAGAGCAATTCTGACACTCAGTCGTCCCATTCAGATGCTCACGTGTAAATAATCGTACCATGGCTGTGAACTGTTCCGTGAATGTCTATTTGAGTCAGAATTCACACACAGTAAGTCAAAACGCTTCTGATATTCTTTCATATCAATGCGGGTTTGCTTAACATTGTCGAGAATGACGTCTGTCCGTTTTTGGCATTTTTCAAATGTTGACCTTTATGCAATGTCTGAAACGCGGACACCCTATTACCGTACACATTTTTAAAAGTGACAAAAATGGACGTACATGTTTTTGACAGGACAGCAATGATATGTTGCTTGATATGGAACGTATCTTTTTCGACAATCAGGTTTTTTTTTCTTGTTTTTTTTTTTTTTTAACCCCCATGCAGTAATTATCCCAAAATTGGACATTTCGGACACTTTGGACGATTTTGGACTGTTGGACAAATGGACACCACAGACAAAACAGTGAAAAATAACTCCACGAAGCTGAAATTTTGCATAGGATGTATATCTATGTCTAGGCCAATTCCCACTGAACATTTTGAGGGGTTGAAAGTGAAAAAAAATGTTGCACATTGGAAGAGGGACATTTTTGGGACGTAATACCCTTCATGCAGCCGCTTAAAAATACTGCATGAGGGCTAAACAATATCCATGCAGGTCCGTATTTGTAGTTGCTCATGTGCAGTACCACGTTTTACCACAACATGAGCCAAAATGAGTTCCACTGAAAAAAAATTCCGATTCATACTGCAATTACTGTAACCATAATTTCCGTAAGATGTACACTGAAGGCCTTTGAAATCACATGTGAACACGAAGCTAATGGATTTTTATCAATATCTTGATGTTTGATTCTCCTGGTTTTTTTTGGGTGTCAGTTTTACAATAAATTCAACTGCCAGTGACAAATAAACAGCTTGAAGCAAGCAAGCATGCTTTGCTTCTAAATTGGAGACAACCATGCCAACGAGTCATCGTTTCGCCTCCTCAAAGTGATGTTATGGAATAGTCCCCCGTTTCGTGTCAACGAGAAAGTGAAAACAGGCACCAAGGACAAGTGAATATTAATACGTTTAATAAGGAGAGCCTCGTTATTGTCACAGCTCGCTTCAGCTAGCAAACATCAGCCAGCTGGCGCAAGTCATTTTCTTTCGCGGCCCACGTAAAATAACGTGGCGGACCGGATCTGGCCCCCGGGGCTTGAGTTTGACACCTGTAACTTAAGCGGTGCAAATGAAGCTCACCAAGCGACACCTTGTAGCTCAAGAAACTCTATTGTAAGATACGGCACTTATACGTCAAGGGTCTACTGTATTGATGTTTCGATATTATTATGGCATGTACAGTAAGAGAAAAAAAACGTGTTTTACACCAGCTACGGTATTTTGAAATTATTATTATTTTTTAGGCTTTACCTCCAGCCTGCAGTTTAGTCTGGCTCAGTGTCTTCACAAGATCAAGTACCGGTGCTTCTGGGTTCTTGCTCTGGTCAGCCGGCATCTCGGCAGGACCCTGTCCGGGCTCACGGGTCTTGTATTTCTGACACAAATCTCTCATGTCTAACAGCCCTCGCTCCAGACTTTTGACAAATTCTGATGAACACGTTTGTTGACTTTCCCGAAAGCTTGACACGCAGAATACGAAATGGTCCGATTGAGGGTTATAGCACACCCCGTATCCGTTTGGGACCACAGGTCCGTAGCAGCAGAACATCTCAACGGTGGTGGGGACCTGAAAGAATGAGTGACAGGCTCATTGACTTAATTGAATGGATTCTCCGCAAACGCTATAACAGTACCTGACTTGTGGAGAGAATGAACTCGTGACTGACGCGATAGGCTTCGTCTCGAAAGATCTCCGGCTTCTCGATCTTCAGGTCTTGCGCCATCTGCCGTAATCCCAGTAGGTGATTGTCTATCGCTAGCCCCATGATAGCCTGGAAAAGGGAAAACGACACCACGGGTTCATTTTGTTTTCCTTTGTGATGCTAATTCAAGGTAGCGAGAGGAATCGGATAGCTACCAGGCTCGAATTCTTTGTCTGTGCTGTTAGAGCGGCCCGTAACAACTCCATCTTCTTTGCATCCTGGTGGTAACGAGTAAGGATAAGTGCAGTTCATGGTTCGTGTACCCGAATCAGTGGTTGGAAGGTTAATTTCAGAGCTTTAGTTCATGTTTTTTGGTCCGATTCTGTTTCTTTTACTACCACGAGTTACGTCTTTGTCCAGGGTCAGACTGAATCACTTTCTCACCTGGACCGAACCACCCTTAGTTTGTTTTGAACCGTCCCATCAAACTTGGTATGGTCAGACAAAACCTACCACACCGAGTTTGACAGTCCGGTTTGTCTGCGCAGTCGGTCATCTCGGTCTTCAGTTTTCAATTCAAAAAGTGCTTTCGTCAAGGTGGCAATTTGAGGCAAATGAACTTTTCTTGGTCGTGAAAGACAATCGCATTGAATCCAAAAGGAGGCGAAAGAAGAATTCCAGTCGCCTCAAGAGGAGTCCATTGGCCTGGGTTCATTGATTATTTTGCAGTCAGGTGGCGTTCCCTTGTGTTCATTGGGAAGTGGTCTTGTTCAGAATGAAGCAATACCATTGAAATCAATGTTATATAAAAATTACCACACACGCGAATCAAGTCGTGTGATTCAAGTCGCCCATCTCTGATACGGACCACTTCCGAGAGTTTGATTCAAACCGTGCGGATGTGAAAGCATCGCGAGTCTAGCGTCAACCCTCCGCCTCTTACGCAGTCGCGCACGTTCCCGCCGGTCATTGCTCGAACAAAGACCAGGGCCTCTGGCGTGGCCGAGCGAATGTTGTCCACCCGGCCGTCCTTGAAGCGACGCATGGAGGCGCTCTCGTAAGTGGAAACGGCTCTGCCGTGACATCTGGACACACGGAGAGAGTGAAAAAGCGTTAGCGAGACATGTCAGTCTATCGTACACTCTCGCTTATCTTTCTCCGACCTGTAGTAGGCCAACTGAAGAGCCACCTGGATGAAAGCGTCTGGACTCATTTTCAGCCCCTTGATCGTTTCTTTCCCGTAATGGCGGAACTTGTGGACGTTCACGTCGAGATTCTTGACGAGCCTTTGCGGACAACATTGCCGTTAGCTCAAAGCATGCAGCGCCATTTTCACAAATTGTCGTCGTCAGCCCTGGTTTTATTTACTGGGTTGTAGATGAGGTGGAGGTGAGAACGAAAACCTAACGAGCAAAGACAAAAACATGAGAAAATGGACACAGGTAAAACCAACGAAACAAAAGAAAATCCAATCGAAAACAAAACGTGGAACATGATCGTAATCGTTGCTTTTTCTCCGTATTGGCCTGCCAGTCACTGGCTCCAGCTCTTTCGCGGCCATTCGGTAAAGCATGAAGCCAAACCTGTGGAGTCTATCCGCAGATGAGGCGACGAGTTTGTGCACCACCGGGGTACATTTCCAGCGGAGTCGTCGCGGAGCCGGCAGCTCGCTCCCACGTTCAGCTGGGACCGGCTTAGGGTGGCAGCTCCACAATGTAGCCATCCGTCAGTCAGAACACCCGAGTCTGGTTCTCTAAAATTGCTTCCAATTTAATCTTAGAGTTGAATTCTTACATATTCTTGAGAAGGTACTCCGTACACTGCACCAAAACGATGCCTTCAAACGCCGAATGCTCGCACACAACTCCGCAGCAGCCGTCGGACCCTACGACAAACTGGCACAATGACACAGTTTTCAGAGCGACAACCTCCATCGGGACTTGCGGACCAAAGAATGGAGACTCGGGCGAGCCTCTTGTGGAGAGCTGAAATATCCTTTGCAGTATGTCCATAGTAATATTGTGCTCAAGATCGTACTATCCGGGTCCAAGACTTGTCTGAGACCAGACCCCACCGAAACCAAGACTTTTAGGAGTCGAAGCCATGTCAAGACCAAGATCGAGACAAGCCGAGACCATGATCAAGAACGAGATCCTCAAAAGCCATTTTAAAAATCATGACAAAATCCCACTTTAAATTTTCTTTTAAATCGATTTAACAGCAAAGGAAACAAGAACCTGAGTTACAATACT
Organism: Hippocampus abdominalis; assembly: GCA_018466805.1. Classification (NCBI taxonomy): domain Eukaryota; kingdom Metazoa; phylum Chordata; class Actinopteri; order Syngnathiformes; family Syngnathidae; genus Hippocampus; species Hippocampus abdominalis. Next base: position 5,376,556 of record CM031702.1, read on the forward strand.
TTGTTGCGTTCATCATGTGGATGGGGGGTGGGACAATGACTTAGAAGGTACGTTTTACCAGATCCTTCTTTATTATCACACGAATTATGTTGAAGTTCAGTGATAGTCTTGACCAGTTGAGATGGACAATCCAGAGTCTGGCCAGACTTTTGGGGTGGAGCCTTTGAGACCAAGACTTTCAAAATGCGCTCTCTTAATGATACAAACCAGAATCCAGAGCATCTGGTTTGTGCAGATGTGTATGTTTGGCCTATAGGTGCCCCCTCTAGCTTGTTGATTCATTCCAAATCAAAGGGAACATTTGAACGGAATCTCTTGGGGACTAATTAAAGGGTTTCTCTATGCTTTCGGCTCTGTGCGTGCGCTCTTCGTATCATCAGACACAATCCAAGCACACCATACCGAGATCCTACTCCTGACCGCCAATGACCAGAACGAACCTGCATGCTCTTATCGTACCACCGGTTGCCTCCGTTCGCGCCCGCTCCTCCCCCGTGCAGCATCACCAAGGCCCGGGCGGAATCGGTCCGCTCGGCTTTGCCGCTGTCATCCAGACAGACCAAACAAAGGCACCGCTCCAACAGGTCCAAAGATTCCCTGTTGGTCGACTCTGCGGGAGAGCGACAAGCGTAAAATCCAAATGTCGTGACTGTAAATGAAGCTAGCGACGTCATCTCCAGCGAAGAGTAGTTCGGTACCTCTGATGAGTTCGCCGCGAGCCTCCGCCCACGCCGTTCGGCCGTCGGAGGTGAGAAGACCAATCGGCGGCTGCCGTTTGTCTTCATCGTGAGCCATTTTCACGATCTTCTCCAGCTGAGTTAGGAGGTCTCGGTCGTTTAGACGGCGGGAATTGATCGCCACGTCCAGGACAAAAAACTGAGCACAAGTTCGCCTCGCATCACAATCTAGTATTTGCTGTTCTTGATGTTTCGACTAAATTTATTCTGGCCTTTGTTAGAGGTCTTGCATCCCCCTGATTAATCCCAATTAAAGTTAAGATGTTTTAGTAGGCTTTTCTTGACACAGCACAAGCCTGAAAGTTTTGCGCTAACATTCAATGGGAAGGAACTCTTAAGGGTTTTCCATCTGACCTGGTTCTTACAAGCCACAATGATATGTTCTGGTCCCGGCATCGCACTACCGTTGTCCACCACGAGTGTGTCTCTCTCACGGCCCGGCATACGGTAGGTGCTGAAGATCCGATAGTACTGCTCCATACAAAGGGCGGTTCCCCCAAGTTGACCTCGGGCGTAGTCCACAGGTAACGTACGTCTACACACACCCTTTCACAAGTTTACCCGGCATACATTGACCTCTTGCGAACTGAAATCTTCTCTTACTTACGCATCGAGCAAACCTTTGTACTCTAGAATTCCAGAGATCAAGTTGGCAGCAAACCTAAAGGGAAGAAGAAACACTGCGGTAAAATCTTTTCAGTTGACCGAATGATGCCGCTTTCATGTGAAGATGTCGGACATAAAAGTGTGTTTGTGCAAATTCTCATTTCATCCAGGTCATTTTATTTGGTCTCCGGGCAATGAATCAATCGCAACTGGACCATTCTTATTTGTCTTCTATTCATTTACTAAACAAACTAGAGAAAATTGGTGTCAAAGAAGTTGCACATCTCCGATCCGTGTCCCAAATCAACGATCCGTTGCTGTGTTCACGCCCACCTCAGAGAATCGATCGCCGATGTGAAGTTCTGCTGTGGAAATACCAAGGCGGGGCTGGAGTTGACCGGCAATGCCAGTCTGTTGTTGAGGTACATGTCATTCAGCCAGTAGTCATACACCTGTGGAGGCAAAGTGAAACTTTCACTGTCACTGCCATTGTCACCCAAATAATTACCGTATTTTCCGTACGATAAGGCGCGTCGGAGTATAAGGTGCATCTTCAATGGCCTATTTTACAACCGTTTTCATATAAAGGGCGCGCCGCATTTTAAGGCGCATAGAATCGAAGCTACAATAGTGGCTGCGGTTGCATTATGCATCCACTAGATGGAGCTACGCTAAAGGGAGTACAATACAATAAAATACAGCTTCATTTATATCGAGCTTTCACAACCGCTGCAACTGGAACAAACAAAGACCATTTAAAGTACTACGTCCAAGAAATTAGAATACTCGTCCATATATAAGGCGCATCGGATTATAAGATGCACTGTCAGCTTTTGAAAATTTGAAAATGGAATGCTTTTAGGTGCGCCTTACGGTAGTTGAAATCAACACAACCAGTTTGATCCAGATTTAGTAGTCAAACTCAAATAGAATGACAATTTCATTATTAATACTAAAGCAGCAAATTGTTCCTGTAACTCGGCAATTCTTTGGTAAGATGAATTTGCTATTAGCAGATATCAAAGGCGCTAACACTACAGTTAAGTTCGAGTTATGATCTGTGAAATTCATGATCCCACTTCTTATTTTTATTCCGTCATCATACAATATTGTATTCCCCAATACACACACTACGACGATCAACCGTCTTGCTGAGTAATGACAGCGATGTTATGTAACTGAATCATGTACTGTATGTGGGGGTGGGAATAAACTATTTATCTCCTGGGAGCGCTTTGCATGGCAGCAACCTCCCTTTGATGTATGCACGTTTGCGTGGTCTGGATAATGCGCAAAATAAGTGCACTCCATTTACCCAGTTGGCCTTCTTCTCTCTCCTCTCTACCAGCTTGCATTGCAGTAGCTCCCCCAGGCCTCCAGGGGCGCCAAAGTGCTTCACAGCCTCCTGAGTTTTTTGGAAGCCCTCCTCAGTGAGCAGGTGTTTCACGCATCTCAGGTACGTGTCCAAAGTGTCTTTTAACGCCGGCAGCGGCAGTTTGGGTAAACTCTGAGTGGGTTGGGTATTGGACACAACGTTTCAATAAGCAAATGGTAACTTCATATATTTGAAAACTGCGGAAAATGAAAAAATATCGTATTCACATCAGTGGTTCTGGAATCTTTGGAGGGCTCTTGTTTGAGAAGCGACATGTTGCTGGTGCACCGGAGCAGTCGATTCCCTTTATAAAAAAAAATTTTTTTTTAATGGCCAGCTGGCACTCATACAGTATAACCGATGCAGATATTGTATGTATTTTTATGAGGTATGTATTTTTTTTTTATTAACTTCGAGCATATTATCACATAACATTAACGTTGCAAAATAGAAATAAAATGCAATAAAAAAGCAACAACACAATAATAAAAGACGAATATATTACCCCTATTTCTTTTGGTCATAATAAAGATACTATTCATAAAAATGTAAAATCATGCAATATAAAAATCTAACATTAATTGATTAATAAGAGTAGAAAGTATTTCAAAATAAGAAAACTGTATGATACTACTATTGTTATTCATAAAAATAAGAACAAAATATATGATAATACATTTATTTTTTTAATGCTAAAAGATGTATTGTCTTTGTTTAGGGCGGATATATTTTTAAATGTACTACTAAACTCTCTTTCTATCCATTCATCTACCCCTTTTTAGTAAAACACAGCTCAAAAAATGTATTCTTGTTTGTCTTTTTATCTTCTGTGTGTGTGTGTGTGTGTGTGTGTCTCAAGTCTAACCCGTCGTTTTGCTGGGACGAATGACTGACACCTGTTTATCCCGTGCACGAATCACAAATGCGATGATTGACAGTCGCCTGGGAAATCTCAATTTCAGCCTCAACCTGTTATCCAAAACACTTTTAAGAATTGAATGGATAATTGTCTTACCTGTGAGGAGAGAAAAAGCCGCTTCCTCTTACTCAGGCTCCACTGAGAGGTTGAAATTTGTTTCTCTTCATATATATATATATATATATATATATATATATCATTTTTTCTTTTTTTTGGAGCATCCTTCATCCAAAGACATGGCCAAGAAGAAGCTCAACTATTAAGTCCCTCGCTTTGGCTCCGCAGAGATGCTGACAAGGGGGCGGGGGGGCAGATGTGTGTGTGTGTGTGTGTGTGTGTGTGTGTGTGTGTGTGTGTGTGTGTGTGTGTGTGTGTGTGTGTTGGCTACTGGTGCCAAGGCTCCTCCCTGAGGTCCAGCGATTCGCCAGCAACTTTTATTTCCCCGCATCACTCGTTCACTCCGCCAACATGTCTTGCCGAATCGTCCGTGCGCGGACTCACTCGGTCTTTGCAATTTTTTATTTTATTTTTATTTTTTTGAAGACATACGCAGGTCACAAATCTCATTTGATTCGTTATTTCCCCCCGTGAAATATTACATTTTGCCGTTTTCTGACCACTTTTGTGTCCATTTAGGTTTCCGATTTTATGTTGCGTTTTTCCCAAAGAATGCTAATTTGGGAAACTATTGAGGGGGTTGAATATATACAGCGCTGAAAAAAAAATATTTGGCCCCTTGGAAATTATCACTTTTTGAGTTTGCATGAAAAAGGTTTGAATAAAATAAATGTTTCTGTTTCATTCTCGAAACTGACGACCACGTAACTCCCAAATCCAGCAATAATAAATACTACTTTTAATACTTAGTAGTGTGAAGAATTTTTTTTTTATGTACTTTTTACATACCTTAAAATTGGAGTTTCCCAACCACTGCGCTGTCTACGCTGGCGATATTTCGCACTAAACTGAACAGTTCAATGCTCTTCCACTAGGTGGCAGATGCTTAGCTTAACCTGCCGATCCACCTGTTGCCATTCAGACAACAGAATGAGTTCAATTAATCATTATTTCAATCTTCAAACTTTAAAGTGACATTTTTTATTCGGTGGAGGGCCGTGAGATGCTGCTTTGGCTCAATTATGATTATGAAACACTGTCATAAAGCACCAAGGCCATATATCTAGCATGGCTCTTAGCTAGCATGCTAGCATAATAATAAGGATCCGAGGATTCTGCCCGACAATGTCACTATATACTTTTTGTGATTTTTTTTGGGGTGGGGGGGAAAGGGGTTAAAATAAAAATTATGCACCTTGGCTCAATAAAGTTTGGAAACACCATTTTTAATGATTTTTGAGAACAAAGCGATTCACATAATAGCCATTGAATGTCTGTACAACAATATACACGTATGTACAGGAGCAGATCATACATTGAGGCTTTGCATTCCGTGATTATGTCAAAAACAAAAAAAAAGACGCCAAACATAAAGATATTCAGGGACACACACACACACACACACACACACACGTACGCACACATATTATTTTTGCATAATTATCAAGTTCACAGCGGCGCAACTGAAAATATACATCACACATGTGTATTCAAATGATTGATACCAATAATCCCTGAATTGTACACTCAGACAATCACTTTTTTTTTTTTTAAAGGCCACTGCATAGCTATTTTCTACTGCGAAAAGCTGAAGCTGGAAGGAGGACACAATTGTACATTTGGCACTTCAATTTCAAACTAAGTAAAGTGAACCATATCCGTATTTTGTTTTTGTTTTTTTAAATATGCGGAACCTATCCGTAGCTGTTGGCTGGAAAACTCACCGCATATTGTTTTGCTCTTTCTGCAACGTGCTAAAATCCCTGGCTAATAGGAAAGTAGTAATTGGTTTCAAGAAAGTCCTTTGAAGTGAGGAATCTCAACTGCGGTCACATTTTTTGCATGGGAGGAGTTACGTTGAGCAAGGGTTGTTAGCGGAGAGAGTCCACTATTCACAAGCCCCGCTATAGAATGGTCATCAAAGGTCAATTATTCCCATTGATGGCACAAGATTGGCCGCAAAGCATGACTTTTGTCCAAGTGAAGCTCCTACCTCTCACGTCAACAAAGTTCCTTGGCAACAAGATACCACAAGATGGCGGCCAAGAACCACTTATGTCTGATTGAAGCTTCTCGACTCATCTCAATATAGTTGCTTAGCACCAAGAAGCAAAACTTAAATATTAGACAGGGCGGATTTAGGCTGAGCACAAAAAAAGTGAGTTAAAAAAAAATAAAATGCAAATTTGCGAATGCTAAACTGCAAATTTGCAGGGTTTCACTGTTTTTTTACATTGAAGTTTTTTTTATAACCATAACTAATTAAGCTAATAAAATGAACTGGACAACCTGGTTTAATCAGCGAATCGCTAAGTTGTACACTGGCTCCCTCTAATGGTACGCAAAGAATCACTTAATTAAAGATCTAAATTGCAGAATAAGACAGTACAGTCAAACGTCGGTTTTCGAACGTCTCGGTTCTCGTCCAATTTGGTTTTCGACCAAAAATTTTGAGTTTTTTATGCCTCGGATGACGACCAAATTTCGGTCCTCGAACAAACTGAGCGCACTTGAATGCACCATTTGACTCCTCTCGCCTTCCTTACACGAGGAAGTGACGCTTCCTCAGGTAGACGAGGAAGTGATGCTTCTTCGTGTTGCTTACCATTGTGTCCAGTAAACATTTTTATTTTAAAAAGAGCCTGGTTTCGGTTTTCGAACAATTTCGGATTATCTGGAACGGATTATGGACAAAAACCGAGGTTTGACTGTAGTTTCAACTTTTTTCTTCTTTTTTTTTTTTTTTTCCAATCCATTTCAGTGCAGCTCAGTTTATGAAACTTTGAAGTTCAATACGTTTGCATTTTAAACTTAACTAAACAAAATTGGAATTGAATTGCATTTTCCCCTTTGTTCTAGAGCAGCGCTATTATCCACCTAGCCTAAATATTACGGTCATGATGGTGGTACTTTGAGAGGCTAAGTCGTTTTAGGACGAGGTCGAGAACCAAAATCTGCGAGCGATTCCCCAAAATCAATATTTTAAGAGCTCGCAAAAGACGCTCGTCCTCGATCGCCATCACCCGCCAATAGCTCGCGTTTCTCCAGCGTCGCGTTCCCTTCCCCTTCACGCGCACTCCCCGCCCGAGGACTCCTCCTCGGAGAAGGAGCGGCGCACCACCAACGTCTCGATGCCGTTCTCCTCGGCGGTGGCGCACAAGCCTTTCCTCTTCTTCTCCCGCTGCTCCATCTTAATGGAGGCGTAGAGCCCCGTGGCGCCGTCCTCCAGCAGCATGTTCCTCTCCGAGTGCGAGGGCCTCATCTGCGCCACGTTCTTCAGCAGCAGCAGGGCGGGCGCGTACAGCACGTTGGCCAGGCCCATGCCCAAGTTGAGCTGCACGAAGCCCAGGTCGTGCACGATCTTGCCGGCCACCACGGGGCCCATGGCGTAGGCCACGCAGTAGGAGATGTCGGCGATGGCGTACACGCTGCCGTACACGGAGACGTGGCGCACGTCCACCAGGAAGCCCAGCGTGGGCAACAGCGCCGTGTCCACGAAGGCGATGCCGAAACAGATGCCGCACAGCGGGATCATCAGCTGGCCAAAGTTCTTGCACGCCGGCACCGTGCAGGAGCTGGCCCCGATGAAGACCATGCCGATGGCGCCGTAGAACCACTGCAGGTGCGGGTACTTGCCGGCCAGCTTGACGGTCAAAAAGACCCCCAGCACGTGCGGGAAGAAAGCGGGGAACCAGGTCATGCCGATCTCCCACTGGCTGGAGTGCATGGTCTCCTCCATCCAGTTGGCGATGGTGGGCTCCAGGAAGGCCAGCGGGATATTGCAGACGGTCAGCGCCCCGGCCACCACCGCGATGTAGGGGTCCATCATCAGCCGGTAGATGGGGGGGCCCGCCGGCATGTTGGCCCGCTCGCGGTTGGAGAAGGGCTTGAGCACGATGAGACACATGACCCCGTCCGCCAGGCACACGGCGGCCAGGATGAGGAAGGGCACCCGCTTGCCGGCGAACTGGTACAGAACCCCGCCGAAGGGGGGCGCCACCAGGCTCCCGAAGGAGATGAAAGCCAGCGCGATGCCCAGAGACCGGCTGCGCTCCGCCTCTTCGGTGTAGCGGTCGGCGATGAGCGCGATGCCCGACGTGTCCGCGAAAGCCGAGCCGATGCCCTGCATGCTGCGCGCCAGGAACAGCGCCGCGTAGTTCTCCGCCAAGGCGAACATGAGCGTGGATAGGAACATGATGCTCAGGCCGATCACCAGCGGGATGTCGTAGCCCACCCGGTCGATGAAGGTGCCGCTCAGGGGGTTGACGAGCAGCTGCACGATGGCTTTGGAGGCGAACAGCACGCCGATCTGCACGTCGAAGTTGTCCCCGGCGGGGGCGTGACGGTGCGCGGCGGCGGTGGTGGCGTTGCTGGAGTTGCCGCCGCGCGTCGGAGACGCAGGGACGAGCGCGCGCTCGGCCGCCTCCTGCAGCTCGTGCAGGTAGTCCGGGATAATGGGCACGATGACCATGTAGAGCATGTTGTCCAGAAGCAGAACCACGCACACGATGACAAGGATGATGCGGTTTTGCCGAGCCGGTTCTTGCATGGCGGTGCCCAGCTGCTTAGTTCTGTCCCCCATCTGGGAGAGTTTGGAGGCGGCCACTTGCGCCAAATTGGGAGCCTGTCCCGTACTTGCCTCGGGCTCCATTCTTGATTTCTTTTCCTTTGAAAAAGTGTGCAGTCGACGGAGCAATCGCAACTCTTTACTTACAGTTTTTTTTTTTGGGGGGGGGGCGTCTCAACAGGGAACTTCTTCTTTGTCCGCCATCCTCTTCCTCCTCCACGCAGATTTTTTTTTTTTTCTCCTCTCCTTGTCACTGGTTTGCAGTCATCGAGCGGGTTCCCCCCCTTTTTTTAGACGCACCACTGCGAAGCTTTGTTGACTCCCGCGGGTGAAGCTCTCCACTTGGCGTCCCCTCCCATCTTGAGAAGCAAAAGTCAGTGACGCACGATCCTTTTATGCCAATTAAAACACGCGCGCACGTCGCTCCTCATGCAAAGCCACGCAAAAAAAATTAAAAAAATAAAGGTGCTTCCCCCTGGTTCGGCGTTTTGGACACAAATGTGGTTCTTTAGAGCTTCATCGAGGTTTTTATTCCAGTATTTGGTGCTTGATCGAGAACTATTAAGAATGGGAGCTAAATAATACCCGGATGCACTGAATTCCCGACACGTATTTGCCAAAGAACTGTTTCATCATCATTATTATTATTATTAATATCATTATTATATTTTAGAGTTCACTTGGTTGCTTTAAAACGCACGTTTCCGATTCAAGACGCACGATTTAGATTCAGCATCCACATATTTTTTTTTTTTTGCTCACCCACTAAATGTGTCTTCTTCATGTTTCTTTGTCGATTTATTTGTTTTTTTCATTTTGTTGGAAAAACATTGCCAAAAATCTAAAAGATGTTACAGCCCCCCACTCGACCACCCGCAATTTGAACAATCGATAAAGTCTAAAATAGCACAGTGAGACACATACAATTTTAAGACCACGATGACAGAAATAGAAAACAAATAGCTAAGACTTTGTGTATTGTCATAATGAAATGCAGCGGACAGTTTTCACATTTTCTGAGGTTCACCATAAAAACCCAATCATCTCGATTGTCGGTCATTCATTGGTGAATTTGTCCTTGAAGAAATTATAACTTGTGATATTTAACCAAAAAAAAAAAACTACAAGAATGTTGTTGGCCTACAATATTCTAAGTGATGAAATTTTAAGTGTGATACTGAATAGCATTTACCTCTACCACCGAACTAATATACTTGTACGGTAATAATAATACATTTCATTTAAAAACGCCTTTCAAAACACTCAAGGACACTTTACAATCAAAACAAGAACAATAAAACCACAGATAAAATGATAAATAATAAAAGGAAAGATGAATTTAAACTGAATGTACTATGAAGGTTAGTTATTTTTTGGTATTATTGCTCCCTCTAGAGGCGCCTTGGTGCATCAACAAAGTACACTGCATTTGTGTAACGCTATCATCCAATGCAGTGTATCCCAACTTCTCTCTCTTTTTTTTTTTTAAAGCCAAGGCGGATCCCATTATCCATTAGCATTCCAGCAAACAAAAATGACATTAGTAGTATCAATATTGACGTGATTATCTGGTCTCAATATACTCACAAATGTTCTTCATCGAACACAAAACGTTTTGTTTTCTGTCGTATGAATGGCAACGGTTGACATGAACCCCTACTGCCATCTAGTGGAAAGGTATTCATTGTTCTTTCTATCGGCGGCAGAGATAGAAGACTAAAGATACGTTATTTTGTTGTTAGTATCGAAATCACTTTCGGACGAATTCGGTGAAATTTAATACATTTCCAGGAGCAATAATTTCAACCCACTGTACTGCCGAGTTTGTTCATCGATCTATGCCAGAGACGGAGAATGACAGGCAGAACAATTAAATGCCCATCTCATACAACGTCGATATTAAAAACATAATAAATGTAAACGAACATTTTAATAATGCTTAGTTTTGCCCGGTAATTTTAGGGGGGGGGGGGGTATTCAATAATTAAGCAATATGTAGTTTACATTCGTGAAGTCTTGCTTTGACGCTTTTACTACGGCTCGAGTGAAGTGTGGGAGGTGGGAGGTGGGGGGAAACACTGACATCTAGTGGACACAAAAGGAAACGACCGACTTCTTTTTTTCCCCTCGAAAACGTGGTAAACAAGAATCCTTCTTGACGTATTTACTCAATGAAACTTCGAAATCAAGATTCTTATTTAAAAAATATCGCTTAAAAGTAATACAGTAATGTATTATTCCATATGTATTAATCGATCAAATTGGCACTGTGTGCAATATTTAACATTGGCCAGCAGAGGTCCTCCTTTTCCCATACATCTTTCTGAACAATTAAGCCTTCACACCGCTTTCAGTCCAGCCAGATATAAAACATTTAAACCGCAGAAATTATATTTTGGTTACATTAAAATATTGTTCCCTTTTAAAAAAAAAACCGTCCATAGTAATGCTGTAACACTTTTATTTCATTAGAATCACTTCTAATAATGTTGTTCACCATTCATATTCTGCCTTAAATGGAATCAAGTCAGCATATACCGGCCACCAAAAGTGCCTGTGATTAACCTCGAATAATATTCAGATGTTCTAGTAGGCTTTCTCTGTCAATTTTGACTTTCTTCAGTTCTCATTTAGTTACTTCGTGACGGTTGCTTATGTCTTTAGTTACTTGAGGACTGTGTTCACACTAACCACACATCAAGTTCAGAAGCTCTAGTACAGGGGTGTCAAAGTCATTTCACATTGTGGGCCACATACGGACTCGGTAGATGTCAAGTGGGCCAAACCATTAAGATTATACCATACTGTGCTATGGATCACCAAAATCTCCTCTCTTTCCTTTGTTTTGGTCTCAAGAAGCATTGATTGGCGCTTTCATATCATTCGCTGCGTTGGGTCTATCTCAGTGACAGACAGCAGGTTTTCTTCCCTGATCAAAAAAAATGTTTTCTACTGTGATCAAAACAGTGTGCCCCCTAGCGGATAATCCACGAATTGCATTTTATTTAAAATATTCATTCTGTGTCTTTAATGCAATTTTTTTTTTCACTTTTAAATTATCCCGCGGGCCTGATCAAACCTCATTGGGGGGGGGGGGGCGGTTCCGGCCCGCGGGCCGTATGTTTGACACCACCGCTCTAGTAAGCTTTTCCTTACATTTTTGCATGATTTGCTTTAGTTACTCAACTATCACAGTTTTAAGTTACTTCCTTACAAAGTGGAGTTTGGGGCTGTTGGGAATCAAGCAGCCACATTGAAAATTTTAAACGGGAGTCAGCAGACAAAGTAGCTCTTAAAAATCTCAAATACATTTCAGCTGTTCCACTTGGTTTAACCTTCGAAAGCTAATCTTCACATTTGATCGTCACCTTTGGTAGTGAACTTCAATGGACGTTTTTCACACTTCCTGCATAGTTGCAAAAATGCGTTTTTGTTGTTTTTTTTTAGTGTCACCAATATATACTTTTTACATGACGAAGACACGCACAAATAAGTCACTTTTACATAAGGGACACCAGTTTTTAAGCTGATTTGACCGCTTTGCCACGGCCGCCTTTCATTCAACATGAATGTGGCCTCTTGTGTTGTCCTTTCCTCTCTCGGGTCTTTGTGTGACGTCGCACACGTTAAATCCAGCCAATGAATCCAATCCAAAATAAGGGGATCAAAATTTTGTAGTTTTATTTTTAGACGACTTATTACGTCAGTCGGCATCGATAATCACATTTATTTCCCTTGGCGAGCATTCTGTAAGTGGAAGGCTTAAGCAACACAAACTCACACACATTTGTGCGCACACACACACACACAAATACTTTTAAGTCATTTTGAAGTCCATTTTACATTTAAAATCACATTGCATTAACAAATGCACTGTTGAAATAATTATCTCTGTATATTCCTTGTACACTAACAGTAATTCCACTTTTAGTCTTGTTTCTCACATGTATCTGTACTTTTCTATTGGACAAACCAAATCCTGATGTAATCAAAAAACAGTACTATGTTGAAGTTAGAGGAGGCGCTTCTTTTAGCTAGGCCATAGCCCTGTCTAATAGAAAACAAGTGCTTTGGCACCACCGTGTGGCATCATGATGTCAAGAAACTATGTTTTAAGTGAGGGGAGGAGCTTCTATTAGGAGGGCCATAGCCATGTCTAATCTTAATGTAGTATTGTGTCGTCACCTTGTGGAGTCAGGGTGTCAAGGAGCTATGTAGATGTGAGGGGAGGAGCTTTTATTAGACGGGCAAGAGCTGTGTCTGATATAAAAATCATGATATTTTGGTGCAATAAATTCTTATTTAATAAGAAGTGTTCGATTGGGTATTCGCACACACACACACACACACACACACACACACACACACACACAGAGTTGACCAATTCTGAGTTGGTGGTGGGATCAACTTAATATTATTTTCCGTGTGTAGTTTTGTGGCAATTCTGCTCTGATCTGATTTGAAAGTAAGCCCGGGAGATTCAAGATGGACATGTAATCTTGTCCGCTGGCCAAAGTATTAATGTCGAAATCCCCCAAACCAGCGCAGTCAAATGCCAACGTCAGAAATAACCCTGGCTGCACATGAATGGTTGCACAATGAAAACCGTGTGTGTGTGTGTGTGTGTGTGTGTAAACAGGAAGTGGGTTTCATGTAAACAAGCACACCATCCAAAAGTGATGCATGTCCGTGTGGACAAAGGCGAATTCATATCAAATCAGGTGGCGAGTTTTCCACATATTTTACATTCCAGCTGCAGCAGATTTTGCCGCAATCCTTTTTTAGAATTGGTGACCAAGTTCACGTCTGCATTGCGGCGACTGCACCCAACACCCAAACCATCGGTGATATCAGCAAATGGGATGACGCCTAAAATGGGATGGAAGGACACAGTGTTAGTGTTTGTCATGCCATTGGATACGTTTGTCCTCCTATTGGATAGCAATGACCAGTTAAGGTTGCATCTGATTGGTCAAAGTCTGCTAAAAGCGTTCATTTGTCCATTTTTTGTTGTTGTATTTTCTTAGTTTTGTGTATCTGTGACCGTTTCTTTGTTGTGTATTGGTGTGTGTACGTGTTTGTTAGTGTGGTTCTGCGTTTTTGCATGTTTGCGTGTGAATGGGTGTGCGTGTAGAGTATGTGTGAGTTTGGTTTTGTTTGACTTTGCTTTTGTGGGCGTTTCTGTTTTTTTGGTTTTTCAAATGTTTTTTTTTTTTTTTTGCATGCGTGGTTATGCGTTATTGAGTGTGCGTTTCTGTTTGTGTGTTTCTTTGTCTGTGAGAGAATTTATGTCTGTCAGCTTGCGTGTGTCTGTTTTTGCACGTTTGTGTGTTTTTGTGTTCAATTGCTGTGTCTTTCTTATCTTTTTGTGTGTGCATAAAATTGCGTGTGTTTGTTTTATGTGAATGTCCGGTTTTTTTTTGGGTGTGTTTTGCATTTATGTGTGTGTGTGTGTGCGTGCGCATAAAATGTCTGGTGTGAACAGTGCGGCGCGGGTGCTCAACGTGAGCGGTTTAATGAATTAAAAGAGTGATTTCTAAAGAGCAGTGACGCACAGCCAGGCCCACTTTAATCCAGATTACACGGAAGCACTAATCCTGTAAAAATACTCTTTTTTTTTTATGGACAAATAATGCCCCCCCCCCCCCCCCCCCCCAACGTGCAAATTTAATTTTTACGCGCAGAGATGCGACGCATATACCTTCAGTGTCTTGGGGCGAGGGTGTTACCTGAAGGGGTGCGCTTGATTTAGGCAACAAGCGAGCTGTATTTTGTCGTCGTGTGACAAAGAGTACTTCTTTTGTCACCTTGCAATTTTATCTGCGTGGCCTTACATCACCAGCTTGACGCATAGTACGTTAGCACAAACCGTAATGTTTGCCTCGTGTGCCAAATTGAAGCGGGAAGGGCCCGAGAGACGGCAGAAATTGGCCCATATGAACGCCAAACCAACGGTACTCTTCTGACACGACAAAAATGATGTCGGCAATCCACTTCCGCCTCTTACTAGCTGTTGCTGTCTAGTGGGGTGGTATGGCGCCCCGACAGACGGCTAATGTCGGCCCATATCAACGACACAGCTGGAACGCCCCTGTAGAGGCTGCAATGACATGTCATTGATTTAGGATGATTTCTGACATCTGTCAGTGCCCCCCCCCCTCCCCTGCTAGCCAACAGCCAGCAGAAAGCTCGTCAGGGGTGCCCCGAGACATGGCAGAAATTGGCCCATACCAATGACAAATCAGTGCGATAGACACCGCAGCGACATTGTATTGGGAGGCCCACCCCCCCCCCCCCCAACCGGGCCCCATACTCAATGTTGCTGTCTGGTGGCTACAGGGGGGGGGGCTCCTGAGGAAGGCAGAAAATATCAGTGACACAAACCTACACTGGAATTACATCAATTGAAGGTGCATTGCATTTTTAAAAAATATTTTCGGCCGTGTGTGTGTAATTTTTCCTCCGATTTAAGCACAGTGTAACTTTTGACGCATCATGTTGCAGCGGCTGCGTGACATTTTATTTGATGTAAAAAGTTCCCAAACCAATCACAAGTGAATGAAAACGATGGCGCAGGTCATTACATAACAACTCCAACAGGCTGTCAACAGTTAATCTGCTTAGCAACACCAACCTAGGGGAGGGGAGGGGAGGGGGGGGGGGGCTTCCCAATGTCTGCCGCAGCTATGGGGTGTTATTATCTCCGACCTGCACTTGACTGTAATTACACGCATGTCGCATTTTCATGATGTGAGTCTCTCATTGTGGTTAGCATGGCAAGCAGATGGGGGGGGGGGGGGATTGCGAAGGAAAAAGGACACTTTATTTGTTGTCAGGTTAAATCAGCTTTATAAACAGAACATAGATCAGGGAGGAACAAAGAAAACGTCATGAGGAAAAGAATTTCCCATCCGGAGAGCAGAAACTATGCCAGACTGAACACATATGATGCTGCGAATGATGTACAGAGGAAGCCGTAAATGTCACACGCCCCAATACCGTGCTACAAACTCAAATTGTGGAACAATGAAACTCGGAAACTCACACCTCATTTTCGTGGTCCCCACAAAAAAACTTCCCAGTTGGTGGATCGCTGTAGATTTTGAGCATATTGGGTTACTTTTACCCAAATTGGGGTTGATTATATTTCAAACGGCAGATTGGATTGAATTTTAGTTTTTAGGCAGGCACAAAAGCCATTTTTGACCGTTTTGTGGAGCGACATCAAAGTTAATGTAACAACGTAAGACTCTTTGAAAATGTGGGTGGCAGATGTTAACACATCCGATTTGGCTCCTATATACCACAAAAAAAACAAAAAAACAAAATTGGGTCAAAAAGGGATCAACTCAATTTTTTTTGGGGGGGGCGGTGTTTATTTGAACCCCAAAATGATCAAATGAATATCCCACAAAAAATATTTTGTGGGTTGAAAAACAAAATCACAAAATCTTTTTTGTTTTGTGTGTGTGTGTGTGTGTGTGTGTGTGTGTGTGTGTGTGTGTGTGTGTCGTTCATTTAACTCAAATTTTGGGTTAGATTTACAACTCCGAAAGTTTGGTCGGTCACTTGTTCACCCAATTTGGGTTATTTTTGACACAATTACTCTGTGATGAAATATACTTTATATTTAAATTCCCTGTTCCCTTTGGTCAATTTCCTGATCCAGAATTTTGCAACCCTACTAAAAACATTGATGATAGATTTTATAGTGGCGATGGTTGACAAAAAAAAAAAAACAACTTGCGCGTCAAAGAATGGTTTATGTTCCACTTTGGCGGTTCCAAATGATAACACAATCTGTTTGGTTTTTGACACCCACTGTCAGGATAATGATGATCTGCTCACCAATGTGTGGTCCAAAATACAGTCCAGTAAACCGATCAATATCATGCTCATTATTGACTCTGGGAGGAAACACAGTCATAAAAAAATAAATAAAGAGCATGTAATTATTTGCCTATTCATTGGGATTAAAGAACAATTCATATTCATGAGGATCAATTTTGTATATTTTAACCCTTTCCTGCACCCTGTAACCTGATAACACGATAAACCGTCCACTGTAATAACCGCTGTCCCTCAAAGGGTTAAATACTGAAAACATACGAACCATTATGTTGTAGTCGCCGATTGTGTTTGTTGTTACGTAGAAACTTGTTGAGCTTCTATGCGAGTCTGTAGGCATGTGGGTTCTAATCTGTAGCTGTTGACTAATCTCTGATTTGTGGTGGGGGTGGGGTGGGTATACTGGGGCCAGGGGGGGGGGCACCCAGGGAATAAAAATCTTCTTGTGCTTTCCGAGATTATTGCAAATTCTACACACAGATCGAGCGTGACCTTGGGAGCGTGGCCCCTCGTATGCGGCATGCGGCCGAAGGGTCTCGTTGCGAAAATAGATTGTAAAATAATATCGTGTGGTGCTGGTTTATTTAGCGGCATCAATTTGGACAAAGATTCATCAAGTGTGAAAGTATCACTGCCCAAGTACAGTTCAGTTATCTTTAACTTTTAAATTCATTAGTTTCAATAGTTTCAAAGAGATGTTTGTTTTTTCAACAAATTTATATATATATATATATAAATATATATATAATATAAAAAAAAAAAAAATTTTTATGTATGAAAAAAATCCACCTATTAAAACTAGAATAACAACATAGTATATATATATATATATATATATATATATATATACTATGTTGAAAAAAAAAAAAAAAATATTATATATATATATATATATATATATATATATATATATATATATATAATATATAAAAAAAATTTTTTTTATGTAGAAAAAAATCCACCCATTAAAACTAGAATAACAACATAGTAATATAATGGATAAAATTGAATTGTTTTTCATAATAAAATGGAATATTACATCTATCATCATATTTCAACTTTGTAGTCGTAATTTAAGATTCATTGATTTACGAGAATGGCTTACCAATTGGTTAGAAGTGACCCTACAGTGTCCCAATTTGAACAGGAAGGGCCTCAAATTGAACAGGAAGTGACTCCCGAAGTACCCCAAAATGAAAAGTCTTCACTTTACTTTTTTTGAAATAAATGAATTCAGTTCGCCATCAATGATGTTTTACAACTAAAATGACTAATGAACATGAGGGACACTGCACGTTACCGATACGACACACACAGTCACACACAGTCACACACACACAACATAAAGCACTTTCAGGTCTGTACCTGTGCGAGAGAAAACCACCAGCACCACAAGCGAATTGACTGTGCAACATTGGCAATGTTAAGTTTATTTGGACTTATTGTCAACTTGAGGCACTTCAATCTTCTCCCCGGTGAGGAACTGCCAGATGCCTCCTCGGTAGTTCTCGTTCCCCAAAGCGTACAGGAAGACGTTGAAGGTGGGGGAGGTCTTGGCCAGGATGGGAGCCATCTGCGGCGCAAAGGAGTTCAATGTTTTTTAATTAATTCAAATTCTGTAACTCTGTGATTCCCATTCAGGTAAAGTAATAAATAGTTGATGACTAATCATTGATCCTTGAGGTACTCCGCAAGTGAGCCTCTGATGAACTAATATTCTTTATTCCTTCTTTTTGCCCTGTAGCTTTCCACCCCTGAGTAGGTAACGTCTCATATCCCATATTTCTCCCGGTTTCTCAGTAATTATCTGTGAGCTATAGAATCACGCACTTGCTGCGAGTTAATATACAAACCAACATGAATACTCATTTTAATTTGCAATTGCAATTTCTTCCACCGTTGGAATTACTACTACACTAGGTGGTCCTGTTTTCCCTAAAATCATGTTTTCATTCATTATTTTAGGTATTTATTTTAGTAATGAACAGATTGCATTTTTTCTTCAGTTTAACTATTTTTTGGTTTTACTGTTGCTGTAAATTGTACAAAAAGTGTGTCGAAGACAAAATGGATACACAAAGTGTGGGAGTATTGCAGTGGGTGAATGCTCTTACCATCCTGAGCTTGGGTGAGACCAGGTTGGCATTCTCCACTGCGGCGTAGAAGGCCAGAAGGCCGTAGGGGCCCCAGCACAGCAACATGGTCTTAAGGGGAGTATTGGGGTTGAACTGCAGAAGGTGACAACACCAGTTAGAACTAAACCTCACACAAGACATACTATTACGTACCCTGACATATCACAAGTGACAGGTTTCGAAAGCCTTTACAAAGCATTAATTTACAAAGTGATCAATTAACAATATTTTTATGTGAAGTAACTATTTGACAAGCTATTTTTTTTTACCACTGTTATCGTTCTGATGCAGCGGCCCGGTAGCCCAGTGGTTAGCACGTCGGCTTCACAGTGCAGAGGTACCGGGTTCGATCCCAGCTCCGGCCTCCCTGTGTGGAGTTTGCATGTTCTCCCCGGGCCTGCGTGGGTTTTCTCCGGGTGCTCCGGTTTCCTCCCACATTCCAAAAACATGCATGACAGGCTGATTGATCACTCTAAATTGTCCCTAGGTGTGAGTGTGAGCGTGGATGGTTGTTCGTCTCTGTGTGCCCTGCGATTGGCTGGCAACCAATTCAGGGTGTCCCCCGCCTACTGCCCGAAGACTGCTGGGATAGGCTCCAGCACCCCCCGCGACCCTAGTGAGGATGAAGCGGTTCGGAAAATGAATGAATGAATGAATATCGTTCTGATGCTGCATTTTTAAATGGCTAATAAAAAGGTTTTGGAAAGCCCTTATAAATCGTAAATGAATGGTTATAAATCAAAGGTTCGCGATTTGGCAGGCTATTTCTAGCCCTATGTCACTGTTGCCTCGCTGATTCTGACTCCACTTTTTAATTGCAAAAAAATGGTTTATAACTGTGTTATAAAGCCTTTATAGACATTAAGAAACTGTTATAACCAGGGGTTCAGTGTAGCTACTCCTTGCTCAATGTGTGACAGCCATTTCTGATCCTGACTGCATGACTAAATTGCTTGAAAGAGAACGAGAGAGAGTTCATTATAATACTATTATGAATCAATAATAAACATGTAATAACCTAGAATTCACTATTTATTGCCAACAATAAATAATTACGTCAAAGGGCAATCTTATCAAAAAGTGGTACTGACATCACAGTCATCTGCTGAGTAAAAGATATTAATGAGAAGCGGCGAGTACAGGATTAACCCTTGAGAATATCTCTCTTTATGCTTGATCATAAATCCCACTGCTAATTCATTAGCCTCACTCCGTTTCATGTAATTCCACCGTGCCAGGAATTCACTCCAGCCTTCTATTCCTACTCAGTGACGGTACACTGCATTTTATTACAATAGTCAGTGAATTCCAAGCAGAGGGTTTGATTAAAACGTGTAGATTCCTGCTAGCTAGGCTGCTAAATTTACGCCTCCAGCCAATATGAAGAATTTCATAGGCCACATGTGGTTGCCTAATCATGTTGTTGTCCAGGTGTTTTACGTTTTAATAAAAGTATCTCCAACGGGACAAATCTGGATCTGCGAGCAATAACCTCACGTGATGAAAATTGCTCGCGGCAACTAACCGGGTTGCACGGCCATCACCTCCCTGGTACACGCCGCGGCACTATTGCGCCTTCCTTTTTTTTTTTTTTTTTTACCTCCCCTTGCACGCGCATTGTCGGACTGTGGGCTTCTGTCCTCATTGCTAACGGAAGCACTGGGTCGTGTGTTGATGATGACCTACATAATGTTTTTTGTGGCTCTCAACGAGGCGCGCCGGAAGAATGTGTGTGCATGTGTGTGCATGCGTGCGCTAGCTGTTGAATTCCTGCGTTTTCTCCCGCTGAGTCACGTCGGATGAGTCGGGTTTGAGAATTCCGCTTCTTCTGTCTGCCGTGTTCCAAATTGCAAGAGTATAACATGCGACTTTTGTGTTTCCACTGTTTGGTAGTGTTTCGTGCTTAAAAAAAAAAGAAATTAAAAAAAATAAAAGCAACAGAACAGCAATTAGGCAATATCACACAAGAGGGTGTGATGTTGTTCTAACGAACCTTTTTGGGACTGATTCAGTTCCTGGTTCGGTCATTGTTTTCCAAAGTAAAAGCAGATCTTTGCAAATGTCTTATTTTGATAAAACACAAACGTTACGATGGCTTTAACCCTTTCACGCACCCCATACCCTGATAACATGATAAACTGTCCACTGTAGTAACCGCCGTACCTGAAAGGGTTCAACAAGTACTCTATTATTAAAATAGTTGTCGGCTGATTTTTACATGAAAAGTTGTCAATTTAATCAATTCATTTCAACGCCTCTACACTGTGAAAACAAAAAGTTGAGTGAACTCCAAATTTCCATTTTGGATACATTTTAAGTTGGGCAATTCAACAATATTGCTGATGTGAAATTTGGCGTTAACCGCGTTTTATCGAACGAATTGTAACCCAGCAAATAATTTTGGGAGAAAAACAACATGCTTGCTTTGTTGTGCTAAAAAACATTCTTGCCATAAATGTCAATAATGGAGATGTTAATTTTGTTCCAGCTTAAATGACTCTTTTAGCCCCTAGACAATGTTGGTTGTATTTTTCAAAGTGTACTCGCTACCACTCCAGGGTGTATCCCATCTCCTCTCTGTGTAGCTCCTCCCAAAAGCACAATGAAATACATATTTAACCCTGGTTAGTGGTTGTCATTGTACTCACCTTGGAGTTTCCAGTCTTCTTGAATTTCTGTGCGATGGACTGGTAGGAGGACATGACAACAAAGACCTGGATGGCCATGTTGAAGACGCTCATGGGGATCAAGTAGGAGACATAGTTCCTACGCGGACGCGGTGGAGGTCAGTACCACAAGCACGAGAGCACGGAATTAAAAAATATGCGTCAGTACCGGTCGCCCTTGCTGTAGTCCAGAGTGCAGCAGGTCCTGAGGGGCTCGTAGTCGTACTCGCCCCAGCCGATGAGAGGCATGGCGGACCAGAAGGCGGTGAAGAGCCAGATGAAGACCACTAGAGTGATGGCGCTGCTCCATTGCAGCTTTGTCCCTGAGGAGGACATGATTGCTTAGTAGATTCTGTGCTTTGTGCGGAGAGGATTGACGACTCAAAATGGAGCCCGTGACTTTCTTGACCTTGATGTTCTTGACCTATATGCCCCCCACCCCCCCACCCCCTGCAGGTCTCTTTCGTGGAATGATAATTGAGCAGATGTATCCATCCGTTTACACCCTAAACCACCCTCGAAAGTGACATCAAAGGGGCTTTTCCTTTCAGCCAGCCCTCCATTAAAAGTCTCCAGGTGGTCCAAAATACTGCTGCTTTTAATTGACTACCTTGCATTTGTGAAGTCCAGTTCAGTTGTATTTAACTTTGAACTATAATACCTTATAATACTTAATCATTTCGAGCTGCTCGTTTTCTCTCAAAATATTTAGACATTGTATTTTTTTAATTTTATTTTATAATTATTTCTTCATATATTTACTCGGTCAGTCATGTGTCATGTGACTTGGTGATATGAGGGAAGCCAAGTATTTGTTTTTTTTTAGGTAGGACTTGGTGTCAGAGTTTGGCGTACCACCGGAAACACTCTTCCAGAGTGTGACTCACTTGTGCAGTACTGGTGATATCGGTCCCAGGCGATGGCGGCGATGAAGTGGATGCTGGCGAGAGCCGTCACGAAACCCTGAAACCCGTGAGTCTGACATCCCTCCGAACCATACGGCCAGTACCTGGAATACATATTATCCATGTCAGTCCATCATTTTACACAACTTCTTATCTGAGCTAGCAACTATTTACTAAATGGAAGAGGAAGGCAGGTGAACCACCCGTAGGCCTCCCCCATCCATAATCCACACTTTCATGATCATGGTGACCGCCTCCAGATGACAGCATGGAAATAATGCGGTAATGCAAGGCTATTAATAATTCCTAGCCATTGATGTAGCTGCACGTTAAAAACACGAGTTAATGTTTGTCTGGAACTAAGAGAGTAAATAGGTACAACTTGGAGATACAGGTGTGGCATAAAAAAAAACACAAAACGTTTTGCTTTTTATCGGAAAAACAAGACAGCATTAGTTAGTTGTTATGAAGAAGTCATTTGTGTATGTATTTTCCCTGATATTTTTTTAAATAATATGCGTACAGATCTTGGAAAAAAACCAAAATCAGGTTACATGTTGTAAATAAATACTTAAATCTACACATGCCGAATACAGAATATTAGACTGTCCACTGTAATAAAGTTAATTTAAAAAAAAAACCAAGTTTGATTCAAAATTGAAATTGTTTTCGTGTCGGCGTGTTCCCATAGCTATGCTAAAGTTGTCAACTGACTGACAAAGCAATGTTTCATTCGCTAACACTCACTTAACCTTTGCTGTCCAATCCCTTTTAGCTGTTAGCTAGCTTACGGTGCCGTTCAAACTGTCCACACCAAAATATTAAATGCCCTTTACGAATAAAAACCTCTGCCCTTTGACTATATACTAGCAACTGTATTTTAATGTTTGCGATAACGGTAAAAACATTTATTTTGAGGTTGCCCTCTTTGTCGAAAGTTGGAAAAGTACATTCGTAGCTAAATGCTCGATGACGACATTGTGTGGGCGGAAAAAGCCCGCGAAACACGTCAACTCACCTGAGGAAACTGGAGAAAGCCGCAATGGTGGCGTTCATGGAGATGCCCATGTCGGCCATGGCTAAACTGAAGACGAGGAAATTGCTGGGGGTCCTCAGCTCCCTCACTTTGAGGAAAGCGGCGATGGTGACCGCGTTTAAGAAGAAGCCCATCAGACCTTTGAAGTGTGGAGGGGCGGGAGGGCACACACATGATGACAACTGTCACTCGGGGGGGGGGGCTCGCACACATTTGCGACAAACGATTGCGCACGGAAGAAAAAAAACAAAAACAAACAAACACCCGAACGGTAATTGTAGAGTATGAAGAAATGCATGGGTGAGCGGCCACGGGGCTTTTTCGTTGGCCGCCTTCCAGGCGCTCAAAAAGACTCACCCTCGACCATCAGACACGATCCCAGGGAGAAGACGTCAAACTCGGAGAAGCCCTCCGGTAAAGGATACGACGAGACCATCCTCGGAGCCGATTTGTCAACAGCTTATCACACGCACAAAAGCCAAAACGCACGCACACCCACGCACACTCTCGCCTCCTCTCCGTCCGACTGTTTACGCGGTGCCTCGGCCCTGATTGGAGGGCGCTGGCTTTTTAAAGGGCCATTTCACGTGAAAAGCACGCCGTCGATTATGTAAAGCCACCACCCCTGCTCGCGTCGTGTCGCCCCAATCCGCGCAGGAATGCCTTAAAACCGCGCAACTCTTTAGGCTAAAGCGTATTTGCCCCTCCGCCGCGGGCAGCAAAGCCTCTCAATTAGTTACACAACGAGGCTCTTTGTGTGTGTGCGCGTGCTGGCGACGAGGATGCCCGAGGAAGGAGGCTGACTGACGACGATGTCAAACGGCGAGCCCTTCGAAATCGAGAGATGCGCACAACAGGTGTCCGCTAACGGCGCCGTTCTCGCATTCAGCTACCAAGACTAATAAAATGTGGAGAATTCTTCTCTTATCCATCAGCAACTTACTGTATATAAATACATAATAATAATAATAATAATCTTCCACATCCTCCCCATCCAGGAGTCATGCATTCCAGATGTGACTTAACAATATTTTACAAGGTATAAAAGGATAAGACGGGTTGTCTTCTTCAAGTAAGATAACTGTAGTCACGTGTTTTCTGTCTTAAAAATGAACACGGTCAAGTTACGAAAAAGTTACAGAAATTAGACTTTGACTCGCCGTGACAATGAGGCACTCTAAAGCAGCCACACCAGCGGACCACTTGAATGGAAGATGTATATTTGAGGCATTTTAGCTAGCGAGCAAGCTAACTGCACGTCACAATTTTGTGTTAAATAATCAATGATGGAATTAGAAAAAAAATTGGAATAAATTAACTATCTATAATTATAGGAAAATTGCCCTTGTTTTCCTCCTTGGCGATTAATTTTGCATGAGCTTTTGGCGTTTATTTGAAATGTTTTTCGGCTATACAGAAAGGAAGGTCAAACAGTTGATTGAGAATTGTAATTTACTTGAATTTCTTACACAAACCTTTTTTTAAAAAAATATTGTAGTGGACAAATATTCACTGTATTAAAAATTATTTTAAAAAGTCAAATTAAAACTAAAGCTAACAAAAAAAAATTATTGAGATGAGGTATTTTCGGGGGGGAAAAAACCCAACCTAAAATTGGCAAACACTCTCTAAAAAATAATTAAACTAAATTCAAAAAAGTCCCAACTAAATGAAAACTAATTCGAATGAAAAATCCAAAACTATTAGAATTGCTGGGAATGACAACCAGGCACGGATGTGAACACGTGTTCATAGTCAGTCAGTAGTCTGAGGAGTTGATTCAAAGGTCAAACGTTCAGCCGAATGAACGTTAAGATAATCACACCGAATGTGCAAAAAAACAAAACAAAAAAAAACCCAAAAAAAAGACCATCCAATCCATTCCTTCTGTGTAGATTTGTCATGTTTGGTGTAGCGACCACGTCATCATTCGTAGCCTTTGGTGCCCCACGCTTGCAGGGTTAACAAACCTGACATTGTGTTGTGTTCCGTCTCGGGGATTATAAGATCAGCAACGTTGGGAAATGTAGGTGAGAAAGTGCTAAATCGTGTGAAAGGTCAATTTCAAAGAAGAACTGTTTCCATTTGTCAGCTTGTTCTTTGAGTCAGCAACAGTTCTTTGCCAAAATGTGCCCTGCAACGGGCTGGCTTGCCGTGACTTTGAAGACAAGCAAATAGAAAATGGAGAAGATTTCTATGGTATGTTGATATGTTAGTACAGTGGTCCCCAAATTACGGCCCGCGGGCCAGATCCGGGCCCACCTCCACATTTGGTCCGGCCCCCCTGAAAAATACCAGAGTATTTTGATTTATTTTTCATCTATGTGTATTTGTATTTGATCATAAAGTTGGGCTTTTGCAATAAAGCGTTCCTTAGTTCTGAACTATTTTCACTATTAACTATTAATAACCATGTCATAAACACATATCACGTGACATTTGTTCCATCCTTCTGCGATCTGAGCCGTTATCTGGCAACCCCAGAAAAAAAATCCCAAACCCGCCCCTCTCAAAGAGAACGTAATTACAGGGCTGTGAAATTTCCCCGGTTGTGAAAAATATGATTTTCACAAAACCTTTATTTTTACATTAAAAATCATTGGGAGGTAGGGGGAGGCGGAGGGGTCGACTTGGCTTTAACAGCCTTGCACGGCGACCGTGTCTCCTACACCGCGGCTCAATACAGCCGGACAGGCGGAGTTTTTTTTTTTACGGCAGCTGAGCGTAGAACACGTTTCGACTGCAATTCGGCAAAGCCGACAAGAACTGAATGCGACTAAAAATAGCGTGACCTGGCCCCGCGTACGTGAATTTTACCGACAAACGACATTGCCGTACTTCCTATATTTACGACATTGCAACGACTGACTTACGACATTCGCGCCAAATTTTGTCTTGTATGTCTCGGTATTCGCTTTGAAATACGTGTATTGATAAGAAAAAAAACACTGCCAGGAGTCACGGTTTGCTACGAGAATATGATAGAATGTCTGTTGCCGTAAGGGATATTGTGCAACGGGAAGATGGTGAGAAAGACAATGGGGGAAAAAAAACGACAAGGAAAACGGCATCAAAAACCCATGGAATTGGAATTCGTTAACTAGGCTATACATGGTCGTTTTTTTTCGGCTAAAAATGCCCCACTATACATGGTCGTTTTTTTGGGGTCAAAAACACCTTACATAACCCCCCGCCCCTCGCCCCTCCAACATGCAGCGCCTCTAAAGGACACATGCATGTAGGCTAAGAAAAATGTGATTTTATTCATTTGAACGTGTGGAAAGCATCTAAGAGATGCCAAACTGTCACACCGCAATCTCATAGCGACACTAACGGCAAACAGCCAAGGGGACGGACAAACAAACGAAGGCGGGGCCAAGGCGGAAATCATAGTCGGGGACAGAAGCCTGAGGTGATTCTCAGGAAAAACGATGACCCGCGGAGGTCAGAAACAGGCCGAGTCAAAACAGGAGATTCATCCAAAGAAGAATGCCAAAGAGTCTTGCATGAGATCTGGCAAAGAGTGAGTCAGCAAGTGGCCTAATTAATGGCTAATTGCTGATTAGCAGCACCTGTTCACCCAGGTGGGCAGATGGTGGCTAATGAGGTGGGCGTGGCTGACTGTAAAATAATGGAGTCAACTTTTGACTCGAAGAAAAGCCATTTATTTCATTTGGCATTATTTGTAGAAGACTATTTCAACCTTTTTTTTGTTGTTGTTTCTCCATAGTAAGAATGACATTGCATCAAAAATAGAGTCTACTACAACTTGAATCCAGCAAAGAGATTAACGACTTGCACGATATGGAATGTTGGAGTTTCTTTCAGCAATCGATTGCCCAAGAGATTAAGAGGCTCAAGGCAGGCCTTTGCAGTAGTAACACTACGCATACTTACTCACGAAGGATTTACCATACCAAAAAAGGCAATATAAAACTGTAATCCAAATGTAGATGATGGATTAATATGAATTTGTGAATGTGAGAATGTCACGTTTCCTGTCCTACCCCATCTATCTGACAATGGTACTGCCCTATCCTTCCTGTCCAATCCTATCCTATCCTATCCTATCCTATCCTATCCTATGTATCATGTCCTGTCCTATCCTATTTTAGTCTAGCCTGTTCTTCGGTAGCCTTTCCAATGCGAGACTTTGCCTAGTCTATCCTGTCCTACCCACCTTCAAAATATATCAAACCCCATCTTTGACCATTTCCTCAGAAGGCGGTTCTAGAGTGCGCACACTTTGGAGGGCAATGACTCATGGTCTTGAAGGTCTTGGGAGTACAAAGTCCGGGCGCTCCAAAATACACCTAGTTCTTAGAATGAAACAAACGCTTTATAGTCGGAAGCACTTTGCAAAAGCAGCCCAGGATTGTCGCCAAATGGGTTATTGAGTTGATATCCAAAGTCTCCTTTCACCCACTTTCTCCTCCCATTGCCCTTTTCATGTAAAATAGCCAAAGCGCTCACGTCCAACACAAAGTATCGTAGTAAGTTGCCGACTCCCGATTTGCTGCAACGGAAAGAGTCAAGCTGCCGCCAGCATTAAACTGTTGCTCACCCTATCGGCGCCTGAGTTTTGTCACTTTTTTTCATTTTTGATATCTCTATTTCAAAAGGCCGTGTCTGGAAAATGGTTCGTCATAACGGCATACTGTGAATGTTGCTAGGCGCAATTTTGCTACTTTGGTCAACGTTTTTTCTCATCTTGTGTTCTGTCAAGACGGTGAGACTGATCTTTTGTTTTGTACTGTATTGTTAAACCCTTTCATGCACCCTGTAACGTAATAACATGATAAGCTGTCCACTGTAGGACCACTTGAAATAATTGGTTTGCTTCGCCTTAAGAAATTAACGTACATGAAGTTAAAAAACCCCAAAACATATATATATATATATATACATATGTACAGTGAAACTCCTCTACAACGAAATCATGTTTGCAGCAAGACATTTTTCACAACAGGGGGTTTTTCACTGTAGCAAATTTGAAACAGGAAAGTGGGAATGGTGTTAATGCATGAAGATTTTTTCACACTAGGGGGTATTTTCACCCATGTCGATTTCATTGTAGAGGAGTTTCACTGTATATATATATATATATATATATATATATATATATATATACACACACACACACACACAGTCAAACCTCGGTTTTCGTCCATAATCCGTTCCAGAAGGCTGTTCAAAAACTGAAATTGTTTGAAAACCGAAACCACGTTCTTTTGAAAATAAAAATGTTTACTGAACAAGTCTGCTCACAATGGAAAGCAACACGAGGAAGCGTCACTTCCTCGTGTAAGGAAGGCGAGAGCAGTCAAATGGTGCATTCAAGTGTGCTCACTTTGAAAACCGTGGTTTGACTGTACAGTCAAACCTCGGTTTTCGAACGTCTCGGTTCTCGACCAATTCGGTTTTCGACCAAAACTTTTGATTTTTTTATGCCTCGGATGACGAACAAATTTCGGTTTTCGACCAAAAATTTAGATTTTTTTATGCCTCGGATGACGAACAAATTTCGGTTCTCGAACAAACTGAGCGCACTTGAATGCACCAGTTGACTCCTCTCGCCTTCTTTACACGAGGAAGTGACGCTTCCTCGGGTAGACGAGGAAGTGTCACTGATATACATATATATATATATATATATATATATATATATATATATACACACACAGTGTATGAAAATTGTTTTAAAAAATATAAAATTTGTTAAAAATATATATATTTATAATAATATCATAAATTCTTAAGGCGAAGCAATACATTTTCATGAGTCAAAGCGGAAATGGGATGACGAATTGTACCGCTTGAAAAAAATCGGCCAATGTTTTTTTTTTCCAGTTATATCTCATAATTGGAACTTTTAGTATCTCGTTATGATGCGATAGCGTATCCCTATTTGACTAAGATTCTTTTTTCCTGGCAGAAACGCGGTCTTCCATCGTCTCCAATGACAGACGAAGGACACATTGACAAAAAAAAAAGCGCAGCGAACATCTGCACCGGCGCCGCTTGGCTGTGATGTGCAGGGGCCCCCTTGTGGTCAAAACGCAGCAGTGTCCCTTTGCAGATTAACAGTCACGGCACGGCTCAAATGAACAAACTACATTTGTGAGGAAAAGAAGAAAAAGAAGAAGGGGGCAAAAATCGTCACAAACATCACAGAGGGATTATGACCGTTTCGGAAGTGTATGTGATAACAAACATGGGGGGGGCTTGGGGAGGGGGGACGTCTCCGCTCAGCCTATCGGATTGCGGGACGCAATAAACGCATCCAAATGAAAAGAACGCCAGTCCTGCCCGCATTAATCCTTGTCTATCCTTTTTATCTGGGGACTCATAGGCAGTCTGATCACTATGGGACAGCGGAGTGGTGGAGAGAAGCCATGCGGATGATATTCCCGTAAATGAGAGAGGGGCCAAAAGTTGGTTGCAAAAAAGTTGTGCAAATGCATGTTGGGCGCGCTGCGTAAAAGTGGGCCAAAAATGTTCCTCGTCCTGGTCGTGGGGCTCTACGCGGCCTCGGGTGGACTTTTCTCCCCGGTGAGCGGCTGCCCGTCTCAGTGCAGCTGTTTTTACCACAACCTGAGTGACGGCTCCAAGGCGAGGTAAGCGCAAGCGTTCGCGTTCGGGAGCGCTTTTTACGCACGCGCGCACGTCTTTCACTGGTGAAAGGTTTTGCAATGTGGGGTCGACATGAGCGACAAAGATCAATCAGGGAGTGCACACTGGTCCAATTTTATTTCATGCTGGATTATTTTTTTTCAAAGGCACTTTCATACTCGCCATCAGTGCGTTTTAGCTCAGTTGCGTGTTTCTCACTCCTCTGAATCCAACCTTTGAGGGCATCACCACAAATTGTGACCTGATAGGAACATTACATATGTCCACCAATGAGCTCCTATATATGAAAAAAAAAATCTATAATATTTATAATAAATCTTAATGAATGTATAAGATGGAAAAAATGCAATATGATAGCTTTTTTTTTTTTAGTACTGTAATGATCAGATTACTGGTGTGAAACTCATTTCTTCATTTAGATGGCAGGCCACATTGCATGTGGTTTACTTCACCAGGCTGCCCCAAAAACAAAACAAAGAAAAAAGCCCAGTCATCCTTTTCAGACGATTACAAAAGTTTTAGAACACCTTGATTTGTCCAATATAATTACATTATTTAAATTGAAAGTTAAGTAATTTAAATTCAATGACTGAAACGCTAAGAATATGTTCAATGGTGAAATGCTGGCGATGAATAAAAATATTTTTTTAAAAAACATCTGATTTTCATCGTCGAAAGAAAGCCACGAGAGTGTGAAGATATCTCTGCCTCAGTCTTAGCATATTGAATCGTACTCGGTTATCTTGTCGTATCGAACCGAATCTCAGTGTATCATATCTTATTTAATATAATCGGATTCCAGCGTATGGTATCTCATCGCATCTTAATGTGTCACATCTCATCCTATTTCATCATATCCCAGTACATCGTATTGAACAGTATCACGATATCGTATCGGATTTTATCGTACCTACGGATATCATATTTGTTGTGTTTTCGCCAGGAGTGTGATATGCAACGACCCCGAGATCTCGCTTGTGCCTGTCGGGTTCCCGGTGGACACGTCCAAGCTCCGCATCGAGAAGACGGCCATCCAGCGGATACCGAGTGAAGCCTTCAACTACCTCTCGGGTCTAGAGTTCTTGTGGATGTCCTTCAACGCGCTGTCCGTACTTGGCGCCGACAGCTTCCGCGGACTCTTCAACCTGGAGGAGCTGCGCCTGGACGGCAACGCGCTCGCCGCCTTCCCCTGGGAGTCGCTCAGCGACATGCCCAGTCTGAGACTTCTGGACTTGCACAACAACCAGCTCACCTCGCTTCCTGCGGAGGCCACCACACACATCAGAAACCTCACCTACCTTGACCTGTCCAGCAACAGTTTGCTAACGCTGCCCGTCGCCGTGCTGGGCAACTGGTTGGCGGCCAAACCCGTCCAAGGACCCGAGAGCTCCAAAATGATCTTGGGTAAGGACGTGCATGTTTATGTACTTCCGGTCATCTTTGGGGTAAACAAAAGCAACACAGATAAAAGTGATTTTTTCATGCGAGCTGTGTCCACCTGAGGGACATTTCTTGACCTCCATAACTGTTTAAAGTGCTCCTCCATGACTTGGACGAACTGCCGTTTCTCAAAAAGCCATGCACGAGAGGATACAGTAGCCAGTTTGACTCGCAAGTACATAAACACTCCCTTAACCCTTTTAGGGACAGTTATTATTATTATATTATTATTATATAGTTATTACCATGCACAGCTTCTCATGTTTTCAGGGTACAGGGTGCACGAAAGGGTTAAAAACGGCATTCCCACAAATCTTTGTGAGGGAATGCAAAGGACGATATATTTCTTGGGATTTCCAACTTTTTCTTACTTCACGTTCGTTAAACGTAGACTCTTAAAAACAGACGGGTCAAAAATCACCTTGTCAAAAAGGGACTGACCACCACTTGAGTCAATTTGACCCCCAAAAAGTTACCCAACACAAACAACCCAGGATCTGGGTTACGACATCAGCCATCGATTTGACCCAATAATTTGTTTACTCTCAGAAAGATGACTCAGAAATTTGGCCCATCACAAGCAACCCACGAATCGGGTTGACTAATTAGCAACCCAGCAAATTATTAGAAGAGTGCAGTCTTAGCCTTCATCTTTTTTTGCCACACTCGCTCATATTTCTACATGATTTCATGCTTTCATTCACTAGTCATCATCCGCTTCTTGTTAGCGCTCACTTCCTAAAGAGCCACGGTTAGTAAAAAGATTTTCGGAAAAAAAACACTTTCACTGTGAGGTGAACTAACAGTGGCCAGATGTTGAGAAGTTCACTGCTGCCATCTAGTGGCGCAGTATTTGGAGTACTGACGATCTTATGAGAATGTACTCACTAATTGACCACCTCAGTGTAAAATTTGGGCCTGTTTGGTTGAACGCAAGCCATTATTCTGTTTTCTGAATGGCAACAGGTGGGAATGCAGGTTTATCGGAAACTCTGCCATCTAGTGGAAGATCGTTTACTTGTTCTGCTGTCACTCTACATCAGGAGTGTCCAACCCCGCACCTCAAGGGCATCCAGCATCCAGGGATCGCGATCATTATCAGGCTTCTCAAACTCACTAGTGAACTCATAACTCAATAGTGAGCTGATCCTTGAGGATCCGGGTTGGGCACCCCAGTTCTATAGCATTGACATTGAAGTTATTTCACAAGGTGTCAAACTGCGGTCCTCGAGGGGCACTATCCTGCATGTTTAAGACGTCTCCCTCCTCCAATTCACCTGATCCAAATGATCAGCTCATCAGCAAGCTGGCTCTCCAGGAGCCTGAAAACGATCCTTGAAAACAGAGGCTTGGCTTCATGATTTATCTTCAGGCAGTAGATTAGGATTTTCCTGATCGGATCCTATGATTTTATTCATCTTTACAGGGACGACAAAGTAACGTGCTGATGAATTAGAAACTGTCTGAAAAACAAAATCACCCATTTCGAACGACTAAACCGGCTTATGAAATCTATTTGTGACTGAATAGAAAATGATTCCATTTAATGTTTCTTCGTGCTGAAAACCCCACACTGGGCTTGCATGTGAAGTATTTTGTGGAGTGCGTCGCATGTTAAAGTGCTCCCAATTATCAAATGGAAGTCAACACTGAGAGCAGCTGTTTGCGTTTCCCATGTCAAAGCTGGTAGTCAAGGGCACGGGACCGAAATGACGGCAGAACCTGACCTTGATCGCCACCCTCCTCCTCCTCCTCATCATTGCCATAGTCATGCTCACGAGGTAGTTTATGAATTAGATGTTTATCCTCTTACATGATTAACGTCGTCCGCATTGGCCATCTGCAGGCCGCTCCGTCGCGCTTGGGACGACCTTCCTCACCTGTAACCCTTTCACCCTTCAGGTCTCCACGACAACCCGTGGGCGTGCGACTGTCGCCTGTATGACCTGGTCCAGTTCCAGAAGTCTCCCACTCTGGCCGTGGCTTTCATCGACACCAGGTTGCGTTGCTCGGCCCCCGAGAGCGTGTCGGGCGTTCTGTTTAGCGACACCGAGCTGCGACGCTGTCAGCCCCCACAAATCCACACAGCCGTGGCGCGGGTCCGAAGCGCCGTTGGGAATAACGCGCTACTGCGGTGCGGGACGATCGGGGTGCCCATTCCTGATCTGACGTGGCGGAGGGTGGATAAGCGAGTCCTGAATGGAACGGGTGAGTTTGCGGACCTTTTTGCTTTGAAGGGGACTTCATCCATCCATCCATCCATCTTCTACCGCGGGGCGGGTCACGGGGCAGCAGCCAGGGAAGCCCAGCTAGCCGCTTGGGATAATCCCAGGCCAGCGTAGTCTCTCCAGCGTGTCCTGGGTCGTCCTGTCTCCTCCGGACATGAACACCTCACCAGGGAGGCGTTCGCATCGGATGCCCAAGCCACCTCATCTGGCTCCTCTCCGGGTCGATTCCGGATGACCGAGCTTCTCACCTTATCTCTAAGGGAGAGCCCGGACACCCTGCGGAGTCGGCCGGTATCCGGGAGTCACGACCCATAGCTCGTGACCATAGAAGGGTTGGAACGTAGATCCGGTAAATTGAAGCTTCGCCCTTTGGCTGCTCCTTCTTTACCACGACAGACGCAACGTCCGCATCACAGCAGAGCTCGATCCGCGTCGACCTTCATTCGTGATACTTAAACTCCTCCACTTGGGGCAAGATCTCCTCCCCGACCCGGGGACTTCATTATCTTTGGAAATGTACAGAAACGGGCTGGCGCGATCACATCAGGTCAGATAATCGTGTCTTGTTCCAAGTATTGTGACCTGCTGCATCTTTGGGGTAGACATTTTCAAGATTTTTTGTGTCATTCACTTTGGCACCATCCGATGGCATCTGGGTGCCAGGGAACCGTTGCAGTGAGTTGAGGAGCTCTTCATTTAGACAAACAAAGCTCGTTACCTCCATCTTGTGGCTACTACAGGCAATTCCAGTACAGTCATAACTTTTTGGGAGTGGGTGACAACAAAATTATTGGAAAAAATATTATTTTCCTGCTTTTTCTGTTCGCCCGTGGATCCGAACCCGCCTGCAAAGCAGGGTTGACCCCTTGAATAGAAGATCTTATCTACTACGTTCTCTGCATTTGCCAATTTTGCGTCTTCAATAAACCTCACATGATTTTGGGGTGGGAAAATTTGGGAGGAAGATGGTGCAGAACATTCATGCAGACGATTAACGCTCAAGCATGTGCTAACCACTGTGCTGCCCTGTGTTCATAAAATTGAAATGTTGCCACAACAGAACCTAACATGACATCCCGTCTTGTATCCCACAGTCCAGCAGGAAACGTCCAAAGATGGAATCACCTGGTCCATCCTCAGTGTTCCAGCCGTGTCCTATCGCGATTCTGGGAAATATATGTGCAAAGCGACAAACTACGCTGGGAACGCAGAAGCGGTCATTTCCTTAGTGGTATCGAATTCTCCGAAACTTGAGGGCAATCAAACCAGCAATGAGAAGAAAGCCAAAGTAAAAAAATCCAACCCGGTTGGAAAAGCAGCCTACCAGGAGAAACTGGTGGCCCGATACGTGGTGCCAACCTCCACCCCTACGTCCCCACCACCTCCGGTCCTGGATCCTGGCCTTCCACCTGAAAACCCTGACCCCATTTTGGACAGTCCCAGTCCTTCCCCCGATCCGGCCACGTCGTCTAATGCAGAAACGTTGCTGGATCTGGAGAAGACCAACCTCAGCAACTTGGCTGCAAACACCTCGTCTCTGCAGCAGGACCCGGATCGGGTGGTCCGCTCAGTGAAGGTCGTGGGGGACACGGACAATACAATCTCCCTCAACTGGAGAGCTCCCAAGGCCAAGAACACGACCGCCTTCAGCGTACTGTACGCCGTCTTTGGCGAGAGAGACATGAGGAAGATCAACGTGGGGGCTGGCCAGAACAGAGTGACCATCGAAGGTCTGGTGCCCAGGACCAAGTACATCGCCTGCGTGTGCGTGAGGGGCCTCATCCCCAAGAAGGAACAGTGCGTCATCTTCTCCACAGACGAGGCGGCCAGCGCGACCGGCACCCAGAAGCTGATCAACGTGATCGTGATCACGGTGGCTTGCATCATCGCCGTGCCCCTCACCGTCATCGTCTGTTGCGGGGCCCTGAAGAGACGCATCCAGAAGTACTGGGGTAAAAAATCCAAGGACATCCAAGATTCCTATGTGACCTTTGAGACATTGTCACCCGGGACTAAAGCCAAAGGACTGGAAGGGGAATACTTGAACAGACTTAACCCAGAAGAGTCCAACAGGCTGCTTTCAGCCCGCTCCAGCCTGGACTCCGAGGCCACGGCTAAAATCGAAGGACAGCCTAACGAGTACTTCTGCTGACGTCATGCTCCAGCTCCGGCTCCTCCGCCGCGTCACCTTCCTCGCGCTCATCATCCTCCTCCTCCTCCACCGTGTCCCAGTCCCAACCACCACGTGCATCCTCCCCCGCAGCCTCACTTCCACCCGTATCCGTATCCACAGCACCCCCCGTACGCTCACGCCCGGCCGCATCCTGAAGTGAGCCCCCCCGCCGGCCACCCTCCACACATGCCCTGGGATTCCTCCCCTCCCGTGCCTCCTCGCTGGATCACGCCACCAACTCCGCCTCCACCCCGAGCCAATTTCTATCAAAGGACCTTTGCACGCTGCACCATCATGGAAATATCCGTATAGGGGGATTGAAGTGATTCAACTCAAAAGGGAAAACAAACCCCAAAACGACAAACACTCCATTGTCAATATGTATGTGTATGATTTGTAAACTGTACTTTTATGGACAGTGTACACTTACATAAACGGTCAAGTCTGTGCCTCTGCATATATCTGTCATACGTTCTCAGAGGAGATTTCTAAATCTATATGTACACACGCAGGCATGGTGAGCGTCGACAAAGCTGGAGCTGGAGACAAGCGCAGAAAGGACTGAACTATGACGCCGTGTAAATAAAGACGTGGGACTATTTCTGTTCCCCAGCGCTTCCTACGTTGTATTTGTTTTTTCCGCCACCCCAGTAGCTGTAGTCATTTATTCCATTCAGGATTTAAATAGAGCGAAATAAACTTTTCTATTACTACAGACAGATGTGTGCCATGTGTGTGTTCCTATGTGACGTTCCTGTGCGCTAATTTGCTCGCGGTTGTAGTTTGCATTTATTTTGTGGAACCGCAACTTCGATCCGTCGGTGCCTTAACGTCAAGGTTGAAACAGCAGACCTGGAAATGTCATCAGCCAGTGGCACCTTCCAATCTCTTACTCAAGGGCTGCTTATCAGTGGGCGTCTCCTACTTAAACGAATAGTGGGTCAGACTTGCTGACACTGTCAAGAATTAGGTGTTGTGCACTCGGGGATTAGTCCTAATAAGCTTCCACTTCGTCTGCCTCACTCGACATGTCTTGAGCACGAATGCCGCCCGACGTTTGGGCAATTTTATGCAGACTATGGACAGGATTGGTTACCTGCTAGTTGTAGTTTTGTTTCACGTACGAGGGTCCGAAAGTTTTTCTCAGTGTTTGCGAGGGTGCAGTTGTATAGAAGACCGTCACGGAAGGTAAGACTTCATCTTCACCGAGCTCGACCTTGTTTCGATTTCAGTGTGGCAATGAAAACGTCGAGTTTAGCCCGTGTTGTAAACTCAAATTGATGGACACAGCCATGGATAAAAATTAAGCGCTGAAAGAAAAAAATCCACAAAAAAAACCCCCAAAGACCTTTCAATGGTATTTTGACTATTTTCAATGCTATACATTTAAATATTTGTATTTGGAATTTTGGCGTTATGTTGACTTAAGTCTTAACTAAACTTTATACTTCAACCAGTAAATAAAATCAAACAAATATATTTTACATGGGTTTCTTGATTTTCTTCCGATGAGGATACTGTTGGTCTGAATTAATGCTGAAACTACATCATAGGTCTCTCATATGTATGGAGGAGAATGAGTTTGGGGCCATACCAGAGAATATTCCTCATGATGTGACCAAAATCCGGATCGAAAAATCCCGCTTCACTGAAATCAAGCGCGGGGCTTTCTCCAGAACACCCGGCTTGGAGAACCTGTGGTTAAACTTCAACGATATTACCCTGATCAACTCCAAGGCTCTGGAAGGTTTGAGCAACCTGACCGAGCTCCGCCTGCAAGGAAACAAGCTACGTTCCGTGCCATGGACGGCGTTCGAGGACACCCCGGGCCTAATGATCCTGGACCTGAAGCACAACCAGCTGGATGTGTTGCCGGAGCATGCGTTAAAAAATTTGCCCGATCTAACTTACTTAGACTTATCCTTCAATCGTCTGACAGTCATATCCAAGGAAGTCTTCCAAAACTGGCCTCTGTACCAAAAACTGCAGAGCGCGGAGGAGCAGGAGGCGAGCTCTTCCGGGCCGAACATCATCCTGGCGCTCCACGACAACACCTGGCTCTGCGACTGCCGCCTCAAGGGCTTCGTGGAGTTCATCCGCTCCCTCAGCCCCCCAATTATTCTGATGAACTCCTACTTGACCTGCTCCGGGCCGGACTTTAGGGTGGGCAAGTTCTTCCACGAGGTCGAGCTGCAGGCCTGCGTAAAGCCGGTGGTTACCACCCCGTCGGCCACGCTGAGCCTACCGCTGGGCGCCAACGTCACGCTGCGCTGCCTCGCCAAGGCCCGACCGGACCCCGCGGTGTGGTGGACATATGGTCTGAAGATAATCAGAGGATTTCGTGGTAAGATCCACAGTGTGACGTTCAGGCAGGGGGAATCGCCTGATATCTTGTGTTAAATTAGATACTTATGCGCTCATTTTAATCACAGACTTCTATAAAGCTTCCCTTAAGAGGACTCAATCTGGATGATGTGTCGAGCCGAGCACCATCGGTGTTTGCAGATTACCGTGCTCCGTGTAGGCTTGGGTGGACGGTGTCAGCAGCCATGTTGAGACTACACGAGTAAACCTGCTTGCACTTAAACCTCTTGCAAGGGGATCCCTTTAATTCAACATTATTACCAGAACAGGGGTCCCCGGTTTGCCATGAAGTACACCAAATTGTCGGTATAGTCTTGGAAGTACAGTGGTACCTCTACTTATGATCGTCTCTTCATATGAAATTTTCAAGCTACGAAATGTCTCAACAGGAAAATAATGCCTCTTGTTATGAAAGAAATGTCAAGATACAAAAGGTAAAAATACAGTATGGCCTGCTACTCGCATATTTGGATGCATTTTTTTGCTGAAGAAAAAATGTATGTCTGAATTTTGGAACGGATTAGGGCATTTACATGGAAAACGCGTCTCTACTTACAAAACCTTCTAGTTAGGAAATTTGTTCCAAAACCAATTAATTTCGTAAGTAGTCGAGGTACCGCTGTACTCCGAAGAACTTCTACTTTAAGACTCATGGAACAGCAACTCATCCAAACAGAGCATACCGTACAATAGTCGGTCATATATTCTCTTTTCTCCATTAGAACGAATATTGATGTTCCTCTGATCTAGATCTTTAGCATTCAAAAGATATCTGATATTCTTACCTTCTGTTCAGAGTCTAAGGAGAGAGTGGATCAAGACACCATTCGATCACTGCTGGTGATCCCTTCGCTCCACGCGGCTGACCGCGGCGTCTACACGTGCAATGCCGTCAACTTTATCGGAAACTCCTCGGCGAACATCCAGGTGGACATCCTCTCTCCTGACGGCTCCCAGCCGCCGTCTCTTCCTGGCTTGCCAGTTAATGACGAGAACGTCTACATTGACATCCGCATCGCCAAACAAACGGTGCGGGGCATCTCCATTGAATGGTTCGCCGTCTTGGACCGCCCAGACCAGACGTGGTTCACTATCCATTTGGGCCGCGCCAACACCGACAAGAAAGAGACGGTCTACATCGGCCCGGGCATCCGTTCGTATTCCGTCTCCGACCTGATGCCCGCCACCAAATACGAAATCTGCGTGACGCTCAAGAATCAGACGCCGCGGCCTGGCCAGTGCGTGGTGTTCGTCACAGGAAGCGACATCACCGAGATGGAGCAGCGGGAGAAGCTGATCCACATTGTGGTGATTGTCTGGCCATGGTGCTGGCCGTTCCCATTGGCATGTACGCCTGCACCACCGACACCAAGTTCACCTGCCTGGACGTCCTGATGGAGTTTTGGAAGAAGCGGCGCAGCGAGAGGGGATCGGCCGTGTTGGAGCGCGAGAGGCAAGGCACCTTCGACAGCCTGCAGGCGGCCAGCGATGAGGGCCTGGTCCGGAAAGAGTCCAGTGAGGACCGGAAGGTGAGGCGGAGGTCAGATGACAGGCCGCTTAAGAGTAAGGCCGACCACAGCAGAATCACTGCAGAACTATACTAAACAGCACCAAACATTTTGCAAGCAATCACAATGCAGCAGTTGGTGATTGTGATGACGTCGTGTGCTATCCCTGCTGATACTCTCTACTCTTTCTGTTCTAGGGCGGGAGGTTTGTTGAGATGGTGTGATTGGTCAAGATTGTTATTCAAGGGATTGCACCAGTGTAGAGATGTACTTCATTCTTTTCAATTTCTCTCTAATTCTGATATCATTCTGTTATCATTCAGTATGTTTATTATTCTGCTGCCTTTGTGACTGACTTGGGCTTAACCCCATGCAGTAATTATCCCAAAATTGGACATTTCGGACACTTTGGACGATTTTGGACTGTTGGACAAATGGACCACAGACAAAACAGTGAAAAACAACTCTACGAAGCTGAAATTTTGCATAGGATGTATATCTATGTCTAGGCCAATTCCCACTGAACATTTTGAGGGGTTGAAAGTGAAAAAAATTAAAAGCGAAAAAAGTTGTTGCACATTGGAAGAGGGACATTTTTGGGACGTAATACCCTTCATGCAGCCGCTTAAAAATACTGCATGAGGGTTAATAGCACATTTGCCGTTTCTAAAGTGGTTACCCCAACCGCTCTTTTTTTTTTTTCACCAGGTAAGACAGGTATTTCACGGACCAGAAACCATTCGTTGACGGCACGGGTGGGTCGGTGGGAAGGGGGGGGGGGGGGGGGCTTGATGTACAATCCCAATCAGGACGTATATGCTTTTGTTTGAGTCGATCATCCACTCCTGTAAAAAGTATTATTTAGACAGATGTATGAATAAAATTGTACTGACAGATGAAATCCTCATTTTATTTAATCGCTGAATAATCATTTAACTACAAAGATTATATGTACAAAATGCTACAACAACCATTTACTGCACTTTGTGAGATAATCACGGTTATGTCCTAAGTGACCAAATTGTAGTCTGTACAGTGTGTGTGTGTGTGTGTGTGTGTGTGTGCTCCAAAGTTTCATCAGTAGATCTTTAATCCCTGCCTGCGTCACTGCATTCTTCCAATACGTCACGGGTTGGATTCCAACAAACAAACACAAACAAGGCACAGCAGCATCGGGCATGCGCCGACATGATCTGTGCTTAGGAAAACCAGACAGATGGCACGTCACATATGTACCCGGCCGTTCCTGGCCATTGTTCATTTGACATTAGAGCTCGAACACCAGGAAATTCACATCGTAGCTTCTCTCCTAATCCTCTAGACGTGATTCTCTAAGATTTCTTGTTGTTTCACACTTGATTCACATCTCCTTGCAAAGTCTAAAGTTGTGTGGTCCCTAGAATGGACACTTCATTAGTTACGCCTGTACAACTGACTTGGACTGAATGTTTGAAGATTGAGAACTACGTAGTCCATTCACGCGTGGAGGTATATCATTAAAATGTTTTTCACCATTTCACTTTTCCGGAATTTTGATGTCCACTGAGGTACTTGACGTCTGGCGTCGTCCAGTAAATAATAACTTGAGCATGTTCATTGGCGTGGTTACTCAACCATTTTTCCTTCGCTACAGTACATTGAGCGGTTAGCAAGCGAGCTTTGGCTAACATCCCGAAAATGTCACGTATCTTCTCTGGATGCCACAATTTATAGAATGCCTTGGTGTCGTTATTTCAAGTGAAGAGGTGGTCGGCCCAAGAGAAGCGCTTGTTAGCTTGCGAAGTAGCTTGTGGCTAGCGCCTCTTGTTGTGGCTTCCAACCACCATACGTTTTAAGCGACTCAAATGTGAAGTGTGTCTTCTTTTTAATTAAGAAAAAAACCCCAATTAGCCGTATACATAGCTTGTGACTTTATAAGATACAAAGAACTCAGACTTATGTGGTTACATAGCTCACATGTGACTGTTACAGTTCCGTAAGATACAAAAGCAGGACTCAGCAAGTTTAATTTGTTTCGCGAGCACTCTGGTATCGCTCAAATCA
Source organism: Hippocampus abdominalis (assembly GCA_018466805.1). Lineage (NCBI taxonomy): Eukaryota > Metazoa > Chordata > Actinopteri > Syngnathiformes > Syngnathidae > Hippocampus > Hippocampus abdominalis. The sequence continues at coordinate 5,417,856 of CM031702.1, forward strand.
TCTTTCTCCAATGGAGTTGTTTTTATTCGGACTTATATCTGACTAAATGTGTTGATCCTCCATTTTATTCAAGGGATGTAAAACCACGGCTATGAATGCTAACTCTTAGCGCATCAACGGCAATATCATTTACATCTTAACATTAAGCAGTTTTCTATCACTACAGTACAGTGAGCGGTTAGCCAGCAAGCTACGGCTAACACCCCCAAAAACGTATCGTCCGTGGATGCCACAATTAACAAAACGGCTTGGTGTTGTTATTTCAAGCGAAGAACTGACACCACAGATGAGCCCGCTGCCCAAGAGAAGCGCTAGCGCCTGTTAGCTTGCGCCTGTTAGCTTGCGACTGTTTCGCCAAAGCTATGTGGTTGTTTTAAATAAACATGTCATTGTCTTTATTTTATGTTTAATTTGACATTCAACACCGCAAACCTTCTTTTTTTTGGGGACAAACTGTTCACTATTTGCCAAACTGTATTGTGAAGTGAGTGGAATTGAGTTTACTGACACCCTACATTGCACGTATTGCATATCCAAACAGTCAACTGAATGACTGCTTGTATCTTGAAAGGTCCCTCTCAAAATATGATCTAGTAGCTTCCACGAGACCTGTCCACAGTTTGTGTGCATCCAGCATCAGTGCTTTTTACAACTTCCCGCTGTGTAATCCTCTGTGCAGCAGTAATCCTGGCTGCCTCTTACATGGCATAATGCACGGTCATTTGGGCTGTTTCGCGTATTATTCCCTGTCCATTTCTCTTTTGATAGCCATTGAAAGTGTGTCACGATTCCCTCTCAATGAAAAAAAAAAAAAAAACTATTTATGGAGGGATTGATTTAGCCATGTATCCCTTGTCAACGCTTTTAAAACTTATCCAAAAAGTTGATTACACGCATGTTGTGAAGCCAAACCAGACGAGTTCAGATGCATCTTTGATTGGAAGCCAACGCTGCAATATTGCAGAAAGATGAACAAGTTGGCTCTTGGATTAGCGATGGGGTAATCTGCACATTTCGTGTTTTATGTAATTTTGAAAATACGCCACTGCTGCATGTTTGGCTTCAAAATACTCAGAGGGCGCTTTGAGTGTACCTTGGTAATTTGGTAGTGCTCACGCTGGCGGCGCAGCAAAGGGGATTGTACACATCGGGAGTCAAATGTGACTTATTTGCAGAACATCTGCTCAGAGTTTTGCAAAAAAAAAAAAAAAAAAAAAGAGCAAATACTGTTGTATAACTCCATCTCCACTGATAAGGATATTTCTATTGTCCTACTAAAGCCCTCCACTTGTTTACCTTTTCAGAAAAAGAAATGGATGCAAATAATTCAGCTTTCGTTTCAGATGGTTTATACTTGAAATGTTTTGTTTGGACAGAAATAGATTTGATTCATCCCTTTTGGTAAATGGTCTGATGAGGGCAGCACGGTGAATTAGTGGTTTGCACATCTGCCAGCAGGGTTGCAGGGGTTTGGGTTAGGGCCGCACATTTTCTTTTATTTTTTTTTAACTGGCCCGCTACATAGTTTTTGAATAAAATTAGCTCATCATCTCACCTGCAAGCTTTGCAAAAGCCTGATAGTGATCCTGATCATTTGAATCTGGTGTGTTAGAGGTGGGAAAACAGGCTGGAAAGGGACTCTCGAGGTCAGGCTTAGGCTTAGGCAACTGAGACACAGCCAATGGCAGGGTACATATGGATAAACAATCAAACAATCATTGGCACTCAAATTCACAGCTAAGGACAATTTAGAGTCTTCAATAAACCTAAAGTGTGTTTTGTGAAGTGGTAGGAAACCAGAAAAAAAACAAAACAAAAACACACTAGCACAAAGGAGAAAATGTCGACTCCATACGTGAAGGTTGGAGCCAGGATCCGAAACCACAACCTGAGAACTGAGAGGTAGATGTACTAACCACTTGTCCAACATGTGGCATAGATTCAGATTCAGAATGTCACACTGTGACTTTTGTTTCCTCCAAGAAGTTTGAAGGGGTTAGCTAGCATGCGCAACCGATTGCTAAAATCGCTTTCCCCTAACCCATCTTGAATTGGTTTTCGAACGTTTCCGAAACACAAGGCAACATGGGCCCGCCTCTTCCTTCCCATTTGTCCTGTTTCCATTTTTGCAAACAGAGATTTCTTCTACCCTTCCAGAAGGAGGCGCCAGAGCTTCTAAACGAGCGAATTACCGTCAAGTATTAAGCTGCTGTTGCTAAATCTTGAAACAAAGCATCTGAAATAATGAAATACACCCAGACAGGACTTTTCAGGACAACTTCATTGACAAAAATACAACCAAACAAAAAACAAACATAGCAAAGCCAGTATTATGAATGTTGAACAGATTGTTTACACGAGAAGGAACCAGATAGTTTTGAAGGACTGTGTTGTGCACCTGTGAGAAGTGAGATTAAAAAATGGTCTTAACCGGATCACTGTGGTTCCCTTCCTTTGGACCTGCTCAGGCTGATCCCTTTAGCCGGCGTCAGTGTCAGTGAAATCTCCCCATAAGGAGATTGCTCGGAAACCAAATCTATAGTCTTGTCTCCCAAGTGCCTTCAATCGTTGACGAGAGACTTTGACACGCAAAATATGCAAGCAACAAATGTTTTGAGGCTGGGAAGCAGAATAACATGCTTGCTGTGTAGAAAAATGGCCACTTAGATTGTATCCCTCGGTTCAACTGTGAAAAGTCTTAGACCAGGTATAATAAAATGTGTGGTTTTTATCCATTGTATCCAAAGCTTTTTGTGGCCTAAGACTTTCGCACAGCACTGCGTGCACTCACGCAGACGCACGCACACGTACACGCGTGCGCACGCATAAGCACTACAAGTGATTGAGCATCCTCTTCTGCTCCAGTCTCATTTTGAGTTCTGACACTAGCGCATTGTTGACCATGTCCTGCGCTGCTGGCTTCCTCCTGGGCCGTGCCGCCACGGCGGCCGAGACGGTGGGCACCACCCACTTCCTCTCCCCGGGGGCAGAGGGCGGCGGCGGAGGCGGAAGCGAGGGGGCGCGGGGCGGCGGCGGAGGCGCAGGCGGAGGCCAGTGCCTGACCACGTTGCTCACGTTGTTGTTGTGGTTGACGTTTTCTGCCACATCCACGGTATCCTGTTCGTCCTCCTCGACCTGGAACGTCTCCTCGGGGTTCTCGGGTTTCCGGAAGAGGTTCTTTAAAGTCCACGCGTTTTGGCTGCGCGGCCTCCTCCTCACGCGGCGGTTGGGCGTGACCCGGTTGGACTTTTTGTTGCGTAAAAAGGTGACAGTGGAGATGACGACCGTGACCATGACCATTAAGCTAATGACGCCGGCGAGCGCGCCTACGATTTGCAAGGGCTTGTTTCGATTGTGAGTTAAAAATGATTCCAAAGTCCCCCCTTTGAGTTTGGTCTGTAAAAGAGCACAAGGAGAACCGACATCCATTGTCACACATTCGTTACCTTTTGACCCAGCTAATGTTCCCTCTATTTACCCATAGTCACTATTTGGCAAAGGCGTTTAAAACCTCGAGACACCAAATAAGCTGCCGTAGTAGCGCCGTTATAAAAATATACTGTACACATTTCAAATTGAAACACTAAGTTTGGATCTTAATAATGACGTCTTTTGGATATTTCAAGACAAGATCAGAGAGGTTGTCCAGGAAACCATTCCTGAGACCATTCAGCATTTCACAATGCTCTTCAATAGAATTTAGACACTATGCTTGTCAAAAAAAAAGGGAACCTATTGAGTCATGTTGTGCTCCTTTACTCCTTTACAGACACCGCTCACAGCAGAACAGACCAAATATCTAAAAGTTCCAAAGAGTTTATGTTTGTGCTGATGATCTCGGGGCAAGCGTCAACTCATGGCCTCCTGATAATCTTTCTGATCTTGCCCTGAGGTTTGAGGCGGGACTTTTTCACAGAGTTCCAGTATATGAGAGTGGAAATGAAGATTGTGAGGGAAATGGCGAAGGTGACAGCGGTCATAAAAATCCCAAACACAGCCCCCGGGCGTTTCCTTAGTCCCAGGAAGTACGACACAAATCTGGATTTGACCTGAAAACATGACAGCGTGACACAAGAAGAGCTTCTAAGATGGCATCAAATTGGTTTCATGTTAACCCTTTCATGCACCCTCTTTAACATGAACCAGGGAACCAGAACTATGCACTCATGCAGCTAGCGCACGCTAAATTACACGTTGACCCAAGATGGTGATGACGTGCCGTGAAGAAAATGACTGCAAACTGCTCATTTGAGATCTTTCTTGTGGCTGTCTAAATATATTTCCAACCAGACAGAACTGCTGCCAAAAGACAGAATTCCCACACAAACTGCATTCTTGAAAACGTTGCTTGATGGTGAGACTTAATGTGAAACAAATTTAGCACGTTTCATTTTTGTTCAACTGGCCGACAGCAAGATCTATTTTCATGTCATGATGGGAGATGGATACAAGGAGATTTTTTTTTCTTTTTTAGGAGGTCCCTGGTATATACAGTTTCAGAACCACTGTGCTAGAATATTTCCACGCCTTTGGAGCCTTTATGTTGTGATTTCGACGCAGATTGCATTATTGTTGCACAGTGATGTAAAAATGTGGCTACTCACCGCTTCGGTGATGTCGATCTTGACCACGGCGGTGGTGCTGAAGGACGGCTGGCCCATGTCACGGGCTTGCACCACCAACGACCAGGTGAAGTCGTTCTGCTTGGTGATGTTCTGAATGATGGCCATGGACTTGATGTACGACTTGAGGTTGATCTCGCCGGTGTCGGCGTTGATGTCAAAGATGTTGTTGTCTGGCTCGGCTTTCATGATGGCGTACTCGATCACATTGTTGGGAATCTCTGCATCGTCGTCTACGGCCTGGGATCGGAACGACTTTAGAAATTAATATTCCATCCTTGGGCAGCTTTTAGGGTAAGTAATGAGGCAAATAATGAAGTATACGTTTAGTATATCCCATTAGATTAGAATAAAAAATTGTCTCTGGCTTTTTCCACTTTTAGTAATCAGCAGAAAAACCTGTTGATTTCATGCTGCTCCACCAGCTTTTAAAAATGGACTTTGGACACCCCTGTTTTAGGCCACAAGCGATATGATACAAGCATCACCTCAATTTTGACTGGTGCTCCAATCACCATGGTCTTCTCCAGGAAGTTATCATTGAAAGCAGGCGGGTGGTCGTTCAGATCCAATACGGTGACGAACACCTCGGCCAGGCCGTACTTTTCCTCTGAGTCTTCTGCCTTCACGTAAAAGTTGTACTTGGACCGCACTTCTGCATCCAGGATGGCCCACGGCTGCGTGTAGATGATCCCAGTGGAAGACTGGATCAAGAACCTGCATGCGGCTCGCGCTGTAGATAGATAGGCCCCCTAGAGTAGTGACTGGATAGATAAAGAACCTAAAAATTCCTATCTGTTAGTTGATTTGAAAGAAACAAAGAATATAGAATGCACATGAGTGTCCCTCAAAGGATCCAACAAGTATCCAACTATTGAGTTGAAATTTTGCCTTACCATGAGTGATGGCTGGTGGTAAATTCTTGGCTCGCTGTCGCTAAGCATGCACAGCAGATAGTCACCATGTAGATTAGGCACCTTTCTTTGTCTCTGATTTTTACGTAAGGGGAAGGACTGCCTGCTATGAGAATATTTTTTCTGGGCTAGATAGTCGAGTAGAGCTTATGGTAGCCTAGCCTAGATACGCTAGACTAGCTAGCTAGCTCGCTAGATGGATGGCTAGATAGCTAGCTAGTTCACTAGACAGATGGAACTAGATAGATAGCTAGCTAGCTAGACTAGCTGTCTAGATAGATAGATAGATAGATAGATAGATAGATAGATAGATAGATAGATAGATAGATAGATAGATAGATAGATAGACAGATAGATAGATAGATAGATAGATAGATAGATAGATGAAACAAGGTGGCTGAGGTAACTGAGTACTGTAGTCACACATTTTAAATAGTCAACCCATTAAACATGAAACGGTTAAATCTCAGTAAGAAATTAAAAGGCTGTTTAAAAAAAAAGAATCAACTCCAATGAAGTAAAACATTTAACCGAGGATTGGTGACATAGCTGAGGTGCATTGCCTTATTTGTCCCAAAGGTACAACGGTATATATATTTTTCGAGAACCTTCTAACCTTGACATGCAACAGTAGCCCTCATGATTTGGATTGAGATGGATGTGTTTAGTCACTCTCGGGTGACTCTGGGAGAGTGCACGGGTGGTTAGAAGCAAACAGTCTATTTTCACCCCGTATCCCATTATAGGATTAACAAGGGCAAGCGACAGGTGAGCAATGATTTCATGATCTCTTCCACAAGTCAAGTCTGTTACAGAAAAGCGCTAAGTTATTTTTGTAGAGCATTCTTTGAAAAGACTGTCACGGCTTCATCGTAACGGATACTCACTGAAATGCTGCAAACATTTCAACCACTGCTACTGTCTCGGCAAGATTAAGGAACATAGGCTGGGATCACTCTGACACCCAGCGCGAAAAGTGACTCCACCTGAGCCTGGATTTTCCGGCATTTTCTATAGTTGCTTGTACAGGAAATGAGTTGTGATATTAAAAACGAATCCGCAGCAATCATTGGCTGTGACTCAGAGCCAGACATGTCGCTGTTCTGCCCTCAAAGAATCATATTACTCATAAGCTGTCCAAAATAAAACATTTTATTTCCACTCATTCCTAGAATTCTCAATATACTTACAAGTCAGCCCCGGATCCATAGATGGAGTACTTCACATCACCCCATGGTCCTGAGTCTGGGTCTATTGCCTAAAGAACAACATTTTTATTTAGAAAATAATCATTTTAATTCAGCGCCACGCGGGTTTGTCATAAGGAGAAGCGTGTTGCTGTCATTATCATGGGGGACATGGGACAACTTGCTACAGTGATCTATAATTGGTGGATCCGATCTTATATTTTACCCCTTCGGGGACAGCGGTTACTACAGTGGACAGCTTATCATGTGATCACTTCTTTCTTTTGAGAAGAAATTATTCTATTGATTATTGCATCGATGAATTCATCTCTGCCGGGCCAAAAAAAACACGCTCTAAAATTGCACGGCAAGCTGACTGAATAAGAACATGACAGAAACTTGCGGTGTTTTTAATTAGTAACATTAGTTGCAACAATGTTGAAAGTCAAGTCACCACTCAATAGTGTTTCTGCAGAATGACCAAAAAAAAAAAAAAAAAAAATAAAAAAAATGAAGCGAGCGTTGACGGGTCAGGGACACGATGTTGCGATTCGAAAAAGAAAGCTCGTTTGATGTCATCATCACATCATCGTGTCATCGGCTAATCTGTTGCATCAGTGAGGCCTGTTCACTGTCTCCGTGTGTGCAAGGTCACTTGTCGGCTGTTCTTTTATCTGATTGAAATTGCCCGGGATCAAGGCAGCGAGCCTTTGCTGGTGTTCACGCAACAGGGAGGATTTACCAGTGCCGCTCTGAACTCGGGCAGCGTTCGTGTGAAGGACGACTGAATGACAAAAGTCAGAAAATCGGCGACTAGGATCAATCAGCCAGGCGTCGCTTCAATAACATTCACGAAGAGCTAACTTTGCCTCAAATTTGTCCAGAACACAGTACGTCTGCAGATATTTTGCCCAGCTTTAAAAAAAAAAAAAAAAGGGAGAGAGGGGGAGAAAAAAACCCCTGGGAATTTAGTGTTACACAACAAAATGAAAGTGATAGCCATCTGGCAGCTTCCCTCGCCTAGCTTTTATCTACATGTTTTCACATATTATCCCTACCTCAGCACCAAAATTCTACATTTAGGGAATTAAAGCCTCTTTCTGGCATTTTGTTCAAATCGAGCATTCCTCTTGAGCTTGCGGTGACGTACGCTTGATGCGGGTGTATTTTTAGACGGGATGATGGGCAACTCACCAGGACGGACACAACGTTCGAGCCGCCTGGTGAATTCTCCGGAATCCTGGCGATGTAGTAGTCCGAGGAGAATTTAGGTGCGTTGTCATTGGTGTCCAACAGATGGATGATGATGTCGGCCGTGGAGCTGAACCTCTCCGGTGTATCGATCTCGACGGCGAGTAGCTGAAAGAGACAAAAGCGTCAAAATGATGATCATGGATACCGCCGGGGAAAATGGGTCGCTTGTCCTTCGTAACGCACGCACCTTATACGTGAGGAAGTGATGTTTCTCATAATCCATGGCTGCCGAGTCCTCCACCAGGATTGTGACTTGGGCCTCGTTCAGTACCGTCTGTGGGACCACCCGTAGCATTCTTCCCGGTCCAATGAGTCTCAGGTTGAATTTTGCATTGGCGCCCTAAAAACACAGGTGTCAAACTCAAGGCCCGGGGGCCAGATTTGGCCCGCCGTGTCATTTTATGTGGCCCGCTAATGCAAATCGTGGATGTCAACTTCCATGATACTTGCTAAAATCTGTACCGAAATGCTAAATTGTCACGTGTAATAAATAATGTTGAGATTTTGGAATCATTTTGCGACCCTGTTTACACTCACTTGAACAGTAATTGAAAAAACAACCAAGAGTTGACTGATTTCAATTTTTTTTTTTGTGTACAAGTAATAATACGATGTGATGATGAAACGTTAATTCGGTTTTTGTCATCACGGCCCTCCGAGGAAAGACGTACAGTCAAACCTCGGTTTTCGTCCATAATCCGTTCCAGAAGGCTGTGCGAAAACCGAAATTGTTCGAAAACCGAAACCACGCTTGTTTTAAAATAAAAATGTTTACTGAACACGTCTGCTCACAATGGAAAGCAAGACGAGGAAGCGTCACTTCCTCGTCTACCCAAGGAAGCGTCACTTCCTCATGTAAGGAAGGCGAGAGGAGTCAAATGGTGCATTCAAGTGCGCTCAGTTTGTTCGAGAACCGAAATTTGTTCGACATCCGAGGCATAAAAAAATCGAAATCTTTGGTCGAAAACCGAATTGGTCGAGAACCGAGACCGGGGGTGTTACGCAACATCGGTGTTCCTTTGCTTCGGTGCGCTCACCTGATCGGAGTCGTTGACTGTGATTTTAAGCCCCCGCAGTATCTCCCCTTCTGGGGGATGCTCGTACATGGTCAGCTCAAAGGTACTTTGGGTGCCGTTTTCGCCGTAGAAAGTCGGCGGGTTGTTGTTCAGGTCAACCACGCGGATGACCACCGTGGTCACGCCGTAGTCCAGGAGACGCCCGACGGGACTTATTTCGGATGCCTGGAACGAGGGCTTTAAATTAGACCATAATAAAACACATTTTCTTCATGTATATATTGTATGTATCCCCCCCAAAAAAGAACAGAATGTTCCTTTTCTGTCAGGCATGTTATACAAATACTTATAGCGAACATATCGTCTCTGTTGGACAGAAAAACACGTACCTCTAAACATGGTCAATTTCATATTTTTTCAAAACCCACTTTTTTGTGGACTTACTTTGACCTTAATGTTAAAGATTTCCCGCTTTAGAAACATGGGACTTGTCAGCAGCGTGATACGACCAGTGGTCTCATTGATGCTAAAAACTCCATCATCACCTTTAAAAAAAATAAAAACACACGTCGACAAAGGTGGCAACAGACACTATGTGGGATGCATTTTTGGAGGATATATTTCCAAAATTATTACTGACCTTCTTCAAAAGAATAACGAATTGGATTCGAGTTTCCCACATCGCCATCTCTGGCCACAACGGTAAAAATTTCAGACCCCTTGGGAAAAGATACACAAAAAAAAATCACAGTTCGGAAGATAGATACAAAATAGAAATGACAAGTACATTTAATTTCAAAAAAGTGGCAATCAACACAGAGTACAGCGGATACTCACAGGCAGCGACACTTCATAAACGTAGCCAAAGTACGGCGTCCCGATAAAAGACGGCGGTGTATCTTGTGCATCGATCACGTTAATTGTCAGGGTAGCGGAGGACGACAAAAATTGCTCTTTGCCGTTGAAAGTGCCACCACCATCCTGCGGAAAAGTCATGTCGTTGTTGGTTATGTATTTCTCAAATGGTCCTTTAAGACAAATTTGAAATGACAGAAATCACAGACAGTAAAAAAAAATAAAAATACTGAATTATAATACGTACTGTAAATGCAATGCAGAAAAAAAAAAGATGAAGAATGATGGACCGGGAAAATTTTGTGAATTTCCCACCGCTGCAATTTTTACCGATTCATAGCGAGTATGCATTTTTCCTAAAAGACAATTCAATATGTATCTCAATAAATGGGTTGTGCAATCACAAATCAGTTTTCATTACACCCATAATATATCTATTAATGTATGAGGAGCCCCCTGGAGAAAATAACACCAACTGCCACTGTCACGCCAGTGTTCATCGCCGAACATTAAAATGTGCTGTGATATACTGTACAGTCTACCTTTGCAATGACAGTGACAAAATGCGTTTTGGTTTTCTCATAGTCCAGCGTTTCCTCCGGCTTGATGCGAATGACTCCACTGTGTCTGTCAATGGCAAACAAACTGGACTGTGCATTCTGCAACATAGAAGCACAATAAAAGCAGGATTTAAAAAAAAAAAAAAGAAATAAAAAGAGCACATTGACTGAAACAAGGTCACATGAGTGAAAAGCCTCTCAGTTGAAACCCCATTATGAGCTCTCACCAGAGCGAGTACCCGGAGTGGTCAGATGGATACATGTATGAAAACACTAAGGGGGTCGCTTGAACTAGGCCACGTAGTGTATTTCTCTTTGTCCATCTGGATGTAAGGAGCCCATATGCTCCATATATGCAGGTGAAAGCTGCCCTGCCCAGATGTGCGCCGTCTCACTGGTCCTCGCTACCATGGGCCAGATGCTCTTAAAAGACCCAAAGTGCACATTAATGTTGATGGCCATTCGGTCGCCAAATCAGAAACACGTGGGCAAATGAATATTGTTATGTTAATCCTCATAAATGATGGATGAATGTTCGCTATGACACAGGGCAAATCATTGTCAGCGCATCACATGCCTCATTTGATGGTAGAAAATGATTAAATGAAGGTGTAAACATGTAGCGACTTATCAAAATGTGGGGGGGACATTTCTGCCAGTTACCAGTAGGTAGTAGTTGACAGATCCTCCGGAACCTGTGTCTTTGTCCACCGCCTGCGCTTTGAAGATGCTGTGTCCTGACTCTGTGGTCTAAACACAAGACACAAATTGAAAAAGAAATTGAAAATACAAAGGAAATTATTGAATAGAAAGGTTACCCAAATGTGAGGGGCAAGCCTATCTATCTGAATGGCTAGCTTGGTAACTATCTATCCAGATAGCTAGCTAGCTAATTATCGATTTAGATAAATAGCTAGCTCACTATCTATCCAGATAGCTAGCTAGCTAATTCTCGATCCAGATAGCTAGCTAGCTCACTATGGATCCAGATAGCTAGCTAGCTCACTATTGATCCAGACAGCTAGCTAGCTAACTATATACAGTATTTATCTAGCTAGCTAGCGAGCTAGCTATGATATTGGTTCATAAATCCCACATACTTCAAGGACATCAATGATGGCAGGCATGTTTTGGAATTCGGGTTTCTCATCATTTGTGTCCATCACAAATATTGTCACTCTTTCCACAACCTGAAAAGCAAGAAACCCACAAAATAAAAGAACACTTTAGTATTTAGATAATACAGTTTAGAGAAAATTAACAGCTAACCTTAGCCATCAATCACTTGACACTTTAACCATTTCTTTTGCAATTTTTGTGAACAGTTTGGCCTTGGTGGAGTTCTGAATTCTCTGCTAAAACAACTAACCAGTACTAACAGATTGCATTTACCTTGCTTTTCCCATCCGTGATGCTGACCATTACATCAAGGGAATCTTTTTTCTGAGCAGACATAGAACAAAAAGTTATATTTGTTTAAATCATTTATATTTCTAAACTCTTATTTTTAGCATCATAATGTTCACCTCTCGATCCAGCTTCTGCACTAAGGTAATATTTCCAGTTTTGGGGTCGACCCTGAAGTACTCCTTGGAACCTGGATCAAAGGAAAGGCCGTAGCTCACCTCTTGGCCTTCGGGGTCGGTGCCATTAAGGCAGTAAATTTGTGTACCTAAAAGGAAATGCCTTTATTTTCAAGCATTGCTACCGAAAAAGAATGTCATGTAATGTACATAATTATAAGCGAGTTTCAACTCTTAATCTTCAAATTTCAGGCATGTCCTCAGTTACAGTGGTAAAAATCAAGGAAGTCAAGTTGCCCCTTTTAAATTTCAAGCAAGCTGTCAAAGCAGGTCATGAGTCAAGTCGAACAACCTTGTTCAGTCATTACATATATTCACACATTAGCCACTTTGCCATTACTATATACACTTGTGTTAGTTAGCTATAGCTTACAAAGGATTTTTACCAGTCCCAAATCAGTCTTCATATTATCTACTACATTGTCTTCTCGATTCTTCATACCTTCTGCAAACGAAGGTATGAAAAAGAGCCCTCAATTAAAGAGGTTGTGCCCCGCAGATGGCAACGATAGCGTAATGGCGTGAGCATGTACTCTACATGTCACACAACACAACATCTGCTTTGTGTGTGACATTGACACATGAACTTCATAGCCCGCTAGTCGTCACGAGCTAAGCTCACCGACAGGCGTGTCCTCCGAGAGGCTAAACAGTGCCATGTTGCCGTTGCTGCTGTATGGTCCATTGTCAAAGAAATGCGGGGCAAAATCTGCTTGAGCTTAGGGACATAAAAGCAAAAAGGATGATTAGTCGCAGAAATCAAGGACAATATAAAGCAAGCGTGTCAACATGGTGCCGATTTTTAACTCATTCAGTACCAGCCAATTCTAAACCAAGTCTGAAAAGACGTTTAAAAACGTCTTTGGGAGTGAATGAGTTAATGTAAAGGAGTACAAATATTTAGTTGTAGTTTTGCGCATTCGTACAAAGTACTGTACTTGGCAACTTTCACTTTGACCCCACTACTTTAAAAAAATAATACATATACTTTTACGATATTTCCAACTCTTGTTATGCCTATCTACAAAACAAATGAACTTCTTTTTTGATATAGTGCTTGAAACGTGAAGTATAATATCGCAAGTTACTAGTATAGTCTTGTCTTGTCTTCTCAATTGTTTTTCATATGTCCAAAGTGACAGAAATATTAGCATTTCAAAACTTGACGTCCATCCTAAAAAAGTACATAGGGGCGAGTTAAGTGATTTGCAAGTGTGTCCGCACCCAGCGAATGTCGTATTTATTTGTCAGCGTTCGTTCAAGTTCGCACGTAGTCGCAAAGACATTCGACAACAATTGAACTGGTCTTCTCGCAAAGACATTTTGAACACGTTCAAAATGTAATGGTGACAAGAAAAAACTGTTTGCAACCGTTCAAACTGTTTGGGAATGTCTAGGGGAATATCTTTGCGACTGTTTGCAACATTGAACAAACCCTGCCAAAAACAACAAAATTCGCTACGCGCACACACACTGACAAACCTTCGCCGCTCGGTGAGCTACGGGATTGACATATCATAAGCTTGTTTAGGCTAATGGCTAACGTGACGGCCTGGCTAACATACCGCTAGCTAACTTCCCTCGAGCCAAAATGGTGATCTAACTGCACTGCTGAAGTAACCTTGAGATATATCTTGGAGTTAACGAACTCAAGCCTTTTTCTTTTATTTCGTATTAGGATTTATTGTAAGAAAGCCACAAAAAATATATACCGGTATATATATTTATATATATACTGGAAGTAAAAAAAAAAACATTAAGTGAATGGTTACAAAATATATTTTTTTTTGTGGCTTTCTTACAATAAATCCTAATACGAAATAAAAGAAAAACGCTTGAGTTCGTTAACTCCAAACATTCCCTTTTCTTGGTCCCTTCGGGGATTAAAGGTGAGCTAAATCAGCTTCCTTTGAGACCTTTTCTTCATGTCAATGTCTGATGACCACACTAATGGGGTTGTTTTTTTTTTGGGTGTTAACGCTTTCAGATGATCATTTCACAACAGTCCTCAGCCGGAAATCCTTATTTGAACCACATATAAAAAAAAAAATCAACATTTCTCCACCTTCCTCCGTTCCTGAACCTAACTGTCCACACACTTGTAAATGATGATCCCAAACTTACCCGAGCAGACGTGGAAAAAAGCAAAGAGCAGTGGCAAATGTGCGATCCTCACATGCTTCATCCTTTAAAAACGTGAAGCGATGAAGTCGCACCATGAAGGCGAGCGCATGAGGTGCACCTCTCAAGGTGTTTGCTGTGCGACTGAAGGCAGATGCGCCCCCACTAATCCAATGACACTTCTTAAGAGTCCCCCTCCTGGTATGCTCAAGTCCAAACGGGCTTCGCTGACCACCTGAGGACTGGCCTGGAGATCCAGGGCCCACAAAAAAAAAAACCTCATTTTCTGGAGATAATCATACAAAGTGGGGGTTAGGGTAGTTCTTTGTTATACCTGGGGTGGGGCGGGGGTGTCACGATTCCCGGTAGATTATTTAACTAAATTATTCAGGCTTAATACAGGGGTGAAATCTAATGATTACGAGTGAGTCTTTGAATCGCACTTCTTTGTAGAACTTCTTAATTTCAATTGATAAGTCAAGTGTTCTGGTCAACTGCAGTGGACAAAAGAGGGATTTAAAAATCAGGCAGCATCTATTCTGTGCCAGAGGTTACTTGATGTTGTGCACCATCTGCTGTGCACTCCACAACCATCTGTTGCACTAAGAAGAAAAAAAAAAAACAAAGTCACTATTTGCTCCAATTAGAGGAATCATAAAACAGAGGATGATGCAGATGAAAGCAGCGAATGATCTGATGGGATTAAATAGCTCCAGTTGAAGTTTGGCGGCAGGAACCGTGACCTCCACAATGTTCATTCGAAAACGAGGCTCAGTACTAATTACACCATGTTTACACCGTTACCTCCCTTATTTTATTTTATTTGATTTTTTTCAGTCCTTTCACTTGCAGTCATGCCATCACAAATGGGAAAGGACAGCCGCAGTCACAGATGCACGTCAGCACGCTCACGCAGAAGCTGCCGTCGGCCACGGCTCACGTTCAGACATTCACACACATTCGCCGAACACTCACCCAACCAAGCCCCTCCCCTTAAAGGCACATGCGAATATGCAACAAAATGTATAGCATTTCCTGTACATTTTAGGCTCGCAATTAGTTTATAGAAAGCTTTCATGGTATTGAAAGAACTGATTTTATTTATATATATATTTATATATATATATATTTATATATATATATATATATGTATATACATATGTATATATATATTTACAAAGAAAGACGGTACACAGGCGGCCATTAAAAAAGTCTTTATATAGGCCGCTTCATTAAATAAGCCGCAGAGTTGAAAGCGTGTGACAAAAGTCGAGGCTTATAGTCCGGAAATTACGGTATATGTATATATTATATATATTCTATATATGTATATATACAGTACAGTATATAGAATATATATAAATATATACATACAGTATATATTATATATATTCTATATAATATATACAGTATATAGAATATATATATATATATACATACAGTATATATATATATATACATACAGTATATATATATATATAGACAGTATATATATATATATATAGACAGTCTCTATATATATACAGTATATATATATATATATATATATATATACTGTATATATACAGTACTGTATATATATATATATATATATATATATATATATATATATATATATATATATATGTGTGTGTATATATATAGTATGCAAACAAAAAGAGGCCACACATTGTTCACTTCCGAGCTATTAAAACTCATTGCATGCCAAAGGATTAAGAAATGTGAAAAAAAAAATGAAAAAAAAAACCTTTCACTGTCCATTCTCCTGCTGAAGTACAATCGACTTTATAATCTCAGAATCTGCGGATGAACGTACACAACGTGAGCTCAGCGGCCCCTCGCCGGTTTGCTGCAAAGAGCATGTAATCAAGTACTCGACATGCAAAGTCCGCAGTTGAAAGAGACACACAAAACACAAGTGCAAAAGGGAAAGGCGGCAATAAACATGTCTCATCGATCTTAAGACGCATGTGTTAAGATTTGGTATCATGCGCTAAAGGATCATCTGACAGTGAAGTGCACTGGAAGAGACGGACGGGCTACCTTGTGCGTACATGTACAGTGAAGGCCATGGCTTCAGGTTTAATTCTCATTGCTCTGGCAGATGGCAGGCCTAAAGATTAACCCACTGTGGTCTAATCCAGCCTCATCTTGTAATGCACAGCCTCTGTCTGTGTGGACGTTGGACTTCAATGAAAATCACAATGGGCGCTAAAGCTGCGGAGGCAATGTTTACCAACACGTTTTGTGTTTTGTTGGGGTTTTTTTTTCTTCAAAATATCTGCTTTACATCATGCACATTGTAAAAAAAAAAAAAAAAAAAAAAAGTATTATGACCGGTAGAGAGTTTAAAGCTGGTTGTTCATCTAATGCTGACCTCTGTCAGAAGCAGCAGGGTGCCTGCAGGGAAAAGTCAAGCCACGCGCTTATGACTTGAGCCAGTCGCCGCAAGCGTAGGAATCATCTGATGTGGATTACTCGTCATCAATGGATCCGGCCAAGTGTGCATTAAATGTGCTTCTGAAATATTTGAAGCATGCCTGCAAAAGGCCACTTTGGGGTTACGGGTCTACAACACTGTTCCACATGGAAAAAATACATAACAGCAAATGGTTTTGGTGGTATACAGTGATCCCTCGCTATTTCGCGGTTCGTTTATCTTCAGTGCATCGTGGATTTTTTTCAAACATATTCATAAAAAAAAAATTTTAAAAAAAAGTTTAAAAAAAAAGATTTTAAGTTAAAAAAAAAAGATTTTTAAAGATTTTTTAAAAAAAGAAGCTCGCTGTTGTTTTGCAGCTTCTTGCGGACATTTTGCAGACTTAAAATTATTATTATTTTTTTTACCTGTATATGTTAATTGGTTGCTACTTCGCGGATTTTCGTTTATCGCGGGTGGTTTTGGTCCCCATTAACCGCGATAAACGAGGGATTACTGTAAAAAAAATTAGACCTTTCCGCCATTAATGTTACCCAACTCCATTGACATTTTTTTTTTTTTTAAAGGTCTTCGAGGGGAAGTTAAAATGAACAACTTGTTGATTTACGTGTGCAATGTGTATGCACAAGTATAACCGAGAATGAGGTTGTGGTCAGTATTAACCAATCACATTCAATCTCATCATTTAAAATTCCTCTGATTAAGCCGAAATAAGTTTGGATGGTTGTTTAAAAAAAACCAAAAAAAAACATACAGACAGGAACTCGAAAAAAATAACTGCATCCTGAATCACAATCAGAATATTGAAGGCGGGGGAAAACAAATCAAAATGTGTTCATTTTTCAAAATTGTTCAGCCCTAATTTTTTGGTTGTCGATGAGACAAAAGTTCAACTTTTCGGGAGGTGTGTGTCTCGTTACAGCTGGTGTAAAGGTAACACAACATTTCAGAAAAAGAATATCGTACCGACATTCAAAAATGGTGGTGATAGAGTGATGCTGCGGGGCTGCTCTGCTCATTCAGGGCCTTGACGACTTACTGTAATTGATGAAAGAATGAATTCTGCTCTTTATCAGAAAATCCCCAAAATTAAAGAAAGTAACAAAAAATGTAATTGGACCTATGGTAATAATACTTATTGTTATTGGTTATTATCAGTGCTCCTCACAAAATTTGACATCACTAGTAATATGATAATCGGGAATTAAAAAAAAAAAAGTATCATGTGGATACTAAACTAGTGTTGCATTAACCCTCATGCAGTATTTTTAAGCGGCTGCATGAAGGGTATTACGTCCCAAAAATGTCCCTCTTCCAATGTGCAACAACTTTTTTCACTTTTGATTTTTCTTCACTTTCAACCCCTCAAAATGTTCAGTGGGAATTGGCCAAGACATCGATATACATCCTATGCAAAATTTCAGCTTCGTGGAGTTATTTTCCACTGTTTTGTCTGTGGTGTCCATTTGTCCAACAGTCCAAAATCGTCCAAAGTGTCCGAAATGTCCAATTTTGGGATAATTACTACATGGGGGTTAAACATGATCATGTCTGTGAAGATGAGTTAAGAAACCTATATTAGAGCCCAATCTGGTAAATCATGTTGTCAAAATGAAACATTTTAGTGTCGAGTGTATTTAAAAACGACATGGTGGGATTACATGAGAAAACATGTTGGGGCGTCCGCGTCATCGCGCATGTTCTTTGGGCTGTGGTCAAGGAGCGATGTCGACATCGAGAATGAGTTTGGCCTTTGGTCTGTTACACGTCTCTGGAATACTGCGGAAAAGTGTCAGGAGAACATGTCGAGCGCAGAGAACACATGCCAGGAACATTTCAGATTAGTGAAATCCAAAGTGCACCAAATGTACACAGCGGCCGGCCGTTGCATTTGGTACCTGGGCCTTCAGTGAGGATTTACCCAATTTAATCCACCTCTTAATTCCACCAGTATCACATCGAAATTAGAGAAACATAAATAGTATACAAAAATGTAACACGCAACTGTGTCGTGTGCATCGTCTGCAGCAAATGAGAATCCAAATGTATCGAATGGCATGACAAAAACACGGTGTAAAAAAAAAAAAAAAAAAAAAAAAGTCATCTAAATAGACCAGACTCATTGCATATGATCACAAATATGTTTTGGTGACCCAAGTTTATGTCATCGAGGGTCACCGCAAAGAATTGAAAATCAGATTGCTTTAAGAAAAAGTCCCATAACAATGTTATCTAAAGCTCCTCAACCCACTCCAACATTGTTCCTCGGAACGAAAATGCCGCAAGATGGCAACCAAGCACTACTTTTTGGTCCGTATCAAGAAGTAAAGGGCCAAGTTTTTGCATCACTTGTGTGAGCACAGGATCACACTGTCTACCCGAGCACCTGCCGTCAAGATGCCCAATTCAGTTTTGCCCATTTTGGATTATTATTAATAATCTCCAGTGTGGTTGGCCAAGGGCAGAGGTTTGCTTTTAGTCCTGGTCCACTCCAGCAAAACTGGGTCATTCCTTTAATCTGTCCACAGAGAGTGTACTGTGGGGGTCATACAGACGTTTTTTTTTTTTTTTTTTTTTAACTGATTTAATAAACCGCAGAGGGTACGCACACAGTGACAACACTGAGTCATAACTCCAGGCAAATCGCAAAAGATATAACACACTACTGTACTTGTGCAACAAATAGTCAGGAACTCAAGTAACTTGGGCCTAAATGTATTTTGGTGATATTGATGTCATCAAATTTAATCACAAACACAAATAAAAAGATTCAAGTGCAGACAACACAAGCATGGAATTATTTGAAGGACTGATGCGTTATAATAAATAAATAAATAAATAAACAAATAAATAAATAAATGACGTGACCTCATGATTTAAACTTCTCAGGACAACAACACATTCAAGTGCTAGCAGAAACATTCTTATGCTGTTAAATGTTGTGATAATTCCGAAACACATTCATGAAGCAAACATAAACGTCCATAATTTTTTCCCCCTAATCCAACGTTAAAAAGAAAACGACTTTTTTTTTTTTCTTTTTAAACGGACGCTGTGAATGGCCTTATTTTCACATTCTTGTACACTGCTACCCCCTAGTGGTCACAAATGATTAGCACGTCATAATATTGCATCGAGATATTGTATTGATTTCGCTTGAACAAGTGAGTTTGACTTTATTGCGACAGGTGCAAAATCAATTACGAGTATGAATACAGGAGCAATCGTAGTCATACAATCGCACTGTAGGAAGCAAGGCAGCTTTATTTGTATTTCAGCACAGCAGGCCAACCAACCCACAGTGCTTGACGGAGACAGTGAAATCAAGACCAAAAAAAAAAAAAAGGATTAAATTATAAAAGCTAAAAAATAAGAGAGAAAATGAAAATCGTCCACATAAATGTATATACACGGTGGAAAGTTGCCAACTTTAAGTTGGGGGGGGGCGTGTCACGTGACCTCACCCACCCGCGGCATCCCACGCGTGTAAATTTTGTGACGTCACCCCCAAATCGGAGTGGATGGCTCGTGTGGTGCGTTTGCGTCCGTCGGTGCGCGCTGCACTCAGTCGGTGCACAGACCAGAGAGGAAAAAACAAAAACAAAACAAAACAAAGTTCAGAGGAGACTTTTTTTTTTTTTGACTGGGGAACTTTTAGGGATAGCTTTTTGAAAGTCCTGGTCACAATCTGATTTTTGTTTTTTTTCTTTTTCATGAATTGTAATTTCTTCCCACTTTGTCTCTCCGTGGATGGTTTTGTTGTGCTCGCGTGGAGGCGATATGGCAGCGTGCCCTTGCCAGCGACAATGCAGCAAGATGCTGCGTGGACGACGGTTCCCCCACGAACACAGACAGACTGAGCGCAACGTAAAGGTCAGTCAATTGTATCGACAAACGAAAATCATTTTAACACGCTATTTTGACGACTGAACGGACCCTTTTCAAACGTACGCTCCCCACTACCGCGTTTTAAAGATTCTACGATCCATCCTTCCTGAAGCGCTTATCTTCGTATCATGCGCTTATTAGGTTAAGTGTCACCTAATTCACAACACAGAGTAAAAAACAAATATTACCAGGATGATTGGTGACAGCGATGACAATGCGGGGGGAGCGCATGCTCATATGGTCGCGTTCACGCACGTCGACGTTGTTGTGTGTTTTTTTTTTTACAAAAACATCTGCACAGATGTGTTGTAGAAGCACAAAAGCCTCATGTTGGAGAGTTTTTAATGTTTTTCGGAAATATTCATGAGTGCGCATTCAGGACATGTGTGGAAATGTGTGAAATGCTTCTATTCAGTATACCCCCCATCCCCCTTCGCCAAACACACACACACACACACACACACACACACACACACACACACACACACACACACACACACACACACACACACACACACACACACTCTGCTTGCTTGCTTGTACGCAAACACGAGCACGCACATATGGAGTCAAATGGTGCATTCAAGTGCGTTCAGTTTGTTCGAGAACCGTCATTTTTTCGAATTCCGAGGCATAAAAAACTCGAAATTTTTGGTCAAAAACCGAATTGGCCGAGAACCGAGACGTTCAAAAACCGAGGTTTGACTGTACATATCTATAGACACACAAGGCACGCACGTACACAGACACATGCGCACACACACACACACACACACACACACACACACACACACACACACACACACACACTCTCTGCTTGCTTGCTTGTACGCAAACATGAGCACGCACATATGGAGTCAAATGGTGCATTCAAGTGCGCTCAGTTTGTTCGAGAACCGTCATTTTTTCGTCATCCGAGGCATAAAAAACTCGAAATTTTCGGTCAAAAACCGAATTGGCCGAGAACCGAGACGTTCAAAAACCGAGGTTTGACTGTACATATCTATAGACACACAAGGCACGCACGTACACAGACACATGCGCACACACACACACACACACACACACACACACACACACACACACACACACACACACACACACACACACACTCTCTCTGCTTGCTTGCTTGTACGCAAACACGAGCACGCTCATATGGAGTCAAATGGTGCATTCAAGTGCGTTCAGTTTGTTCGAGAACCGTAATTTTTTCGAATTCCGAGGCATAAAAAACTCGAAATTTTCGGTCGAAAACCGAATTGGCCGAGAACCGAGACGTTCAAAATCCGAGGTTTGACTGTACATATCTAAAGACACACAAGGCACACAGACACATGCGCACACACACACACACACACACACACACATACATTTATACACACACACACACACACAATATATACCCATAGGGTTAATTGAAGGCTTTCAGTGGTGGCACTGTGACAAAAGCACCTGCATTTGAAAGAGCGCCCCGTTGCTTCAGCTGCCTCATTTACATACAGACTCAATGCCGTCCCCAAGTAGATTTATCTATGACCATATTTACATGCAGTCAATATACGGGTTCAGGTCCAAATTCCGGTTTCTGAAACATTTGGGATAAGTGCCCTGTGGGATTACTGGAGCTAAATTGGGTACCTTCTCTGCCTCCTCTTCGGACTATGAATTACACTGCATCACTTCCAGTAGCTCTCGATGTGCCTGTCTAATTGTAGAAACTCATTTAAAAAAAAAAAAAAAACATCGGCGTATTTAACACGTCATATGCGGCAAAACGGGAACAACACGAGTCCGCTGAGCTATTTACCCAACAGATTAAGCATCAGGCCCAAAATCCACCAAAGTGTAATCTGATCGCAGTAATGTTTCATTGGGAATATTTGAGGGGGAGCTAAAAACGGCAATGTTACTCAAATGAATCGAATAGTGTTTTGTACAAAATCTTGATTTGACTTGGCCTCGCACTAGAGACCCCGCTGGTAACATCTTGCTGTTCGACCTCCTTGTTCAAGCGGGGGTGGGGAGGGGGGGTGAATTCATTTCACCTTCCCGGGGTCCTACTAAGCCTTAATGACAATAGCTCATTGTCTCACTGAGATAGCAGTGAAGTAACAGAGAGTGTAGTTGATGCATTCTAGTGCCGGTTGAAGATATCCTGTCGCAAACCAGAACACGCCACATCGTCTGCGAACAGATATTCTATGATAAAGGGGAAAAAACATGGGGGGGGGGGCAGAAGACAATTGTCACATTTTTTAATCTTTTGTTTTTTTTTTTGGTCTCACTTCCATTTTGGTTGTTAGCTGGGGCAGAGTCTTAGTCAGTAGTTAGAGAAGAAGCTCGGTGGCCTGAAGAGCTTGACCTGCACAATGTGCTACTGTGTGAAGAAACTCAGGTTACTCAAATATAGCTGGATTGTCTGGCCAACTGTTTTAAAATAAAACCGAATGTGTACCCTTGCATTCAGACAAATTTAGCGTGAGGTCACTTGTAACATCTTCTAAACGTGTCAACATACCCAAGATACACGGCAAGTTAATCTTAACGGTCCCTGAGTGCATTAGCAATAAGCTAGGTTAGCTTAAGGCTAACAGCGAAAACATTACGCTCAACAATCCGAATGAAATGTAGATCAAATCAATCTTTACACACATTTTCAGCAACTATCTTCAACCATGTACAAATGATAAAATATATTTAGAAACACACAATACATTTTACAGGGACTTTAAGAGTACATTCAAAACCCATTTTGAGTCCTTTTGACACATGTCAAGGGCCAGCTAATCAGTGCTTACATCTTTAATTTATTTAAATGATTTTGTTTTTGTCTGTCCAGTGACAATTAGTGATTTTGAGTAACATCCCAGAAAAAAAAAAAAAAAAACAGCTACGCATCCAGTGGGAATTCAGATCTCAGTGTTTCCATTTGTGAAGGCAGCCATTAATGCAAACTGTAGCGAGATCCTAAACAGACTGATGGGTGTTTCTGCTTGAACAAATAGTCCGATTTGCCAAAACGCTCCAGCAACTCCTGAATATGAAAAAGCGCGCAAGCTCCAGTGCCTCGGTCTTTTAACGCTTTGACGCTCGTGACGTATTCAACTGAGATAATTGGATGATATTTACTTCCAGAGCACACGATTCGGCCAACAAGGGCCTGAAAAACGTGTTTAATTAGATACTTGAAATGTGAAAATTAATCCTGCTCGTGAACGGGTCCAAAATGGCATGATGGGAATATAGTCGAACAGATCTGCAAAAAAAAAAGTTCGATTAGGGGAGAAGAAACAAAAAAATGCAACTTTAAAATAGCTGAAGGAAAACAATTGTCACAAAGTCCCAATTTACCACAATCATTGCGCAGCGCAATGACTTTTAATACCTGCGCAACAAAATTTCGATGAGTGTGTTGAAATCACACAGATGAGTTCCAGTGGATGAGTTCCAGTCCAGGCTGAAAAACATCCCTGTTTGCACGCAAGCCCCCGCGGCCACCCGCCCGACCGCCCGCCATGCTCCCCAACCCAATCCCTCATCCATCTAAGTGTTCTTTCTCCGAGTCTCCACAACTCGCTTGGTCAGAAATCTGTTGGAACATTTCTGAGGTTTCGTATCGGGCCAGCTGGGACGTCAAAAATGGCTGAAAATGTTTGTCAAAAATGATCCGTTTGGCAAATAGGCAATTCATTTTGGTACAGTGGTCCCTAGCTATATTTATATTTCGTTGTCGAGAAGTTTCACTGTATTATATTTCGAAAACACCACAGTTTTCATGCAGCTCATACCATATTATTTTGTTGCATTAATCCGCCACACTTTAAATGCCGGTCCCTGAAAATACAGTGAAATTCCTCTACAATGAAATCATGTTTGCAGCAAGAAATTTTTCACAACAGGGGGTTTTTCACTGTAGCAAATTTGAAACAGGCAAGTGGGAATGGTGTTAATGCATGAAGATTTTTTCACACTAGGGGGGGTATTTTCACCCATGTAGATTTCGTTGTAGAGGATGTAGGTGCCAATTTGACATTGGTCGAATTTTGTGTATTCTATTTGCTGTTTAGTATTGATATGTTCAATTGGCATATTTTATAATTTGGTAGAAATAGTCGTCACTATTATTTTATGCACGTTAGAGTGTTTCTTTTACAGAACTACCTGTTTTGACGTCACGTGACCGGCGAATGAGGACTGTGTTGAGAAGTAGTAAGTGAGTCAGAGAGAAGAGAGAGAGAGAGATGAGGCCAGCTCAAGATTAGAAGCGATACAGTTTTTTGACCATACAAGCGATTTAGAAAAACCATACAAATGAACAATTAGACAAACTAAAAAGAACCTTTTTTGTATACTTAATTTTTTTAATAAACAGAAAATACAAAGAAGCCATTGTCGCGTTGTTTGTTCAAGACTCGTCGTTACGCTGGCCTCAAAGGTGAACCGGAATAGCACCGACAGAGGAGTTTCACTGTATTGTCTGACATAAACCGGTCCGTGGGGCAAAAAATGGTTGGGGACCCCTGCTATACAAGAAGGTGGTATGGATGACTTGCCAATTCTAGACCAAGTCTGAAAAGACGTTTAAAAACGTCTTTGGGAGTGAATGAGTTAACTCATTAATCTTTGTCACACAAGCCTTGTTTTTGTGTGTGTGTTTTTTTTTTTGTGTGCAGAATGAACCTGCAGACATCCTTTAGAATTGGAGTTGCCACACCAGAACTTTAAAAAAAAAAAAAAAAAAAATGAAGATCAAACATGCCGTTGTCTTTGTCTTTATCGTGGCGTTGGTCATCATTGAAAAGGAAAGCAATATCATATCAAGGTAAGACTTACACGCCCCCCCCCCCCCCCCAAAAAATGGACTCGTTTCCTAATCGCCTTCAGCCAGACCATCTCTCTCATCTAATCTGATATCTCTTGTCATCAGGATGTCCGACAAAATGATGCAGAGGCAAACTCCGCCGCAGACCACGCAATCGTCACCGGATTACAGCAAAACAACCCCAAATAACTCGAGCGCGCTCGACATGCTGCTCTCTAAAGTCAATGCTTCCGAAGAGAGTCGCACCGATCAAACCGAAGAGGAAGAACTTCAAAACGGTGGCCGTAAGAACATATTGCTCATGGCCACCGCAAGATCAGGTTCTTCCTTCATGGGCGAAGTCTTTAACCAGCACGGAAAGAACATGTTCTACCTCTACGAACCTCTGTGGCATGTACAATACACGCCGATCAAGACGTACAACAGCAGTTTCTCGCAAGCAGTTTCTCGGGACGTACTCCAGGGCCTCTTCCTGTGTGACTTTTCCCTTCTGGAGAAGTTCCTCTCCCCCCCACCCCAGGACCATGTGGCCACGTGGCTGTTCCGCAGATATTCCAGTTTGTCACTGTGTGAAGAGCAAGTCTGTACCCCCTTCGTCAAGGAGGTTTTTGAGAGGTATTATTGATTTTGTGGCTTTCATACACCCTGCAACCTGATAAGCCGTCCACCGGAGTAACCGCTGTCCTTGAACGGGTAAAAGCGCCGGTGTCAAACTCAAGGCCCCGGGGGCCATATCTGGCCCGCCATATCATTTTATGTGGCCCGCAAATCAAACGCGTCAACTTTTCCATGATGCTTGCTCAAAACTGAACCAAAATTTAAAATTGTCATCTGCAATCCATCATTACGTAGAGATAGTGCATCCTTTATCCCGTTACGTACTTATTACACGAACGTAAACAATGGCTGAACTAACCATTATTCTTGACTTCTGATTTCAAAACTACTTATCCACCAATTTGTTGTGCACCGTATATGTAATATGTGGCGGGGATCAAACATTTATACGGTTTCACAAAACTCACATAATGGCCAGGGAAACCGTTACTACAAAAATGAGTTTGATACCCCTGGGTTAACGGGACTCTTGAGTTTTCTGGTTCCTATGTCCAGAATGGGTAAACCTTGCAGGTATAAACTTTTCCCTTCAAAAGGTGCCAAGTTTAAAAAAATGATCAATGGAGCCAGCGGGAACTAAATTGCGGTAACTCTGCGTTTGAGAGTTTCTAGGAGAGTGTTTGGAAATGCAGATCTGGCCACTTTTTCGGCATCGGAACAGATATTGTAAATTCGAGCAGGGTTGCCCAAGTCTGGTCCGTCATGGTCTGCGGTCAGCGGGGGGGTCGGCCGTGTTATTTTAACAGCGCTTCCGTCAGTAAATATTGTCTTCAAATATTGTCCAAAACGTGTGCCCTTGTTTTAGGTTCCGCTGTACAAATCGGCAGTGCGGTCCACTCAACCTGACCCTCGCTTCGCAGTTGTGCCTTTCCAAACAATACCAAGCCATCAAGACCGTCCGCGTCGATCAATTGGAAATGCTGCGGCCTCTGGTGGAGAACCCTCGGCTGAATGTCAAAATCATCCAGCTCGTCCGTGATCCGCGTGCCATATTAGCATCGCGCATGGTGGCCTTCTCCTCAAAGTACTTGGTGCGGGACGGTCAGGTGCCCGAGAATGACGAGGAGTGGAAGGCGCTACAGGGGAGCTGCGACAACATGAAAAGGTCTGCTGAGCTGGGCCTGAGCCAACCTCGCTGGCTGAGGAAAAGCTACATGTTGATGCGGTACGAAGACGTCACTCGCAACCCAATGGAGAGAGTCGAGGAGATGTACAGGTTCACGGGGATTCCGTTCAGCCCCGAAGCCCGCGAGTGGATCCTGAGGAACACCCAAAGCACGCAGAACGCCGACGACTTCTACTCCACCCAAAGGAACTCGTTGGAGCAGGCGGAGAAATGGAGATATAGCATCCCTTTCACACTGGCTCAGGCGGTGCAGCGACTGTGCGGACCCAACATGAAACTGTTTGGCTACAAGTTTGTGGACGATGCAAAGATGCTCGTCAATAAGTCTGTCAGCTTGTGCGAGGACAAGACATTTCACTAAATAGCCCCGGGCTGTAGTTGAGACACACCCGCCTTAGAGTTAGCCCTGCAATTTGTGGGGGCTTGGTATTGAGCCCTGCGGCATAGAAAGTGATGGATCGCTTTGTCATACTTTCTTCACACAGATGATTAGATTCCAATTTAGGCAGAGCATTGGCATCTTGTGTCATCTCAAAGTTGACTGGTGAGTGGGTAGCGGAGTGACTTTTCAACATTTTTTTTCTCAGTCAGACTTGACAGTCAGCATGTAGACCAGTACTTCGGGCTGGCCCGGCTGCTTTAGAGTACCTTTTTTTTTTTTTGTCACGGTGTGGAAAACCCCCCCGTAGTGACCCGGAGGGATACATCCCAGCCACCGGAATGTCTTAGCTCAAACATAGCTAAGACATTTCTTTTTACTTGACAGGGACTTTAAATCTGTCCAGTAGTATGTGTTCTGCCTTTATGAGCCGTTTATATCTGGAAGGCCGAAGGAGGAGCCAAACATGGCCTATGTCTTGAAGTGAAAGCTATGTGCCATAGCATTCGCGTGTCCCTCTTGATGGTATAAAGGTATCCACTGTGACTCAGCATCAATGGCTGCATTGTGTTCCCTTTTGGGCTCGGACTCGGCTCAAATTGCCAGTATTTTTTTTTTTAGCTAGTCAAAAGGGATATGCATGAGAGGTACCTATACTCTCCTTGATTTAAAATGTGAACATGAAAGCATTGCAACTTGTTAGGTTAATGCTGGTAATCTGACGCTAAGAACACATCAGGAACAGGAAGACTCAGGAGGCAGGCATGGTTGTCTTTCTTGCAAGAGAGGGTGCGCTAAAACATGTCTCGGTTCACAATCTCGGAGCAGCTCTCCAGCTGGCTCTACAATGTAAACCGTTACAGGTTCCGGGGCAACTCCGAAGTGAGTGCGTTTGTCTCCTTGCATTTATTGGAAGGATATCCCTGATACACAATCTTCTAACGGGTGTGGGGAGTATTTTCACATTCCACAACAGTTTCAGTAAAGGAGAAGGTTCAATGAGAACTCGCAGTTCATTCCTGAGATGTCGTCAAACGGCTCCTACTGCATGTCGATGGTCCACGAACACAGCTTGGGATGTCCCTCTCATGGTGTCCAGGGTTGATGTTATCTTCTCACTCGCAGGGCACACAGAGACGAACAACCATCTTCTCAAATAATGTAAAGATATTTACAGAGATTGGATTCTATATTGATTAATTTGGAGATCATTGTTAAACATACGGCCAAAGACTGTACGATTCAATTCAGTTTTTTTTGGGCCGCGTTCTATCACAAGGCCCATTTCTACCACTATGTCATGCGGTTAGCTAGCTAACGAAGCCAACATCTCGAACTGCATATTCCTTGGAAGTCACAATTTACAGACGTTCTCTGTGATGTCATTTAAATTCCCAAGCAAGGATTTTATTCCGTGGTCAGGCCGCTGGTTGATAAAAGCCCCACAGGCCTTTTAGCTTGAAAAGCTAGCTGTTCGCTAGCACCTCTCGATGCGAAATGGTAAGTCAGCCCCATGGCAAACGCGGTGGGCTATATTCAAGCCACCTGAGATTTTTTTGCTGCCATATACTTCTATCCATAAATTACAAATTGAGTTTACCGGTAAATGTTATCATAGCACATCCTGTAATTTTACGCGAACGCTTAATACTGTTTCTAACTTTCTATGAGTAGCATACTGTATTTTCGGCGTCACACGGGGAATTAAGGCTCATGTTCAGTTCTCCACCTCTGGCAAACACACACATACACATTGTAGCCTCACCCCCTTTTTTTTTTTTTGGAGTGCATACTCCATCATCTTGGCCGCCCTCCTAGCAAGGTAAATACATGCTGTGGTCGGGCGAGAACACTGAGTGGCCTCACATGCCTCCCGAGCTTCCCCCGGCTGACAGATGCCTTGTGTTTAGCTCCACTCTACGAGCCTTTGCGAGGATATCTCGAACGGAATGAATCTATCTCCTTGTTTGAATTCCCATTTGCGAGCTGTCTTGTAATTTCTTTAGACTTATGCTTTGTTTGAATCATTTCATCCAATTATTTTATATGATTTGAATGTGATTGTGGTGATGTCTAAATAGTTTGTTTCTCTCTCTGTAATGCTTTTATTGGTTTATCTAAAGCACTCTGAATTGTCTTGTACATGAAATGTGCTATACAAATAAATTGGCTTGATTCGACTCTCGGATATATCCAGAAAGAAAGCATGAAAACTTAAAATAAGGAACTAGTTTAGTTCATTTAAAACCTACGGAGATAGATCCTGCAGAGGGAGGCAGAGCCCACGGCGACATTTTATTTCGGGGGCCACTCTCACTTAGGCATAAGAAAGTTTAGAGTAAATTGTTCGAGCTTCAGGCATTTTTTATGGGGGCGGGGTCAGGGGGGGGGGCGTCAATGGTATCCTTGTGTTCGGAAAAACAAAATGAACTCAAATCAATTATTGATTCATTTACACACCAACCATCAACTCAGTGCGCAGCAGTGTTACAGTGTACTGTTGCTGTTTTGTATACATCCTGATTGCAGTCGCATCTTTACCCAGGTATGGTTTCTAATTATTTCACTATTCCGCTACAAGAGCAGTCTCAGGTTGATTTTACACAACACTCCCGAGTGGTCATGGAGCCCTCAGCAGGTGCTTAGTTAGTTAGTCTTATTTCTCGGGCCTGCCCTGGTTAATTAGTGCATCCGAGTTCAAGTAAAATGTTTACCACAAGAATGCAGAAATGCCCGTACATGATGTGTTTTGTATGCGGCCGCGTTTTTGCACGTGTGAGGTCGGCGACGTCTTTGGGTGACTGCTCATATGTGCCGGCTTAATTAACAGCATGATACGTTTTCACGAACGTTGCTTCTTTCTTCGTGTGGCTCCTCTCTGAGCTCAATGGGACGGAAGTGGAAAATATGTCCACGTGAAAAGCGAGTGCAGGCCAGCAGCACTAATCCGCAAATAATGACAGCCAGGCTGGGCCCAACGTTGCACAGGGCACACATGGACAATTTAGTCAATGAACCTAACACGCATGTTTTTGCAATGTTGGAGGAAGCCAGAGTGCTTAGAGAGAAAATCCATGCAACTTTGAACTCTGAATCTGAAGCCGACTTGTGAACCATGAGCAAAACGTGCCGCGCTTAGCCTAGCATGACATGGTATATAGTCGTGACCTTACCTGTGCTTCGTGCTATCCATCTGACAGTGCCGCTTTGACCACCATGGAAGCCATCACACCTGGGCCTGATATCATACCTGTCAACGTTTCGGAGCGCCAACCTGTATAAACTACCAAAAAAAAAAAATCCTTATAAAGAGCAAAAAAATCCTTATAACATACCAAAGCATTTTATATGTCAAAATAACGGCAGAAAAAAACCCCACGAAATTTTCAATGATATTTATTGTAGATCTCCATAATACAATGTCTGGTTAATGTCTAATCACCATTCTACTTAGTGGTATTACTGTGTTCAGAGTTGTATTCCTGCGTTACTTTTTTCACCAACTCCAAATGCTGACCCATCGGCAAAAAAACCCCCCAAAAAACCCCGGAAATGTTCAGTATCCGTATGATTTGTGCGATACGGCCATATACGTAAGATTCACCACAAAATCCGTATGAACTATGGCTAAACCGTATGAGTTGACAGGTATGTGATATACACACACACAAACACACACACACAGGCAAAAGCATTGTTAGATGGCAGGTGGGCAGCAGTTTCGAGACTCACCTGTATCATTTGTGTCTTCACCACTTCCTGTGTAAGTAGCACGTGTTGATTCAATACAACCCCCCCCATTGTATGGACATCACAGCACTGTCACACAGCCACTGTCATTGTGACAGAATGGAGATTGAAGAGTGGAAATGAATGAGAGAGACAACAAAAACTAAGTAGAGTGGCGGCTTGCGGTAGGAGTCTTAACCTTTTCATTGCTACGTATTTACTGTTTTTGTGCATTCTGAAATGCCCGAAGATGTGTTTAATAGCCCTAAAATGCCAAAAGATGGCGCCAAAGCCTTGTGCAGTAACCCTAAAATGCCACAAGGGGGTGCTAAAAGTCTATTTTTTAAATTGAAACGACACCTTGACTGAAAAACAATTCTAATCATTTTTTTTTTTACTCATTTAATCATGTTTTCCTCACTATAGGTGTACATAATAGTGATTTTGGACAAAAACATGAAAGGTGAAAGAAAATGTGTGTATTTAAAATAACCACATAGCGAGCCTTTTAGTCCTCTGGCTTAATGCTAAGTAGTGTAAGCCTTTGCTAAATTGTTAATTATTATCATTTTATATTTGAGCATTATATTATTTTATGTTACAATTACCTAAATGATATTCTGTTAAATACTTTCTGAAATATTCTTATGTTGCTTACATTTGATTGGCGAAGGAAAGCAGGAAGTGCGAGTCGTTAACGGAAGGAGGTGCGGTCGTTAGAGTTACGAGGCAGACGTTGAGAAAAAAATAAAAAGAGCTGCGGTCACACGAAGACGTCCTCCCCCCTTTTTGCCCATTCTAAAGGTAGAGCAATCCATCTAAAACCTACGAACTTACAGTAGCATCCCCTGTTGGGGTCACCAACTTTCTTGAAGCTGAGAGCTACTCTTTAGTGCTGATTCATGTGAAAGGCTGTCAGTTTGATACACCCTTGTGAAATAACATATTGGGCATTTGCTATTATTAATAATTAATGATATTCATAGCCCGCAGGCTCCTCTGGTGGTCCTTTTGGGCTACTGTAAGTTGTGACGCTTTAAACCCTTTAAACAAATAACAGAGAAGGTTCGACTGCGCGTCACCTTATCCTCAGCCGCCTTCTTCGGGGCACCCTCCGTCACGCAGGCCGCATAGCCGACCTTCTCAAGTTGCCCTGGCCCGGAATGTTCTCCCCTTATGAATCTCGCTTTGCATAATTCAAGCTCCCGCTCATTCCTTTTAAAGACTTTCCCCTTCACAGAGAACGTGAGAGGTAACCCCCCCGAGCCCTTCCCAAACAAAACCGCGTGGCTCGAAAAAATAATAATGCTGCAATTTTAATTAGACGACCAGTCGCTGCTTCATAATAGATGAGGAGCTGATCGTAGGTCTACAGGCTGCAGGGGGATCAGGTCCAGGGAGCAAATATGACAAAGCTCCAGAGCAGACAGCCCATCGGCCCGCCAGAGCTTTTGTTCCAGCTGCGTTATGCTGCTGAGACACAACAAGGTTTGTTATTGGAGAAGCTTATTAACTTTCAGACAAGGTTCGCATAACAGGGTGGGCCTCGTGGGATGGGATGAAAATATTGTTCGTATCTATCAACGGTATCAATATTTTTTCTCATTTGTGAGATTTCAGTTTGTTTCTCTAATTGATGTTTACTGAACTTTTTGAGTGAGAAAAAAAAATTGGACACATCATGGAGAGGTGTCGTGAACAAGCCTGCCAAATTTAAATATATTTAAAAAAAAAAATAAAAATCAGCCAGTATATGAACTCAGGCTTCAAAATGGTGACAGTTTGAGACTCATCAGACAGTAAGAGCCACAATTTGAATAACGTGCGCCGCTATATTTAATTAACTGTTAACTTTCCCCGAAATGTCTCTTTTAATGTGGACTCACACACAGGCAACACCAAGCAAGGCAATGGCACATGTGACGACCCCGCCGCCAAACTGTGTTATCCGAAAGCCTGTTAGCCTGCAAGCTAGCCACCAGCTAGCATAATCAACAATTAACGTTCCCCTAAGTATCTATTTTTTTTTTTTTTTTTAAATGAGGACTCACACACATAAAACACCAAGCAAGGCTCTAATGTATCTGACGACCCCACTCTCAGTTCACGACATCCGGAAACCTCTTAGCCTGCAAGCTAGCCACCAGCTAGCGTAATGAACACTTAACTTTCCCCTAAGTATCTATTTTTTGTTTTTTAAAAAATGAGGACTCACACACATAAAACACCAAGCAAGGCTCTAATGTATCTAATGACCCCGTTGCAAGTTCACGACATCCGAAAACCTGTTAGCGTGTAAGCTAGCCACCAGCTAACGTAATGAACGGTGAACTCTGGCTGAGGTGTCTCTGTTGTGCTGAGCCATGAGCGAATTGGACATCATTTGAAAAGGCAAAGGCAAGGGCCCAATAATGTCATAACTTAGACAAATCACTTTAAAGTAAATTAGATATAGTGCAACTGGAAATAGAACAATAAAGGGGTGCAGACTAATAACCTATGATTGTCAACTTGATAAAAAAAAAAAGGGGCCGCCATAAATTTTTATCAGACTTGCTCTTACTGCTGTATCGGGTAGACATGTAGCCAACTGTAAATGGTTTCAACTCAAGGCAGGAGCCCAATGACTATTCCTCAGTGAATGAGCATTGGGAGTGGGGCCAACTTAAATCTGCTTCAGCCCACTCTAACACACACATGCACACACACTCGCACAATCGGGGTTACAGAGTTGCTTCACAGCCTGACCACCTTCCCTTTGATTCGCCGCTCAGTGTAACTTGTGACTCTTTCAATTAAAAGCAAAACACGGTGGCAGTGTCTCACTCGGAAATCCGCAAAGGGCGCTAATACTTTTCTTCCTGTCCATGCGAGGCTGGCCCCCCTTTTGTGGCACTGACCGTTCACCTCTCTTTTTCTTTGCCTTCCTTTGCTTAAGTATTGTGTGGCGTGCCCGGCTTATGATGGGAACAGACATATTGCTGTATTGAAGGCCCCGGTCATGTGAAAGAGATTGAATCAATAGTTTGATTTCAATTAAAATCGCTTTAAATAAATGTGATCAATTAGTGGTCCATTTGACTGACTTTTATTCTATTAATTGAAACATTCTCATGAAACAGTTTCAGTTTTATTTTATTCTGTATTGCCAAAAGGGATTCTTCATAGCAACATTTTATGCGGTTTGGCGTATCTCAGGGCACGATGTTCAGCCCCTTATCCATCACAATATCACATGATTAATTTCTATTCAGTAATGTATATAAAGGTATGATATCGCAATATTGGGCAATGATGAAGCGAGATCAACTACACATCACATTTCCAGTTGCCATCAAAACCGTCAACCACAATGATGAATTTGAAAAACAAAACAACTTTCAACTAATGAAAAATTGCTGACATTTTTCAATTTGGATTTTGTTTGGACATGGAAATTTTAGATTTTTTTTTTGTTCCCTTAAAAAAAAAAATCATTTTATATTTCCACATAGCATATTTTAATGACTGCCTTCAATACAGACACGTGAGAAGCAACTATTTATTATTGCCTTATTTGCTTGAAAAGTAAAAAAAAAAAAATCCACAGTCCAGAGTTGTGGGCCCTTGGTTGTAGGCAGTACATCAAAAAAAGATCCATAAAACAGACTTCCATAAAGTAATTCTTCTCTTTAACTTTGTACTAAGCAGGAAGAAACACCGCCCGTGTTCATCAAGCGGCATCCCAAAGAGCTGACAGCTGTCTGCACGTTAGTCACACGCATACAGTTCGCGCGTTGTGCTGTTTTGACAGATGCTTCACCGAGGTTTGTGTACGTCTCTGTGCGTGTGTGACAAGTCCTCTCTTCCTCCTGGGGATCAATGTCTGTCCTGTTCTATCTGATGTTTATCTGCAAGTGATCAATCACGTCGCAGACAGCCTGCGGGTTTAGAGTTACCGCCGCAAACCGATGGGTAAGGATGAAAAGGATATTTAAGGTGAGGTTTGATTGGAATGGTTTGAATATAGAACAAGAATACACATTTGGGGAATTTCTGTGGACTACTTTGAGTGAAATAGACATCGTGTCCCTTATACAGTGATTGTGGCTTGCAGGCAGCAGCATGTATTGTAAATGATTCATTGTCTTATTTATTTTGCTCGCTTCCTGATTAATATTCTTATTTTTAATATATTTTCTTAATAATTTTATCAAAGAAATTTGATTAATAATAAAATTTTATTCATAATATTATTATTATGTTGAAGTGAGGGGAGAAGTTTCTCTTAGACAGGCCACCATGCTGCGTTTTAGAAAAGTGGGAAATTGGAATTATCCCACCTGGATCGCACCAAAGTGTTGGAATGATGGAATTTAATTTATGGACGAATTCTCATGACACATTTTCAGTTTCTTTTCTTCCGTGTTGCCATAAGGTATTCTTAACAGTGGCTTGGTATACCTCAGGGCAGGATATTCATCCCCTTATCCATCACAATCAAGGTGAGGTGAATGTAAACAACAAAGATGGCTGATTGCGATACA
Organism: Hippocampus abdominalis; assembly: GCA_018466805.1. Taxonomy (NCBI): domain Eukaryota; kingdom Metazoa; phylum Chordata; class Actinopteri; order Syngnathiformes; family Syngnathidae; genus Hippocampus; species Hippocampus abdominalis. The sequence continues at coordinate 5,453,496 of CM031702.1, forward strand.
ATGTTTTTTCGATTTGACCTCCTGCAAACCTTCCTACATAATTTGCGCAAAGAAATACTTTTATACCCCCGACCTTTCACCCCACAATAAATGATTAATGATGACTCTGCTCCCAGTCATGAACGTTAAGTCAGGATATTCAGTTCTGAACGCAATTGTCAGTCATCCTCCTCGGCCCTCTTCAAGTGACGTTTTTGGCCCGAGGAAACGCTTGGACAGATTCTTCCTCCTCTACCGCATAGAAACAGTGTCATCTCTCACTCGTTGACACAGCAAATAAACAGAGCCCCGGCAACTTTATCTCTCACTTCCTGCTACATTGTTTCCTTGATGTGTTTCTAGAGGGAACTTGGGCATAAGAGAGAAAAGGGCAGATGTATTTCTTAGCTAACAAGCCCAAGGGGGGCAACAGCCAGGGACTGAAGGTTAAGTGCATGTACTAATACTCACAAAAAGCAACTTAACACCTCAGGATACGATGATATTGCATTCGTTTCCTCTCGGGCGCTCCATTTGGAACGCCCTACAAAGAGTCAACGTTAAGTGCTAACTCGTGGTGGGAATCTATTTACTTTGTACCCAAAAAATAAAAACATCTGTTACTTAGAATCGTACTTCGATTAATCACCCTGCACCAGTGAAGTCTGCGATATGGAAAAACTATTTTTAGATACTCCTTAGTCATGTTTTTAAAAAAAAAAAGCATTTAAATTTGTAAGGTTTTTAAAAATGAATAATAACAATAATACAAACACATGCAATGGATCACACAAAAATATAGCTAAAAAAAACCTTTTGCCCACTCTGTAGGCGTAAAAATTAGGACTGAAGAGGTTTGATATTGAATTGTCTTCACCAAAAACCAGGCGGAGCTGAAACAATTTCTATTTTCATTCAATTTTCAAACTTAGTGTGAAACAAAATAATGTGCCGCCATCTAGCTGTCAACAGTGGAATTACATAAAAAACAGGAGGGAGAACATAACACGTATTAATTGCACATAAAAAGAATAGCGGGACACCGTACCAACTATATTGTTTTACTCCAATCATATTTTTATTGAAAAATCTGAAAAAAAAACGTCATGATCAAATACAGACAATTGAATCCAGAAAACAACACAAAAAAAAGGACTACAAAAGTTGTCGCATGAGGAGTTTGAACGAGTTAAACAGTGAGAAAAGTGGTAAACCAGCCTGGAGAGAAATGAGCGCCGGCTCATGTCACACACTGCAGTATTCACCAACATCTAATTGCTGGGCATTGTCTTCGTTTGACTTTTAACCTCTCTCATAAATTATGCCTCGGGATACTTGAACCGACACCACCTGCCCACCCCTCGCCTCATCTCAAAGGACAGCGTGGGATTTCCGACTTGAAAGAAAAGTGTCGCAAGTACGCATCCAAAGTTCTCATAACAACTACAGACATTGTTAGATCACTGAAGGAGTAGAATGTGTAATAAAAGGATTGGCAATTGTGCTTTATGAGCACCATGTTTGTTTGTACTGTTCTCTCTTTATAGCTTTATAGTGTCTGTTATAATAGACATGCTTAAGTACAGATAGAATCATAACTAATCTAACAATGTAAGACACAATTCTCTTTCTGAATCTTTTTTTTAAATATCATAGATATGAAATCAAATATACATATTTCAAGGTAAGGATCTATAACGTTTCAATTCAAGATGTATTAGTTACAAGACAACGTCACTAGAGGGCAGCATTGTCCCAAAATGACCTCAAGTGCAATTATTTATTAGGATCAAATCAAAGCTAACTTTTGTAGGCCGACGAGATTTTGGGGGGATTTGTTAAGTCTTAATCCATCTGTCCATTTTCTATCCTGCTTATCCCTTTTTCAAGTAGTGCTTTTCTTAAATAATTGCTTCGTGTTGCCTCTTAATTTGTATGACGACGAGTCTCACCAGCACACGTGACTCTTTTCACTTGGGCGAGAAAAAAAATCACGTTCTAACTGATGGTAAAGGGAAACAATGACATTTAATTCACATATTGGATGGGGGAGGACTTAACTATCATCACTATTATAAGCAGTATAGAAAAAAAACCCGTCTGGATTCATATTAGTAACTTACCAGTTTCTTGTAGCGCTGATCATGCAATTCTCGCAGGTGGCCGCTAAGGGACAGCAGAGGTCCATAACAGAAGAAAATGAAATGAAGCACGCGGGTCGGAACAAAGGATCAAAAGATCAACAGACAACTTCAAATTAATCAGTTACGTTTGCTATAATTATGACAAGGAAAATACGAGAGGATGTTTAAACAAAAAAAAAAAGTCTTCCTGCTGATTCTTTAATGGTCGTTAATTGAGATTTGTACATACCCAAATATCGAATCAGTGTGGAGCCGGGGGGCTGTTCCTGGGTGGGCTGCTTGGTCCACTCACTTCAAGGCTTCCGGGTGAAGTGCTCTCTCAAAAAGATAGGGAGTCAAATTAAGAAATAAAAGAAAATATGGGGTGAGGAGGGTTGGGGGGTGGGGGGGGTGGCCCTGTCTCGGTCTGGGAGGCCAGACCGCAGCATTCAAATGTGATGAATAAAGAGGAGCGACAGTATCGGGCCAGTGGAGGGAGAATTTGGGCCACATGAAAGTGGCAACACTCCCCCCTTCAGCTGTCAGCAGTTTTTAATGTGAGCGGACATACTGGGAGCTATGACTTCATCATTATGCTTTCATTTAACTCAAAAAAGTTTGGCCTGACCCTGGAAGGTTGTGCTGATTTTTTATTTTTTTGCCCTTTAACTACCCGCCAATGCACCAATAAGGAGAGTGCATTTTTTTCCCTGTAGGGACCAATACCAAAAAGTTTGCATTTTACTGCAGAAATGCACAGTGTATTTTTTTTTTGTTCAATTTACGGAAAGAAAATATGAAATATTAACAGTGTGAATAGCTCTTATGTCTTCATTTAAGTGGGCTCAGCCTGGTGGTGTGTGAAAAAAAAAAAAATCCAGTCCAGTTCATTTTGTTCAGCACAGTTCAGTTGTATTTAACTTTAAAAGACAACAGTCATTCTTACAAACTGTTTGTTTTCATACATTTTGGTGAAAATGCATTCATTACAGTACCAAATTTAATTGAAGATTATATCATTATTTCAATATATATATATATATATATATATATATATATAAAAAATAAATATATATATATATGTATAATGTTGAATTGCCTATACTGAAGCATGGTGCTAACATTGGCACTATATGGAGAGCATTTCATTTTTTTAGTTATTTTCAAACATTTAGTTGGGTAAATTTTTTTTTTTTTTTTTAAATAAATGATTCATTTTTAAAAATTAGCCGATTCCAGCGCAGTGCTAATGCGAAAATGGAATAATATCAGCCCCTTTTTTAATAAGAGTTTACATGCACTTTAAAATACGATAGATTTGCATTTCATTTTTCAGTTAATATTTGCTTTTGAACATTTCTTCACTACAAAAATAAATAAAATAAAAACACACTTATGGGCAATACATTTAATTTGAGCCACTTTCCCGAAATTGAAACGCAATGCGAACATTCAACCTGTGCATAATAACAACAATAATGGAATAATAATTGGAATTGGGCCTACAATGCGACTGTATTGTTTTTTTTGTTTGTTTTTTCCAAGGTAGTTCTTGATGATAAAAATAAATAATTAAAATTACTGTTCTAGATTGATGCTTGGTAAATCTAAAATCCCTCCTTTAAAAGCAGATCATGTACCAGCCGGCATCGATGCTTCATATTGTGCTCTTTTGATGGGTCGCCACGGCTTTATTATACAGAAGCGATGTCCGCCGTTGTAGGTTCCTTGTCCAAAACAGTCATCTTTAGCCTTTACAAAGCAGAGTAATTGAACGGAGCCGTGATCTTTCCTCGCCTGTAGTTATTTGAGGGACGTCAATGACACAACAAAAATTGAAATGCACCCCCCTCCCTCCTTCCCACCGACCCACCCCCCCCTTCATGTTCTCATTCCTCCAAAAGGTCAGAAATTCAATCACGGCCGCTCAGGCTATAACAATATATGTACGGGAACGGGCTACTAGTGTTAACTCTCGTCAAATTCCTGGGCTGCCTGTGGTCATTTTGCCAAGAAGAGAGCGACGTCTCCCACTGGAGTTATCCATTAACAGCGACAACACGGTCTTTTATTCCTGACTCATGGTTCGGGTAATTGGGAAGGAGCTCGGACGCGTACAAATAAACATCGTTTTTATTTTTTTTTTTCCCCCCGCCCCCCCAACATACGGTGCTATTAGCAACCCTTTTTAGTGGACTTTTTTTTTTTTCACCGATATAAAAATTCACACTCATTGGCTCATCTTCTACTTTCTAATCACAATCGAGCTATGAAGTGGATTTTTAAGGGGACTATCTAGGGCCACTAAATTACAAAAATGAAATAAAAATGGAAGGATTCACTTATCGCACTGATTTGAATGACCCCTCTCTTCGCTCAGACAGACAAAACGGATTCGTCCATGTAGATCTGTAAAAAAAAAAAAGACTCTTTGGCCACGCCCCTTTCAATCGATGCTTTCTACTCACCGTGCATACCACCACCCTCACTCCACGTTCCAGCAGTTTTATGAACCTCTTTGTTCCCAAAGTTTACGTTAAGATTGGTTCCGCTTTTCTGTTTTTTTTTTTTGCCCTAAATGAATAAACAAATCACTCCTTATGTAGTGTGTGTTTTTTTTTTTTTTGTAGATCGTTATGTAGTGGACGATCGATTTCATTCATCAGTCAAATGATTTATTTTGGAACACTACTTTGGCGCATTGTCAATTCTGTCATTGCTTTTATCATAATTACAACTATGAAATAAAATAACAAATATGTGACCAGTAAAAAAAAAAAAAAAACGTTTTAAGCAACACACCCTCCACCTCCTAATCATCTATTCTGTTTAGCCGGCTGCATAGAGTGGCACATGTTGCCAGCATGAAGTATTTTACCCAGCGTCAAGCTAAAAGATGCAAAGGCTTTCAAAATGTCGCCTGTCAAAAATAATAATAATAATAATAATTAATCCGCGGGTACATCGAATAAAAGCCACAGCAATTCAGTCTCCCTCGCTCCTTAACGTGTCTCTGAGTTGACTTTGGGGTTATTTTCCCTTCCCGCGTCTTTGGTTGTGATTCATATCGTCGCCGCATGTTGGGGGGAATCCAACGGAGGCCGTGACAGCGCATTAATGAGGTTGTTGATTTCAAACGGAGTTTCACTTCCTCCATTTCTCCCCCTCCTGCCCTCTCCTCGAAAAGCACCGACACTGGCCCAGTGCACCCGATCGGGCTTCATTCTGATCCAAAGGCTTTCTAGAATGTGGAATACTGTGGCTGTTGTGCGAAGTGAAAAATAATTTTTTTTTGGAAAGAATTTTTCTCTCCTGCCAAATTGCATTCTGATAAATTATCATTTAGTATCCAAGGTTTTTTGTGTTTTTCATTCATTTGTTAGCGTCCCTTTTTACATTTTTGTCAGTGACTCAGATTTGGTGTCTGAGTAGCTTCGGTTGTCCTTTTTGTGGTTCACATGTTGCTTGAATCATTTTTATTCATGATAAATACATCATTTTTCAAAATTGTTGGTGTGCAAATTCCAGTGGTGAATTAAAATTTTACGGGAATAAAATTGACAAGTGGTAAAAAAAACAAAAAAAACATTGGAGGATTTGGTTTTAGTCTAGATAGATACATTTATTTTATCGGTGCTGTCACATAATTACAACATACATTAATTTGCCAAAAATATGATAACATTATATTGTTTGAGGATAAGTGTTTTTTTTTTTTTTTACAACAAAGCACAATATGTCCATCCATTCGAGTAAAATTTTTTTTTGTAGTTTTTTTTCTTTTCTTTTTGCTGCATGTATAAATTCTTCGCAAATTTACTCGGTTAAATATGACTTCCGTCCCTCATTAAAGATTCCAACTAAAATATGACTTTATTCTCATGACAGCAATTTTTTTTTCTTGAATAAAGTACAATTTGCCATTTTGACGTGACTCCAGCCCTCGCCCCCTCAAAAAAAAGGCAACTTTTTCATTTCGAATGCATTGAGGACCAGGGTCCAGTTATTTATTTTTTAAATTGTACAAACATTGCACAATATTAGACAATCTTATTTTATAGCAAACAAAAATAAAGTTTTCAAATACTCACATATATGGACATGACTTTAAGCACATTTTTAAGTTAGCTTGTAAGAAATACAGTTAATCCTTACCGAACAATTAGTAAAACACGCGTTTCGTAAAAGCTGCCCAACATCAGCATTTTTTTATAAAATTTAGCAACGGTTCCCAATTTTTTTAGTAGTTTTTAAAAATGTATTTACCCCTACTAGGCTGTGCTCTAAACAACAAACAACAAATCTTGCACTTAAAGTCAACGTCATTATTCCCAAAATGTAAGATAAACAATCCAAATTAGCCAAAGTGGCGTAGCTCCACATGCTAGTCAAAATAAATCATTTACAGTGCAATGAAAAGAAGAAAAAAAAGGGACAATGAGCAATAACGAAAAGGAATAAATTGTGGTGATTGAGCACAAGGTCGAGTTACTTTTTTTTTTTTTAACTGCGTGCATGCCAGTTGCCCATGATGAGTTGTTACGTGGAAGGGGTGCGCGGGAGGTGGTGGTGGTGGTGGGGGGGATTTATGTGGTTCTGTGCGATGTGGTATTTACATCAAGCCTCATTAGCGATTTACTGCTCGCTCGCTGTGGCGCGTTCGTGAGGTCAGCGCGGTTGGAAAAGAGGCGCTAACGCAGTGCCGTCAACCACCCGGTGACAGACAAAACAAATAAAAGCTGGCCAAAGGGCTCGCATAACGACTATATTGTTGTTTGATGGGCAAAAAAATGATTTAGCGGTTCCTAGTTTTTGCTCATTTAACATTTTTCACTTGATATATATCCCGATGAGTGTTTTAAAGAAGTTTGAAGATTTAGAATGACTGTAACATCGACCCGTATTTCCGTAAGTCTGTCGATAACGTTTTGCAAAATATGTTAGTGATAATCGAGGGGACTTTTGTGAAATCACATGATTAAACTGGTTTAGTTAGCTTGTTTTAAATATATACAAATACAATATTTGTGTCAGTTTTACATTCAGTTCAATTATTGAGAGGTATTTTTTCCCCAGATGATTTTGGTGGCTGTAGTGTGTTAGAAAAAAACACACAAAATCTCCCGTTTGAAAGTTTGACAGAACTAAAAAGTATTTTTTTCTTGCAGGATGCTGTGAATCGAATTGAAATCAATCAGAAAAACCTGTAGATAATGAGGTTTTGCAATTCGGGCATCGCAGGGCTACGTTCTAGGCCCACTCGCAATCTGTGAAAATCCATTGATATCGAAAGACCACAAACAAAAACACTCTTAAACACATCCTGAATGTTTTTGAGCACCAAAAACAACAACACGCAAGCATGAAATGTCATACTTTAAATACCTTAAACTGTGCTAGCTTAATGCTATCCCAAAATGGGAAATACCATAGGGAGGCTAACGAATGGCATTGCTATCGTGGTGTCAACATTTTAAGCTACGGATATTTGAACATAAAACGCAGAGCAACATACCTGTATGCAGACAGATCATATAACGATACTCACAGGCATATAGTCTTTATCCTCTGCAAAGAAAGAATATTGTCACTGAAAATCGCTGAGAATTTGGATTTATGTACAGTATATTTGTATGCGTGTATATATATATTGCCTCCAGGTGACCAAGGCGCACACAAGCAAAAGGAGCACCACGACGTCCATTGACGTGAGGCAATAACGTTATTATGTCATTACTGTGTGTTCCGTATGACTTTAGAGGAGGTCCATTGCACGAGACAAAGCATGTCGACACCCTCGGGTCCAGTCCTCCTTGATGGAGGCCCAGAACCAAGTCAAGGAATATCAAGGCTGGCGTCCCCCAAAAACCATCAATAGCAGCACGCTCCGCTTTCAGCTCCTGTGGCCAGCGTTTGTGCAAACAGCAGAAAGTTGCGGCGTGTGAAGGGTAATGGGACATCCAGCGCCAGGGGACAGCAGGCGGCAGAGTCACACGCCAGTGCCGAAAGAAAGATGAAGTAATCTCGGGGAAACAAGTAGACACACTCCACTTCGAATTTTGCCCCAAACAAGATTAAAGTGACATTATTCTATGAGACCGTGGCAACAGTATTAATCTTACACATCACAGAGGCGGAAGGCCAGACAAACAACAACGGGCCGGCTGCCAGAGAAGGAACGGCCGCACATTTTTTATTTTGTCACCGTTGGAGTTAACAAGTGGCCGTGGGAGTGCAATCATCTCCCGGTGGGAAAGCTTGAAGGGGGGGGTAGGGGGGGGGGGGGGGGGGGGGCATTACACGAGGCCATTTTTGAACACTTGCCGTTTGAAGAAAGTGAAAGTATTAAGAGTGCTGAACTGTGTTGTTTACTACAACATTAGGTACACCGGCACAATCACGCAGCGATTCACCAACCGGACCGAAGCGAATTCTTGCACAAAGGGAACGAGATGCATATCGGGTCTTCTGTTATGAGAGATGCTGTAATCCCCCCCTCGCCACCCCCCGATTATTTTTCTCCACGACTATCTTTTTACAGTGAAACTCCTCTACAACGAAATCATGTTTGCAGCAAGAACATTTTCACAACGGGGGGTTTTTCACTGTAGCAAATTTGATCTCAGATGTAAACACACACACACACACACACACACAATGTGTACACGTTTTTCATTGGATGGCGGTCAGGAAAGTGGGAATGGTGTTAATGCATGGATTTTTTCACACTAGGGGGTATTTTCACCCATGTAGATTTTGTTGTAGAGGAGTTTTACTGTAGTACATTTACCACATTTAGTGTTATTTTTTCCCCCAGGTTTCAACCGCACATTACACGTCATGCGTTGTCACCATATCGGTGTTTAGATGCTTGTAGGACAAGGCGGCGTGGGGTCTCTCTGACTCACCAGCCCCCTCCACCCCACCGGGGAGGGTGGTGGTGGTGGTGGTGGTGGGGGGGGGGGGGGGTATCTTAACACAATGTAAAGGCTTCAACTGAGCAGCACCCAAACTGTTTTCTCCCCACAAAGAGATTGGCTCCACCAAAATGTCATAAGCCTTTAATGAGATAGCTGATCTGTACCAGAGAAGAAAAGAGCGGGAATGAAAAGCTTCCCCATGTCCAGACAGTGGCTATGTGAGCCAATGACTACAACAACAAAAAAAAGATGAAGAAGAAGAGGCGGGGGTTGTTGCCAACATGACAATGCTGCTCAATTAATTGGTGAAAAAGTGAAAATCCAATTAATGTGTATCACGCTGGCAGTTTTTGCATGATGATGGCTCATTAGGAGACCCAAGCTGAGGCTGCAGGAGTCAAAGGAAAAAGAGGCTTAAACCCCACTCATTAAAGCTCGGTCCCTTCTCAGCGGGACCGCCTCATTTATGCAACAGGTTGGAGACAAAACCCCAATGTCACGCTTGTTTCCAAATCATGAATGGCCACTAAATGGCCTGGGTGGAGTTTGCATTTGCGTTTATTTTTGTTATTTATTTTGAGGCGATGTTGAATTTATTTTTTGAGGCAATGTTATTGAATCATATGCATGCAGTGGTTCTCAAAGTGTGGTATGAGTACCACGAGTGGTTCGTGGGCTCCCTCTCGGATGAGCCAATGGCGACACTCAAATTTAGTATTTAAAAAAATATAAATTATTTTTTTTTTACATAGGCATATTTTAGTGCTTACTCTATCTGGACTTCCTCACAAAGACATACGTCATTGTCATCGCTAAGGCTGTACACTTCATTGAGAGTTTGCTAATATTTAAACGGGCAAAGGAAAAGAAATGTAATACAGCTTGAAGCTGTATTACAAAAAATGCTAAATTAGCTAATTGAAAAAAAAATCACTTCACTCAAACCTCGGTTTTTGAACATCTCGGTTCTCGACCAATTCGGTTTTCGACCAAAAATTTTGAGCTTTTTATGCCTCGGATGACCAACTTATTTCGGTCCTCGAACAAACTGAGCGCACTTGAATGCACCATTTGACTCCTCTCGCCTGTGACGAAGTGACGCTTCCTCGTGTTGCTTTCCATTGTGAGCAGAGGTGTTCAGTAAACATTTTTATTTTAAAAAGAGCGTGGTTTCGGTTTTCGAACAATTCCGGTTTTCGAACGGCCTTCTGGAACGGATTATGGACGAAAACTGAGGTTTGATTGTATTTTGTTGTCCTGTTGTGTATCCGCATTAAAAGTAAGCTTCTGCAGCTACTAAAACAGCCGATATAATTTCCTTTGTTGTTGCAATTTGTGGGTGCGCTAGTATGCTAGTATGCTAGCTAATACCATTCGAGAGCCTCACGGCAAGGTGGGCTCTTTGTAACGAAGAGCTGAACTGCTGAGTGCAGTCATTCCTGTAACATGAGGTCATGATCGTGTACGTGCTAGATGTGCGGCGTTGATGTTTTATGATCGTCTCGATTTGAAGTGCTTTGCCACCACTTTGTGGCATCCATATGCAATTACAAACACCTTTTTTAGGGGATGCGGACGGCACATATTTGCAGATTTTTTTTTGCTATTGGCGAAAAAGGGTCGGTCCATTTCGCCCAAGAATAGTGGTCGGAAAAATAATGACTGAATAAGCTCCGTCATGGGGTAGTTTGTACTTGGTGACTTTCCAACACTGCCGAATAAGCGAGCAATTTCAGCGCTGATAAGATATGATGACGCACACCGCGTGTAGTTTCTGCTCGTGGCGTTTGAAACCCCCGAAAGATCACACTTTCAGGGAGTACCAAAGACCGATGTGCTTTTTCGTTAACCGTTAACCCAAAGCGCCCATTCAGAGGTCAGATTCAAGATGCGTTGTTTTGCTTGGCCCGTTTAAATATTAGCAAACTCTTAATGAAGTGTACAGGCGGATGCCTCGGCGATGACAATGACGGATTACCGCCGTGGGGGAGGGGATACGTTCATCCGAATCTGCGCCCCGTTATGTTTTAGCATTAGCAGACCTTTTGTAAGGCAAAGTCAATGGCAAACTCACTTGATTTATAATCTCGCCATATTATAAATATATATCAATAAGAATGAAATAATCATAAATAAGAAGGTAGATTATAAAATGAATTTCAAGCTGTCATTTTCCGTAGGCGTAAAAAGCAGGATTAAAGTGGATTTCACATTCACTAAAATGAGCTGCAATACTTCTTTGGTCTTTGTTCAAATTTACAGTTTGACGCCATCTCGTGGTTGATCGTGAAATGACACATAATTTGAACAGGAGACAGAACAAAATAGTTTCAAAGTGTACCAAAAAAAAAAATTGTCAAAAAGCGAGACCACGTACCGAGAACCCACAATGGAAGGGGAGGGGTTATTGTATCACTAATCAATACAACAAGCATTTAAAATGTTCATTCTTTTTATGAACTAACATTTGCCAAGACATGTACAATATACACGCATTAAACCTTTATTAATTTTTTTATTATTATTTTTTTTTAATGAATGCCCTTATTTAGTTATATTCACATCTCTTTTCATTTTGTGACTGTGATTTTTTTTTTTTTTTTTTTTGTCAAAACAACTTCAGGTCAAGATGGCGTGACGCTTCGCCTGGCGCACGTGCATTGATGCATTGTTTATTTACCCAAACAGCTGTTAAGTTGTAATTGCGAGTGCAAACATTGCACGTGTAATTTGTCACAAAAAGAATGGAAGATGTTCCATCATTACCGAGAAGAAGAAAAAACGCACTTCTGATTAATGACCGAGCTGGAAATGAGCAATTCTGTCAATGACACTGAATCGCTCGCGAGAAATCATTTATTTCATCAAATTGAACGTAATGAATTTTTTTTTTTTTTTTTTTCAAGCGATGCATTATTTTGTGTGCGAAATCGTAACGTTGTGCACGGGTGGCATTCGCAGCACGTGCGTTATTGATCCTGCGTGACAATTATTTTCATATCATAGCTGACTAAACGGTCACGATTGCGACATGCGAGGCACTCGCTCACGCTGAAGTGTAGCAAAGCAATAGTGACGGGCTCTCCGGGGCCCATGAGAAGACATTTCATCAGCGACTCTTTTTTTTTTTTTACAGGCTGCGGCTGAAAAATAAAACATTGCCTTGAGTCAATACGCCTCCGTCAAGGGAAGAGCGGAGGCTGGAGGTCACGCCGCGTGGGAGCCGATTGCTTAATGGAGGCCGATCGTCTTCATTAATTGATTGGGAGTTCAATGGGATGCGCGGTTTAAAACCAGTGAGGCCATTTATGCGGTATGTCAAAATAACAACTTTTTGGGGTAACTGGTCATCAAATTCCAGTTACTTGTCCAAATTCAAGTAGTTTTAACCCCAGGTGTAAATATGATTCAATCCAAATTAAAAATGCTTCTATGCCTATGATTGGTGTTTTAAATCATTAATAAAATAAATTTTTGCTCAATTTTGTTTTTCCGCTTTGTGTTCTTCTCGTCATTTTAGGAAGCTACTTTTGATTTCTTTACGTTTTTTTTGTTTTGTTTAGAAATGCTTTTACATTTATTATTATCATTATGATCATTATTATTTGTGAAGCACATTGAGTACCTTGTGTACCAAATGCTGTATAAATATAGCTCCCTCGCCTCGGAGAGCTAATGAACTTTTGGGGCGGTACTTGGTGTCAAAAAGTTTGCGTTCCACTGAGCCATGAAGCTCACGAGTGAGGTTGCCGTCAGTGCTTGCTAAGCTAATTTTCATATGAAGTCATCGCAAAAGTAACGATGTTATGTTCTCGGAAGGGCAATCAATTAAAGGCTGTAAAAATCTGGAATATTTCATTTTGATTCAATTGAAAAAAATTGCAATTCTTTGAATTGAGAAAAAAGTGAGTAGAAATCAAAACAAATGAAAAATAATCGACGTCGTCACGAGAAACAATTTTTAAGCCCTCGTTTTCTCATCTGCTGAGAATGCAACTCGCTACTTTCAATGTCAAGTAATCAGTAAATAAGTTACTTTTGTTATCCTGTAATCAATAAAATAACAAGTCAGCAGTGGAGTAGCTCAGTAATTCTTAGTATCGAGTCATTTTTTTGCGCTGATTCGGAATCTGCCCTCATTTTTTTTCTCTTGCTCATCAGGTTTTCAGAATAATGATTATAATTAGAATTATAGTAATAATAATATTTTCTTAAATTGTTATACGTAATAGAAATATAGATTTATATTCTTCCATTTCCTCTGTTTTGTGATTTTATGTCCTGTTTTTATACAATATCTCTCTTATTTATTGTTTACATTGTATTTTCTGTACAGTGTCCTTGGGTGGCATGAAAGGCGCTTTTGAATAAAATGTATTATTATGATTATTATTATTTAGAAATGTTTATGAATGGGTAGGTTCAGCAACAGGATGATTTTTTTTCCTGAAACATCACGGCTATAAACAAACAAACCAAAAAAAACTATATATATATATATATATATAAATATTTCAAAAACCTGAAGAGCTTGAAAAAAACGCATTAAAAAAAAAATCATCAAAAATACATATTTCAGGAGACATCAAAATATTTCGGATTAAAATTTGCTGTTGACCGGTTAGGAACCTTCAACCGAGCGCTCCGTAAAAACACACACCGAGCAGCAACGCATAAAAACAGTTTAATTTCTGTTAATATTGGCCGTTAAAAAAAAAAAAAAAAAAAAAATCTAAATTTGAACGATGTAACACTGCACGAAAAAAACGCCCCCGTCGCTTCTGCAAACAGACACATTTGGAGGTTTCCTTTCTGGCCGCCGCATCTTTGTCAAGACAGTCTTTGAAGTGAGCGCGGAGAAAACAGGGGGTTCACTACGGCCAAAGAATGCCAGGAAATAATGAAGGGCGACTCACAGGGGGAGCGGAAAAGGCCGCGGCCGCCCGCTCCTAATTAATCGGAGGGACACTCCCAAATTCTCCCATTCACAAGCTCACAATGGCCATCTCCAGCGAGCAGAACCTGGAATGGAGAGGGGAGGGGGGGAGGAGGGGGGCGAGGTGGGGGGGGGGGGGGGGGGGGCGTCATTTGTAAACTCAAGTCCTTATTTCACTTCGAGGTACTCGATTGTATTATCCAGCTTCATGCATTCAACGCAAATGCGTTCTCAATTTCAACGTCTTTTTCGGTACGCTTCGGTTTAAAAGTGACCAATGTCAAGAGCAGCCCGCCCGCATGAGGTTGGGGTGGGGGGGGGGGGGCGGGGGCATCAAGGTGGCGGCCGGCGGGTCGGGGGGGCTTATTTTGCTACAAGTCAAGAGGCGAGGGGGGGGGGGGTAGAAGTGTGAGCCCACCTGCCATTGATGATCCCCTCCCGTTAGTCGCTTTAGTCATGACCTTCGAACTGCGGCGCTGCCCCACACAACTAATCTGTTAATTAACCGGGTCTGCAAAAACTTTGGAAAATTCATTGTGGACATGATGTGTGTGTGTGTGTGTGTGTGTGAGGGGGAAGTGACAGCAAGAGCAACAGAGTGAGAGGGGATAGTCGATGTTCATGACTTGAACCACAAAAATCCACCGACGACTCGGCTATAAGCACTTTTTCAATGTACCGTAATTTCCGGACTATAGAGCGCACCTGATTATAAGACGCACCACTAATTTTTTTTAAAGGAAAAAACATTTTGTACACACATAAGCCGCACCTATATATAAGCCGCAGGTGCCCATATTGTAACATGAGATATTTACAAAGAAGGATGGTACACAGGCGGCCGTTAGAAAAGTCTTTTATATAGGCCGCTTCATTAAATAAGCCGCAAAGTTGAAAGCGTGTGACAAAAATCGCGGTTTATAGTCCGGAAATTATGGTAGATCGTTTTTAACCCTGGAGAACCCAAGACCCCTTTTCTTCATTGGAAAATGATGAATTTTACATGAAATGACTGCTATATGTTCACTGAGCACCAAAATGTGTTTTTTTTTCAAATATTCAATACTTTAATCCTAATTTAGGATTAGGGCCAAATTTGACCCTTTGGGATTTAAAGGGCAGCATTTGAGTAGCAGAATTGATAGGGGCCAAATTTGACCCCGTGGGTTCTCCAGTTCGTTTTGACTTTTTGGAATTCGATTCGTTATTATTCATGTTCGGAGTGTTTTAAAAAAGAAATGTTAAATTTATTTTAATTAGTTCAAGTATTGTGTAATACAATCCAGGAAAAATTCAACTCGCCTTCTACGGCTGTTCAGTAACACCAAAATAAATTCATAGTGGCTGTAAAATTGGATCAAAAATGTTATTCCTGATATTGTCCCAGCACAGGACTCGACCGCAGAACCCCTACGTCAAAAAGTCAGATGGGCAACACGATGAGTCACAGACAGCACAGACTACAAAGCAGGGACGCTTTCTAACGAGCGGCTAAGGTTAAAATAAATAAATGGTCACGATTTTTGACAGCCGTCCCAAAATTCAGTTGAAAATTTCAGCTGCACGGATGTCGACTAGCTAGCACGTCTGCCTCACAGTACAAGGGTGCAGGGTTCGATTCTGGCTCCGGCCTTCCTGTGTGGAGTTTGCATGTTCTCCCCCCCCCCGTGTCAGGCGTGGGTTTTCTCCGGGTAGTCCGGCTTCCTCCCACATTCCAAAAACCATGCGTGGCAGGTGAATGGAACATTTTAAATTGTCCCTCGGTGTGATTGTGAGCGCGGATGCTTGTTTGTCTATGTGCGCCCTGCGATTGGTGGGCAACCAGTTCAGGGTGTCCCCCCCCCCACCTGCTGCCCCGTAGGCTCCAGCACACCCGCAGCATGCCTGCAACCCTCGTGAGTATAATAGTTGACAAAAAGGAAAGTTGAGAGGAAAAAAAAAAAATTGCTTTGCCTACTTAGCGACGCACAAGTTTGTCACAAAGCCTTAGCTTGATTCCCGCTAACAACCCCCCCCCCCCCCCCCCCCCCACCCCTCTCCCCCTCCTCCTCTAACCCGACCAACCTTCTTGTTGTCTACTTGGAGTCTTCGGGGGGCCAGATGAACCATTTGGGTTCGAGTGAGGTCTTTTCTTCCGACCCCTTTCCAAGCTGGTTTAAGGCTTGTAATTATCTTTTGCTGGGGGAGGCTGTAAATTGGATTAAAGTGGAGGGTCACGCCTGAGTGACTCACCCCCCTCTGCCCCCCCTGGTGCCCCCACCTCCTCCTCCCGCACCCGGCCCCTGCCAACCTCCGCACCGTCAACCCCCCCCTAACCCCCTCCCCGTACCCCACGCCACTTGGTGGGCCACACGCTGATAAAGTGCGGAAAACCGGATTTGGATTCAGCCTCGGCATTCATGCCTCCCTGCCGGAAAAAATGGAATTTTTCCGACAGAAGGGGCCAGTATGCCTGCGCTATCGGCCCATGTGCGGCTTTCATCTGGCCTCACTCTTCCAGAAACGCCATTACCTACGTTATCAGCCGCATGCGACTCAGCCTGACCGGACCTTCTCGCCACACACACACACACACATACATACATACACGCACACACACACGTGCGCGCACACGCACACGCACACACACACACACAGACACGCACGCACATACACACACACACACACACATACATACATACACGCACACACACGTGCGCGCGCACGCACATGCACACACACACAGACACGCACGCACATACACACACACATACACGCACACACACGCGTGCACACACACACACACACACTGATGCATTCGCACACAATTACACAACGCACACTTGCTCACGCCAAAACAGTCATATGCACTCACAAGCACGTACACACACACACACAAACACACACACACACACACGCGCGCACACACGCGCACACGCACACAGACACGCACACACACACACACACACACACTGATGCATTTGCACACAATTACACAACACACACTTGCTCACACCAAAACAGTCGTATGCACTCACAAGCACGTACACACACACACACACACACACACACACACACACATACGCGCGCACACACACACTGATGCATTTGCACACAATTACACAACACACACTTGCTCACACCAAAACAGTCATATGCACTCACAACCACGTACACACACACACACACACACGCACACACACACACACACACGCGCACACACACACACACACACACACACACACACACACTCTGATGCATTCGCACACA
This sequence comes from Hippocampus abdominalis, assembly GCA_018466805.1. Classification (NCBI taxonomy): domain Eukaryota; kingdom Metazoa; phylum Chordata; class Actinopteri; order Syngnathiformes; family Syngnathidae; genus Hippocampus; species Hippocampus abdominalis. The sequence goes on from CM031702.1 coordinate 5,470,703, forward strand.
ATTACACAACACACACTTGCTCACACCAAAACAGTCGTATGCACTCACAAGCACGTACACACACACACACACACACACATACACACGCGCGCACACACACACTGATGCATTTGCACACAATTACACAACACACACTTGCTCACACCAAAACAGTCATATGCACTCACAACCACGTACACACACACACACACGCACACACACACACACACACACATGCACACACACACACACACACACACACACTCTGATGCATTCGCACACAATTACACAACACACACTTGCTCACACCAAAACAGTCATTTGCACTCACGCACGTACACACACACACGTACACGCACACACACGTACACGCACACACACACACACACACACACACGCACGCGCACACACATTCTTACACAGATGCACGTATATTTTACTCAGTATCAGATTGGTGATGTCAAATAATACTGGTGGTAAGTAGGAGGCGAAAAAAATCGTGAAACGGTGCTTTATGTGCATAAAGTGGCTTAAGTTTTTTTAAACTTGTATTTCTTTATTTATTTTTACAGTACAGTAAACTACATTAAGTACATTTCAGTTGTGTTGTACTTTTACATTCTGCCTTTCATCTTTCTTTCAAATGTCGATCTTGGTACTTGTTTTTTTTAACTTTAGTGCAATACATTTGAATTAAAAAAATGAAGGCATTTGTTTTGATTTCGCGAGAATATTTTTAAATGCAGGGCAGTACATTTGAGTACAGTTCAGTTTTATTTAACAGCGCTAAAAATGTAATCTGTTTTTTTTTTTTTTGCGGCACAATTGTTTTTAAATTTGACTTTTGTGGTCTACATGTTCATGTTGTCATTTCAGGAAAAATTGTTTAAATTTTGCGATATTCAAGAGCAATTTTAACATTCAAACTCGGCATCATATTACCAGAGTATGTTTTTCGCAATAACAACCTGACTTTCACGTTGGCCACGACTTTGAGAGCCAACTCCTTTTTTCGCGGTGACACTTGCTCTCAAAAGGTTTGACAAGCACCGACATCAATCCCAACCTCTTCATTCACGTTACCAAATTAGCGCCACCCTTTTTGACAACCGCTGCAAATATTAGCGCCATTTTTTTTTTCCTTTCAGGGACAGCGGTCACTGCAGTGGCCAGCTTCTCATGTTATCAGGTTGCCGGGTGGCATGAAAGGGTTAAGGCTCTCTATTGAAAAATCTAATGTGGCGTCAAAATGTAAATGAGGGTGACACAGTCCGAGCACCAAACATGTAAAACATGCTCAGGTCAAAGGTTAACGTCTCTCACTTTCATAGCACAGCCCCTCCAAGTAGGATCGGGGGCTTTCCTCTTCAGGTAATACCCAACATGAGGTCGAGTGGTCCTCTATTGCCGCAATAATGACCTGAAATGTGGGGAGCGGTGACAGGGAGTCTATTGAGGTGGGTCTTTCAGTACACTGCACCCCAGCCCCTCCAATTCATGTAAAATGTCAATGCATTTTCCAACAGACACTTACGAGGGGCTCAGCAGACCCTCAAGTGTTCAGGAAGAAAATAACCTTTCGCGGAGACGCCAGCCGCCTCTAATGATTTAACCAAATAGCTTTGACATTTTACAGGACGAGATTCGGGTGGGGGGGGGGGCGGGATGGAGGTGGGGGTCATCTGTAGACACTCTGAGTTTACTTATGCCTTCAAGCAAACGGCACCCAAAAAAATAAATAAAAAATGATGGCGTGAAAGGCCACACAGGGTGAAATGAAGTAACTTATCTGGCTTCTTTGGGTTTTAGTTACCGGCGTGGAATTGTTTTTTTTTTTTTTTTCCCTCCTCCCTGAAGAAACTCAACTTATCTTTTGATGTTTGGTCGCTTTCTGCCGCGGAGCCAGATGGGAGGGAGTGATTCCTCCGCACAGTGGGGGCTCAGGGCTGGTACAACGATTGTTTGTCCAAGATACGGGCTGTTTTCGTTCCTCCCTGCCCACTAATTCATTTATTATTGCACACAAGAAAATGTGCTCGGGAAAAGGGGTGGCGGGGTGGGGGGTGCACAGTTTTATTTTCTTTCCTTTTAATTTAAAAGTGTTGCAATTTTGACATTTTGGGCTTTTTTTTCCGTGTGGTCATTGTCGGGTTAAGTAATGTCGTGATCGTTTGGGTTTTTGAGAGCACTTGAACCACCACCACAATGGGAACAAAATCCTGTGCCAAAAAGAGTCATTCAAATCGCGATACAATACAATTTATAAAAGATTATTTCTGATTAGTAAATGTCATTTCGGAAGATATTGCGCGTGAACGAGGAATTCAAAAAATATGGAATCATGTGGGAGGATATGAAATTGAATTCAATCAAAGGATGTGGAATGAGGTCGAATAATAGGAAATAATAGTGAAAGATTCGCAGTGCTCTGGAATAATAATGAAAGATGTGAAATGATAGTGAAAAGTATTGCAAAAGGTGGAATTTTGGGTCAGTGGGAATTTTCAGAAGAGGAAATCTAACTTGTCTGAACCGGTTTCAACTAGTTACGTGTGCTATAGATCAGGCAGCCAAGCGAGAGAGCGAGAGGTCACGGCGATGCAACGGTTTAGTTGAAGTCACCTCTGGAATTATTGGTACCAAAGAGGCCTGATATAACGCTGCGAACTGCCGCTGGTTGTAAAGTGAGTTGTGTCACATGCCGCTGTGCGTGCATAAACTTGTAAGTCGGGTCACTTGTATCTCAAGGCACCTAACCGGTTGCCAGCCAATCGCAGGGCACACAGAGACGAACAACCATCGGTGCTCACACTCACACCTAGGGATAATTTAGAGTGTTCAATCAGCCTGCCATGCATGTTTTTGGAATGTGGGAGGAAACTGGAATACCCGGAGAAAACCCACGCAGGCCCGGGGAGAACATCCAAATTCCACGCAGGTAGGCCGGAGCTGGAATTTAATCCGGTACCTCTGTACTGTGAGGTCGACGCGCTAACTGGGCCGCTATCTTTGCTATTGCTAAAATCCAACATTTTAGGGTGACTTTTGCGGTGTGCCAGTTTTCGCGGCACATAAGTGAGCCGTGCGAGCTCAAAACGGTGCGTCACGGAAACCGATAAAATTTCACTTAATTGGTGAGAAAATTATTTATGAATAACAAATAATGTATCTTTGTCCATCTATCTATCCCGGGGGGCGGCAACCTGCGGCTTTGAAGCTGCATGCAGCTCTTTAGCGCCGCCCTAGTGGCTCCCTGGAGCTTTTTCAAAAAATGTTTGAAAATGGAAAAAGATGCTAGGCTAATATTGCTAATACATAGAGCACGTGTTGCCTTCATTGTAAGGCTTATAATGCTTTTAATTTTTTGTGGCTCCAGACATGTTTTTTTTTTTTGGTCCAATATGGCTTTCTCAACATTTTGGGTTGCCTCCCGCTGATCTATGCTAATAACTTATACTGACAAATAAATGATATTCTATTCGATGGCAAAAATGATGAAATTCACATGGCGTGTCCTCTTTTTGTCACAATTTTGTTTGGTGGCGATTTTTCGAAATGAAAAAAAAAAAAAAGTGCCTCGGCTCAATAAAGGTTGAGAAGCACTGCTTGCTGTACACGTCAGAAAAGGAGGCCTCTGTGTTAACGAGACGCTAGTCGGCACCCCCCCCCCCCTCTCATCTTTAATTTCCTGCTGTGTCGCGGGAAGACAAAGATCAAACGGAGGACAAAGTGACACTCCTCGGAGGAGAGAGGAGCACAACCTCCCCCACCTCCAACCCCCCCCCACCCAGTCACTCCCCAACCAGACTCCATTTCCCTCGACTTCCTCTCCTCCCTTTCAAAGCAAAAAAACTTATCAAAGCTATTTGTCTGAACGACAGCCGTTGATCCCGCATTACTGATTAGCGATGGACCCCGGGAACCATTTGTATACCGGCAACTCGAATTCTGTCATTGACGGATACGCCGTCACTCTCCGCCGTTTAATGTCCCGTGACGGCAACCGCCGATCCGTCAGCCGCCGCATAAGCCGCTTTTAATTTGGATTTTGACTTCCTCGGGTGTCTCTCCTGCTCGCCGTTCGCCCCTCAGGAAATTAAATAAATAAATAAAACTTTGATGGGCAATCTGCAAGCATCCACGTCAATCAAACATCTGTTCGGTATCGGGTCGTCCATGGCTGCACCGGCTGACCTCGGCGTGACCCACGCGATAAGCGGTGAGGCGGGGAAACGGGGGGCGAGCCGTTTACGCTTGCTGAAGCCACCTTGGAGAAGGGCGAGCCCATCACACATTAGCGCTGATTGTCCATTTTGGATTCGACGTACTCAGTGTTTGATTTTCTCCTTTTTCACTGCGCGCGCCGCACACAAGGGGGCGGTGGGCGTGTTGGGGGGGGGGGGGGGGGTATGGGGGGGGGGTGAAGGGGAGGTGAAATTTCTCCCTTCCAAATGGATTGCAATTTCCCCCCATTTAGCACCTGAGGGTAATTAGCTTGAGGAGAGTGCAGAGTGAGAAACACGTTCATGGAACATTAACTCTCGCACATTCTCCAGTTGCAGGGAATTAATAGGAAAGATTAAAGTTTAAAGAGAGCAAATGCCATTAGCTCGCAAAAGCTCCTTCTTGGGAGGGGGGGGGGGGGGGCTGCATCCCAGCAGCCATAATCCGACGCCGCTTTTAAAGTGGCGCTAAAAAAAAAAAAAAAAAAAAAAAAATGGCCGCCGTTTCCCTCAACTTCCACGTATGTGTTTGAGATTTGGAGCATGGTTAGATTTGTGATTGGATGATCAAGGATGAGGTGACGGACGCTCCGCCTACAAATGTCATGCTCCTGTTCTTGTGGGTCTCCAGCAGGTGGCAGAGGAGGGCTCTCCCTCCAACGTGCACACCTGCTGCCAATGCGGTCATCAAGTGAAGCCATGTTTTTAAGGATCGCCGAATCGCCAAGTCTCCGTCGGATTATTGACCTCGTTGCTGCATCTTGCTCAAGCGTTGCTTTCTAGACCTCGCGTTATCGTCATTGTCGTTTTTGCTCCTCTAGTCTCTCGCTTGTAAGTACAGTCAAACCTCGTTTTTAGAACGTCTCGGTTCTCGACCAATTTGGTTTTCGACCAAAAATTTCGAGTTTTTTTATGCCTCGGATGACGAAGAAATTTCGGTTCTCGAACAAACTGAGCGCGCTTGAATGCACCATTTGACTCCTCTCGCCTTCCTTACACGAGGAAGTGACGCTTCCTCGTGTTGCTTTCCATTGTGAGCAGACGTGTTCAGTAAACATTTTTATTTTCAAAAGAGCGCGGTTTCGGTTTTCGAACAATTTCGGTTTTCGAACAGCCTTCTGGAACGGATTATGGACGAAAACCGAGGTTTGGCTGTATTTATTTGATTTTGTCTTTTGATCATGCTCTCATTTTTGTTTTGTGAAATTGGACTCTAGTCATTTCGTTTATTTGCTCGGTTGTCCTAAAACCTCGACTTTGCAAGCGCTTTTTGTCACTGTATCGTTTTTCCTGGTTCTTTTTGACCGACAATTTCTGTTTAAACGCTGTCGGTGCACTTTTGTTATTAAAACTCATTCAGTACCAACCAATTCTGGACCAAGTCTGAAAAGACGTTTAAAAACGTCTTTGGGAGTGAATAAGTTAAAGAAAAATTTTTTTTTTTGGTACAGATTTTGTTTGTGTCTATGTTTGCGGGATCCGATCGCCATTCAGTTCATACTCCTTCTTGCCCCTTCTGGGTCTTTTTTTTTTCTTTTTTTTTTTCTCTGAAGTAGCCATACGTGTATCTAATCATTTATTTCCATCCTACATCGAGTTTTCCTTGGCTTCTACTTTTTCACCACTTATTCGCCCATTTAGCCATTCATCCATCAATCTATCTACCTTAAGGGGATAGAAGGGAAGACGGCAATTGGCAATGAATTTTTAGAGGCCATCCCACTCACAGATTCCATCAAAGGCTGAAAAATTCGGTGAGGGCAAGGAAAAAAAAAAAAAAAAAAGAAATTGAGACATGGTGGAATTTATTGCCCATAAAATTCCATTCTACTATCTGATTTGAAAAGTCCAGTCCTCCTAGCTTCAGAAAATCTATTTCCCGCACATTTTAATCCCCCCGGCGTAGCAGTTCTCATAATTCATTGGAGTGTGTTAGGTTCACTTTTATTAGATCTGAAACAAATTTTGGTGGGGGATCCTATAGGTCATTAAGCATGGAGTAATTTTATCCTTGTTTCCCTAATGATGCCATAATGGCGAGTGAATTTCTTAACTAAAGACCAAAGAACATTGTGAAGGTCAGCTTCATCTGCAGGCTCCTTCAAGCGCTTCTCGCCGAGATTGGAAAGCTCGCACATTTTGGGAGGAGTCATTAATAACCTGAAAGCTGAGAGCCTATTTGCGTTCTCGCTCGCCACCTTTTAATTCGACTCCTTTTCACATCTTTTCCTTGGCACTTTCTTGTCCTCACGCGGCGATTGAGTGTGTGCGTGTGTGTGCGTGTGTGTGTGTGTGTGTGTGTGTGTGTGTGCGGCTGGCAGAAACGGCAGTGCGGTGACATACAGATCCCAGATGTGATGCCGCTATAATTTGAATTTTATGCCTTTGTTATCGCTTTAATCATTTTCTTTATTCGTTTTGTTCCAGCGGTCCAGGAGAGACACCTGATAGGCAAAAGCACCCAGGGAGCCATTTTTATTTGGAATGTGGTGCAAGGCCTAATTAGAATTTGAATTTTGCTGAGCCTTGAAATGGCTGGTACTTTATCCTGATCACTTTAGATATTGTTCCAAGTCAATCATTTGTCATTGCAAAGCATGCCGGGAAAAGGGCTCGCCTAATGAATCTGCACGGTTGTTCGCCACTTTTTGCTGCCCTGGCGTTTTTTGTCCACTTAGGCGGCGTGATGCGCCGACGAGGGTGCTTACATGTCCATGTAACGACGCCGCGTCCCTCGGAGCTCTGCCAACATTGTGCTCGTATGGGCTCCTGGCACGTATGGACCCCCCACACACCCCCCCGTCCCCCTTGCTCCTCCCTCCCACCTCCTCCCTCTCCTTTTTTGAGTGAGCAAAGTCACAAGGAACTTTGGATGCTTGCACAACGGCAACTGATAAAGTTAATGGAGTCAAAGTAGGAGTGAATGGGTGACGCCATTGCAAATTGAATTTGATGTGATTATTAATGTCAGCCAGAGTAAGTTTTAAACGTAAGAAAGGTAGCCTAACATAGCGATAACATTTTAACTCGGAAATGTTGACTGTTTTTTGACATTTTGGTCCGATGTCTGGAGTTAAATTATTCGCAATGAATTCATGTCGGTCAATATTTGAATTTTGAAGTTGAAACACCCTTTTTTTTTAAAATTCAGCAGTGATAGCTTAAAATGCTTTCCAAAGCACGAAATTGATATTTAGCTAGGTTAGCGATTTTCCAAATGTGGTACGCGAAAAAAACCACTGAATTAAAGGTTCCAACTGTTTCAATAGCTTAAGCGTTTGTTTGTTTTTAAGTCCAGGACATTAAATTTGTTAAGTGAAGTCCAGTTGTATTTAATTTAAAAAAAAAATTACATTACAAAAAAAGTCCATTTAAATAAAAAAATAAAAAAATTCACACATTTATTTTAATTTAGCTGAAAGGAATAATTGTGATCATACTGTGCAAAATGTTACACATACATTTTAGTTACAAAAAGAAAAAAAAACATTTCGATGAACACTTATGGCCTATCACACATCTGTATTGTCAACGGTGGTTGACAACAGAAGTATTTTTTTGAGGTGATACTTGGTGTAAACCGTTTCAGAACCTGATCACTTCCTGTATTTCACTGAACACATTAGAATAAAAGTCCATGTGTGTGAAACTTTTTGGGGAAAACTTCTTTGTTAAATATAAAATACACTTGACAATTTCTCTGTCCTGTTGACATATATAAAAGTTATTGGAAAAAAAAAAAAACCACCACAGTCTGTTGTTGCGAATGTTCCCCATGCGCGTGTGTATGTGTCGGAGGCTCGGGTAAGATGGCGGAGACAACCATCTGTCCTGTACGTGTCGCGATGTGAAGCGGACATGGTAATGTTGTTTTGTCACAGCCTATCTGGGAAAACGTGTGTCCGACTCGCTGAGCCCCCCCCGCGTCCCCCCACCCCACCCCACCGCCGCCGCCACTTCACCGCCTCCCTCAGATGTATTTTATTACCAGGACTCCTTCCTGTGGAGAGATTGGAGCTGACAGGCGTTTAGGTTCAGAAATGTAGCAATAAATGGCATTCTCGGGCTGCTGATGTGCACTTTGCCGCGGCGATCTGACGAGCCAAAGGCTGTAACACAGCACGGCGGTGCTCAGACTTTAATTTGTTTGGTGACGCATCTCAAATCATTGTATCCCATTGAAATGAATAGAAATGCCGTCAATCTGTTCGTGAATATAACACTTTTTTTTTAATGTGTTGTTTTATTACAAAAATTACCACTATTCTTTTGGTTTGCGTATCACATCGATTTGATGATGAAACACAGAAGACAGTGGCAATTAGGGAAAAAAAATTTTTTTTTTGCAGAGGATAAAGAATCTATAACTTCATTGTTATATGTTCTGTCGTCACTTCGTGTTCAGATGTGTTTACATGAAGACAGTGGACTTTCTCGAAAAGTTATCTAGTTTGGTTATGTGTAATTCTCGTTTTCTCATGCTTTGTTTTACAAAAAAAAAAAAAATCAACTGGAAGTGGCAAAAAAATGAAATAGCTTGAGGCAAGCACTTTTTCTTGGAGTGTTCATGAAAAGGAATGGAAATGCTGTTAATCACTTCCTGCTTCCTCAAAGAATTTCAACAAACATTTTTGTGATGTGCTATATGGAAATATGCATATAGACGTAAATACATCATGATTAATTTTCATTCTTCGCATTGGATAGACACCTGTACTGTGTTCAAATATAAGTTTAGGTTGGTTTAAGTTCGGTCTAAGGTTATAGCCGCCACAAAATTGACGCTAGATTAGTTAGACCACATGTTAGCATTACGCTAGCAGACTTTCAGCAAAAGTTATCGCGTTTGGGTAGATATATGTGAAATTCTCTTAATTTACTGTTTAGTTTTTACAATAACCTTCGATTGGAACCAGCAAAAACAAAAAATAACCAAAAAAAACAGCATGAGGAATTTTTTTTCACGATCTGCTGCTTGTGAAGTTCGAGGTACCACTGTATTTGTTACTTCTCGCTAATACGCTCATCGTGATTTCAAAGCTACAGTACGTTTGGTTTTTCTGAAAAAGCCCCCCACGCCTCCCTTTTAAAGATGTGCATGAGAGGGCTTGCGAAGACTTTTCCCCTTAATTGCCTTTAAATCTAATCGAAAGTGAAGCGAAAAAGTCAGGAAGCCTGGCTGTGAACTCCTTTGAAAATAAAATAAAATTCTTGTGACAAGATGATGGATCACCTGTAAGCCTACCTGACACTGAAATTAGGCTTTTTTAATGACACGCTGCCTCCTCCTAGATGTGAAATTCAAATTGGCTCCCCTGCTCTCCCTTCCCCGTCGTCACCTGTCCCTTTGACTCGCGCGTACGCCAAACGCAGGCACTTTGTCTTTGTCACTGGCAGCAGGACAATGTTTTTCACCGGCAAGCTTTTGTATTAACCAATCTCATATGGAACTGACGACATAGCTCATTGAGCAGCGCGTAGTTGTTACGGGAGCGCTTTCCCCGCCCCCCTTGCCTTTCTCGCTCTCATGGGGGGGGAACCAGGTAGATTTCTTAACCCTATCGTTTGAGGCCCACTTTTGGACGGCCGTGACCACAGCAGCCAATTGTCCGCCACAAAAAAGGCAGGAAGTGCTAAAATCATTCAGGAATTATGTATTTCGTGAGTATGAAGTCTTTTGAGAGGTTTTTTTTTTTTTTTTTTTGCATGAATGAAGATAATAAGGAGGATAAATTTGCCAGATGACATTCATAATATTTTTAGATTAGTCGATGCTGTTCTCCTATTTTTCTCCCATTTTAATTTGACACAAACTAAACTGTGATTAAAAAAAAAAAAAAAGACGAGTTAGAAATCCGATTTCATCCCACATCCTTTTAATGCACTAATACCGTAGGGAATAAGATGCAATAGAGCAGGGGTGTCGAACTCAATTTTGGTCACTGGCCACTTTTCGAGTTGCGTTTTCCCTCGGAGGGCCGTTTATGAATCCACAAAAATGTTTAATCATCTCATCGCATTGTTACGTGTACAAAACTAATTAATGGAATACAGTCAAACCTCGGTTTTCGTCCATAATGCGTTCCAGAAGGCTGTTCGAAAACCGAAATTGTTCAAAAACCGAAACCACGCTCTTTTTAAAATAAAAATGTTTCCTGAACACATCTGCTCACAATGGAAAGCAACACGAGGAAGCGTCACTTCCTCGTGCAAGGAAGGCGAGAGGAGTCAAATGGTGCTTTCAAGTGCACTCAGTTTGTTCGAGAACCGAAATTTGTTTGTCATCCGAGGCATAAAAAACTCAAAATTTTTGGTCGAAAACCGAATTGGACGAGAACCGAGACGTTCGAAAACCGAGGTTTGACTGTACTTGTCATACCGGTCAGCTATCATACTTGGATCAATTATTGTTCAAGTGAGGGTAAACAGGGTAACAAAAAGGATTGCAAAATTTCAATGTTATATATTACATATGTAAATGTGACATTTCAGTACATATTTTAGCAAGGATCATGCAAGTTGCCACACGTGATTTTGCTTTCGTGGGCCACATAAAAACAACATAGTGGCCCGGATCTGGCCCCTATGCCATAAATTTGACACGAGTGCAATAGAGAGACCCAAAACAATGTTTTCAGCGCTCCAATAACGCTTTCAACGAGGGCTAATCTTTCGAACGACATTTTTTTATCGCAAAGGCTGCAGTATGGGGAAAATAAATTTTCGGTCGGGAGGCTTTTTTATAATCCACATACATATAGTGATGAATCTTTACATGCCGAGGGTTTCAGTACAAAATGGAGCAGATACTGTGGAATCCGTAGATCACCTTACCTGACACTGGAGGTGACGTCACCTGTAATCAGGTGTGGCAGCTCTGACGCAGACCCGCATCATCTGCGCTTCTTCCTCCTCCTCCTCCTCTCGGTCACATCGAGATGCTCGGCGGTCCCCGGTAATCCATCCTGACGCCTGAAGGAAAGGACCCCGCCGGCTGCGGGACGCGGGGCAGAGGGAGGCAAATGAAAAATCAATGTTACTGTGACACATTAACTTATCCCCCAATTTCATAAGCGGCATTTGGTGTCAGGAAGAATCTGCCGTGTCGGGAGAGGCGCTATTGGCTTTTTCGCTAGCCACTGTCGGCTCGCACCTTACGCCAGGAAGAGGCTGCAAGAGTTGGTTTAAAGGACAATAATACTCAAAGGTAGCCTGTACTTTTTTTTTTTTTTACTTAAGGGTTCAGGATCATACATACTTTGTGGTATTTTTGTAAAGGGCACTGCAGTCTGCTAGCAAGAAAATTTTTTGTCCTCGGGCGCGGTGGTTTCCGACAAATCAAATTAGAGGCACAGGATGCGACCACTGGCGGCTATTTTCTTTTTCTCAAATCACATTTGATGATGTCGCTTTAAAATTGCACCGTTCTTCCATTCGTGTAGTCCATTGCCCCCCAAATTGTGGGATGCTCTTAGTTCAAGCTGGGCATTAAAAAAAAAAAAAGTGAAAAATATTTTGCAGGTGCATTCAAAGTCGTCAATGACTTCTTTTTAAAATTCGGATTAAACTGGAAATGAGTAAAATATTGTATTTCTATATCGTATGTAATAATGCACCAGATGTATGACTATTCTACAACTGTGAAGAATTTTTGTGGGTCCCCTCTGTGAAAAATCAAGAAAAAAATAAAATGCATGCGGTTGCTTATTAACTTATTAGAAATATTTGGCGATAGATGACAATGTACAGGTGTCCCTCCAAATGTATTCTCAGGCAAGCCATATTATGTAAAATTAATTATGATTCAATTCTCGATGAATATACGCAACCATCTAACGCGCACCAACATTTTCTGAGTGATCAATATTGACAGATGATGTAAAGTATTAGAGGAGGGGTGATCATGAATTTCCGTTTTTCTGAGGCTGTCTTTGAACGCCTCTCGAGTCGAACGAGAAGAGAGAAGGCACAGAGTCGGACGTAGACATGTCTGTGTTTGTCGGGACTGTTAAAAGCATCAATAAAGTGTACGTTTCAAAAAACGAACACCACAGCTCTCCTTTTTCGGAGTTGCAACATGTATCTATATATATATTTGAGCTACATTAGCCTACTATCAAAATCTTTTTCCATTTTCAAACATTTTTTATAAAGCTCCAGGGAGCCACTAGATGTCGCTAAAGAGCCGCATGCGGCTCTGGAGCCGCGTGTTGCCGACCCCCGGATTAGACTAACCCTAAATTTGACAAAATTGAGAAAAGAAAAACCAAAACTCACACAAATTCACAAATCCTGTCAGAGTAGTCAAGCAATAGCGAGGGGGTGGGGGTGGGGGATTCAATTTAAAAAAAGAGCCCTCACTGAGAGAGCCTGCCTAATCAGTACCCCCCCCCTCTCAACTGTTAAATATATTTAAAGATGAAATTAACAGCCCATAAAGGGCCTTTGGTACGCTACATTCAAATTAGAGCCGCTTCTTATTTACTGCCACAGAACTGCAAAAGTGACACTTTGCCTGATCGCATTAAGAAAAGCAACGGAGTGACCTTGGCATAATGGAGGTGGATGACATATGAGCGTCTGCGAGCCGCCTCGTCCTCAAAAAACGCACACCAGCGTCCTCAGCCAACGGGAGGGGGGAATACGGAGAAGGGAGAGAGTGGAGAGAAAAAAAAAAAAAAAAGAAAAAAAGGAATGACGGAAAGCACGTCATTAAATCATCAGCTAATGGCGTTAGCATCACTTGGGCTACGAATGGCGAAGCAAAGCGGCGAGATTTATGGCCATGACTTCCCGGTGGTTGGAAAACAGAGCAAAAGGAGAACCAGCGGAGGTCCTTTCTTTCGAACAAAAAAGAGCCTGCCGCCGCCGCCGCGGCTCTCGCTGTTGACGCTTTTGAGCGCCGGTCGATTGTTCGCACATTTTAATGCTTTAATTACACCTCAACATCTGTGCGCAGTGATTCAAGTTTATGGATGCGGAAGCTCTTAATTACGAAGCAAAAATCCATAAAGTCATTTCTGATGGCGGATGCAGACAATTAAATTTATTTAAGATTTTCTTCAGCCGAGGCTGTCTGGAAATGACCCTCGATGCCACCAACGCCGCGTGTGATGTGTCCTATAATGGACGATCAGCGCCAACAGACGGCATCAATCATGAGCTATCATCTCAAAAGTGAGGAAGGCGCATCTGCTGTTCGGCATCCGGCGCGCGTTGCAAATGATCTCTGGAAACAATGAGAACCAAGAGGAGAGGCACCCGCAAAACAGTAACTGCGCAAATAGACGTGACCAACCTTGAAACTCGGTTGACTCGAATACTCAATCAAGTGAAATTAACCCTTTCATGCACCCTGTAACTCGATAACATGATAAGTTGCTCACTGTAGTGACCGCTGTACCTGAAAGTGTTCATTTAAATCAGTTCTGGACCCCCCCCCCCCCACCTACAAACACATTTTTATTTTATTTATTTATTTCAAAAGTTTTAAAATGAAAAATTTTCATGCCTGCTGCTGCCAAAGTACCCCGAGCTCCCATTGTGAATGTCATGTGACCAAAGACAGAAAACATCAGAACTATGAAGTTCGCAATGCGAGCCCAAAGGTACCGTATTGGCCCGAATATAAGGCGGCCCTGATTATAAGACGACCCCCTCTTTTTCAAGACTCAAGTTTGAAAATAGACTTTTTGAACACCAAACAAATTTTTATACAGAAAATAATTACAGTACATATGAAAAAAATGATTCTAACCATATGTTTGAGAGAAAAAGCACGTTATTTTGCCTCATTCAAATCTAAAGTGCAATCACAATCGAAAATGAATGGCTTCTGGTTTTTGAAATGTAAATGACATCATAACTTCTCCTCAGCTGCCGGTTGACCGTGGCCGATCTTCCACCCACTTTTCTCCAGATTGTCGCTACGTTTCTCCATTTTCTGTTATTCTTCTATTATTTTCTTCTCTTTTCCTTTTTACCGCTATTTTTTATTTTTCTTCTTCGTGCTACCGCTATTTTGATTTTTATTCTTCGTGGCAGGGGTTCACTTTGGCCTGGGGAGTCAAGTTCAGCATTCGCTTCAATGATATCTGGCGCCATCTAGCGTCGCGAATGGGTATAATGTCTAGACCCCGAATATAAGACGAGCCCCACTTTTTCAGTCTCATTTCAATGCAAAAAACACAGTCTTATATTCGGGGCAATACGGTACTTTGACATGAGTTTCAGTCCACAGCAGAGGGCGCTAAAGGACCAAATGGCAGCACCCTCAAGATCGATGACAATAGATGGATTAATCTGCTTCAATATTAATCCACAACACAATTTTTTATCGGAATAACTTGTTTTGAGTACAGTTGTCATGTGATCGGAAATCTTGCAGCCATATGAAAAGTTCTCGTTAATATACATTTGTATATACAGTCAAACCTCGGTTTTCGAACGCCTCTGTTCTCGACCAAATCGGTTTTTGACCAAAAATTTCGAGTTTTTTATGCCCCGGATGATGACCGAATTTCAGTTCTCGAACAAACTGAGCGCACTTGAATGCGTCACTTGACTCCTCTCACCTTCCTTACCCGAGGAAGTGATGCTTCCTCGTGTATACGAGGAAGTGAGGCATCCTCACGTAGTGTTCCATTGTGAACAGACGTGTTCAATGAAGATGTTTTTTTTCAAAAAGAGCGTGGTTTCGATTTTTGAACAAATCGGTTTTCGAACAGTCTTTTGGAACGGATTATGGTCGAAAACCGAGGTATGACTGTACGTTGTTCATTACTGAGGCATCGGATCGTGACTCGGTGTCGGCAGAAAATTAAATTTCCTGATGTTGTCGGATGCTATACAGCTAACGTTGGAAAGCTGACCCCTAAAATTGTGGGGGTGCAAGATAAATTCATAAATAAGATAAGAAAACCTTTATTTATCTCACAATGGAGAAATTCCCAATTTACCGCAGCAAAATTATGAAATGGACAAAGTATATAAATAAATATAAATAATATAAAATATAAAAAAATGAAGGGATGCTCTTTCGTTCAAAGGGTTATTTCCACCATTAACCAGGAAGTCAGAGCTGGCAAAGTCGTGGCTCAAACTCTTCCCAACCAACCAACCAATCAGCATAGCACAAACACAGCTAATATCTTGGCTCGGACTCTTCCGAATGATGCGGAATGATACCCTGGCTATCGTTGGAAAACTCACCCCGAAAAAAGGTGGAGGTAAATTTGATCCTGCATGGCCTTCCATTCAAGGCTTATTTCTAAAGTCGGAACCACCAAAATCAGGGACAAGAGTTCAATCCATCCATCCCAAACGTTCCAATGTCAAACCAGAACAAATCAGAAACTTCCTATGTGGATGCTACCATTTGGAAAAAGTTTATTCCAATTAGTGAGAGCATTAAAACCCATACAGATAAACAGATCACATATGCGCGTTCGCCAACCCCCCAATCAAGCGCAAACTATTTGAAAAGGCCATTTAGTGCGCAAAATGTGCCAGTTTTCGCAGCCTTTCCCTCGGCAAAGACAAGGACAGTGGAGTGTGACAAGCATTAAGGCGCCATGTGTGCCGTACATACACACTTACCGGCTTAATGTGCGGGTGTCCATCAAGATGACTTCTACTTGAGGACTGCAGACGACGCGGCGGCTTCGGCGAAAATGAAAGACCAGCAACGGGCGTAAGAAGAAGGAAAAAAAAAAAAAAAAAAAAAGCCCTGCAGGATATTTGTCAAATGAGATCCATTTGTTGTCGGCTGGTCACTGACAAGCTTCCGTGTCAGCGCCACTGATGTGCCTCCTCAGTCAAGTCGGCCTCACATTGCTTGGCAAATTGACTCATAAGTGCAGCTTGCTAAAAGGAACAAAGTGCAGCACTTTTTTTTCTTTTCCCGTTACAATGTTTTCAGTCCTTCTTTCCAGAATGCTGATTTAAAAAAAAAAAAGAAAAAGGGAATTAACTGCCTTGAGGGTGTTATTTTATATATCTATTTTTTTAAACTGCAATATAGCATCCATTATTGATGACATCATTATTATGTGTAGGACTCCAGAGTGAATAATAAGCCATGATCTGTCATTTATCCTGTTATTGGCACTGCAAGTTGTAAAGGTTAGGTAATTTATTCTAATGTTAAATGTGTCAGCGGCGATTGCCGACATGGTCCGCGTTTAAAAAGGCGCGATTGTTCCGTTTCGCACCCCCCCCTGGAAAAAGTGCTTGTCATGAATAATCCACAAAGCCTTTATTTAATCGTTTTCTCTGCTCTGCAGCCATTTGTGTGCGAATCGGGAACTCATTGTTGCAATATTTGGACGGAAAAGTGAATGCTGGGCAGCCATTTTACAGTGTAAGGCGTGATGATGAGAAAAAATCGGAATTCTTGGTCCTTCCATGTAATTTAAAAAAAATATTTTTTTTTAGACTATTCCCAACTATGAAAAATAGGCCACCAGTCAAGAAGCAACACAGTACAGGCCTCACATACAAAGACATTTCTGTACAGCATATTCCCCCAAAGATGAATAGCTGTTTGGTGGTATGCTCGTGCAGAACAATGAGAAGGATTTCAGGAAAATGGGCTTTGGGGTGGCATTGTGCGCATACATTGTTGAGGGGGGGGGGGGGGTTGGCTGGAGGGAGGGGGCGAGGGAATGAGTGGTGGTGAAAAAAAGGGGGGGGGGGAACTTCAGCACGCTTGAGCGCATTTAAATTTACACAAACTCTCCAGGAATGACAGTGATAAATGTTACACTCTATTCTACAATATGTTTAATGCATAGGTCTGAGGAGTTAAGTTTTCTCCCCCCTTTTTTTTTTTTTGGCGACGAGGCCGCCGCTGTACTTACCACTATATGTTACATCGCATTCCCTTCCATTAAAATGCCAAGTAGCAACAGTGGAGACAGCAGGGAGGATATGACACGGAATTTGTTTACCTGTCACCTCCTGCCATCCTTCATTTTTTTTTTTTTTTTTTTTAAACCTTCCCCCCCTTTGTCATGTTGGGTATAGTGGTGAAGGTTGTTGGGTTGTAAAACATGCGAGAGAGAGAGAGAGAGGGGGGGGGAGAAGATTCACAGGGATTGAGACACAACTTGGTCCCTCAAGCAATATCTTTGGAGTATTTTCGAGGGGAGGTGTGCAAGAAATACTAGAATGTAGTCAGTTCTTGTTTAAGGCTTTGGGTGATTTAAGGACTACTTGGAGTGAAATGTAAATAGAATAAAATACGTTGAACAAATTGATAAGGACGTAATGAGCATCTCTTTTTTTCTATTCTAATTGTTGTACAGATTTTAAGAGGTGAAATATACAGCTATTCCTCAAATACTCAAGATTCATATTAAAAGGGGGAGTGTTTAGTTTTCAAACTGTTCAAGATTTTGACTGTAGCCTCATTTCAACTCCTCTCTATCCCTCCTTTTGAGTCTCTGACCTGAGCCGCGCTCTTCACTAGCATAAACGTGCACAGTAAACAGGCCATCCTTAGCCGCTACATTGCTAGCATGATTTATTGTCTTGCTAATCTCGTTTTGTTTCGAAAGCTGTCCGATTTTTGTTTTTCTTTTAATTTATAAATCGTTATAAGTGAGAAATAGGACCATACTCTCCCAGCAAAGTGTGTTTTGAATGATTAAAAGAAAATTAGAGGCATTTTGTAATATTCCACTGTTAGCTTCAACAGTTTAACATGACCAATATGTTGACTGCGGACTGGTCTCAAACTGATCGCGAGGGATGTAGGGCGTGATAGGTGCAAATAGTATACTTGGAAAAAGTGAGCTTTACATAAATTTAAAGGACACAAAATGGGTAAAAGTTTTTTTTCTTTTTCTTTTTAAAATATGTTCTCGCTAGCTCACATTTTCGCCTACTACAGATGGGCCGAGAATATATCGCCCATGGTTCACTGTACAACTATTTTATTTCAGAGGCCTATTTGTCAAATTCCAAACACTGACACACTTTGGGGGTGTTCACCTTCAGAGATGCCGCTGCCCCCCCCCCCCGTCGCGTCCTTTAGGCCTCTGTGATGCCCGGTAATCCACATCTCACTTTATCGCTCAGGCAAAATCATCTGTGACCACCTGACCACACTCAAACGGACCACCACCGCTGGTGACGCATGCGTAAAACTTGCTTGACTTCCCTCCCTTGCTTTAACACACGCAGAGAAAGAGAACGCCACCGGTGTGGATTATAGCGAGTGCACGTCGGAGTCGTAGGAGGAGGGCGCACAAGTGAGTTGTGTACAGGTGCAACACTGTAAGCGCAGATAAGATACAGTGTGCAGGCTTGATCTCTCTTCAGGATAAGTGTTTTGATTCCCAGTTCGCCTGCTGAGACGCGGTAACACCCCAGTGGGTGTTGGCAAAATACTCTATAGAAACTGTACGTATCAGTGAAGCAGCTCGAGATTACACTCCAAAATACTCTCGACAGTATGTACAACAGCCATAGAGATTAACCACTATAACATTCTGGATAATTTTGTCTTGCTTGAGTATACAGTGGTGCCTTGAGAGATGATTGCCCTGAGATTTCCAGAAAAATGTCAGAGAGTAACGTAGTATGGTGTCAGTGAATTTAACACCACTAGCAGTAGTTAATGTCAAAGTAAACATAAAATAGAGAGAATTGCATGTCCTGTATTTAAAATAAGCAGATAAGTTTGGCTTTAAGTCCGCTAGCTTAATGCTAGCACGTAATGGGAAATGTCATCGGCAGGCTAATAAAAAGCATATAAATCGTAGTGCTCTAACAGTTTAACAAATGGTTATTTGAACAAAAACCGTGCAGCAACACATGTAGATTGACAATACAATAATACTTATGGTCATATATTCTTAATCCTCTGTGAAAAACAACTAATAGTTCAGCAGTAATTGAGTTAAATTATTTTTCGCTTGTCTGCATTACAGTGACCCCCGGTGGCCAAGTCGGCGCATTAGAAGGAGGCGCACTGAAGTCATTATGATCCAAACTGCTCACAGTGGACCCCGTAATACTTGTAGCTGCGGATTCACCTATTCATTGTTTTGTTTTTGTTTTTTGCCAATTTTTGGAGGTTTATCAGCATTTTTAGGGGGGGGGGCGGTTGTTAAAAAATAATACGTCACCGCCCCCATATATGATCAATGGGTGTGAAATATACGTACATTTTTTCCCTTTGTGGGTCAGCTCAATCCTTTGTCCCGCACAGAACGAGGGGGTTCCCCTTTATTTGAATGAGTAAAGATGATTTGATATCCGAGCGTTTTGGGTTTTGAGCATCTGTCATTCATTGTTCATACACACACAGATTTTCTGGTAAATAATGCATGCGCCAAGATACATTAAAAAGCAACTAGCTTACATGTTTAGAGATTGTGAGGAATACCTTGCCCATCCGTGTAACATTTCCCATCAAATGCCTGTCCTGCCAACAACAAGCCAGTCAATCCTTATGGGAATGGTGCAGCGGTGCGCCGGTGCTTTAGTTTTATGGCCCGTGCCAAGCCGAGCTCCTTGTGTACCGCAGCAGAGCCACTGTAAAGCCTGTAATATGCAAACAAACAAGCCTAAACTTTTTTTTTTTTTTTTTTGGTCTGTGATTTACAAGGCGAGCAGGTGGGACTTGGCTGGGGGGATCCTTCACCATCTCCAACAGGCCCCAGCCAGCCAGCCAGCTAGCCGACCAACAATTCCGGCCGCAGACAGCTTGAGCACTTTCGATTTTATACCTCAGCAATTTTTATAGCGTCTTTAGCCGTGCACGCGCAGACCTCACTATATTCTCCGGAAGCAGAGTCGACCCCCCCCCCCCCCCCCCCCCCCCCCCCACCCCGCGTGAGGAGGTAAATAACAATGAGGGTGAAAACAAGTGTTGATGAAGGATGCTAAGAAGCCGTGAGGTCACGTGATTGTAACTCGCGCTTGGATTGGCTCGAGGGGGGGGGGCAGGGAGGGAGGCCGCCCCCTCGCCCACCCCCCTGCCGGCGCAGATTGAATTGGTTGATGGGACGCCTCTCACCTCAGATTAAGCAAGGTAGAGTAGCCAAGCCTCGGAGGGTTTTAGCATCTGTGCAGGCTTGCTGTAACTGATACTGGGAAGTTATAATTAAAGGTTCCGAGTGAGAGAACCCCGCTCGATGCAGCTCACACTTTCCATCTTCTGCAACGGGATAACAGGGAGGGAGCTACTGACGAAGCGAGCATTGCTAGGAAAACATTTGCAGACAATATTTTTGTTCCAGCAGCTACTCCGATCCACTGTATAGTGATGGCGCTCATCTTAATAAGATACGTTTTGCTCTGCTGCTTTGAACGAGGCGCGCGCACACACACACACAAACACACACAACCATTTTTCAAAAGTGACATTAAAAGGTGAATTAAACTTTGTCATGTTTTAACCATTTGGTGGACAGCAGTTACTACAGAGGACAGCTAACCAGGTTACAGGGTGCATGAAAGGGTTAAATGTGCATACAGTCTATTCAACCTATTTATTCCAAAGCGGATCAACAAATAAAATCGTCACAACCGTTTTTATGGAGTCATTTCATTTCATTCTGTCGCGATGGTACCATTTTTTTTTTTATGTGGTTTAATGAACTCAGAAAATCATACTGAGTTTGTAAACATTCAGCAACCAAAGGCAAAACGTCTGTCTGTGGTTAAGTCACTTCCGAAACTATTTCAAAGGTCGCTACAAGTGAAGCAATTAATAAATTGAGCAATTTCATGGCACTCCGCGACACTGTGAGCTCAGTGGCCACTATCAATGAGAACCCTCGCAATGGCAAGCGACTCTTGATCAAAATGTGAACAGCAGAATGAAGAGGACTGTTTGAATAAGGATGACGAGTGAAACCGTGAAAAGTACCGGCCGATTCGTGGCTCAAACACCTGTTGTGAATTTTGCTGTTCAGCTCCTCCTGAATATCGGATGACGAACAAATTTCAGTTCTCGTACAAACTGAGCGCACTTGAATGCACCATTTGACTCCTCTCGCCTTCCTTACACGAGGAAGTGATGCTTCCTCGTGTTGCTTTCCATTGTGAGCAGACGTGTTCAGTAAACATTTTGATTTTAAAAAGAGCGTGGTTTCTGGTTTCGAACAATTTCGGTTTTCAAACAGCCTTCTGGAACGGATTATGGACGAAAACCGAGGTTGACTGTATATACTTAAGTACCAGTGGCTGGTATCAGCAGCCTCTACGAGTACCCGATACCCACCATATAGCACGCTATTCAGGAGAGAGCAGATTGCCATCACACTGATTTTTTTTTTAGGTAGACAATTTTTCAACTATAAATGACCTTCTAACATGATCAGGAAAAAAAATTGCCACGTCATCTGGAGCACTTTTGGCAAACTGGAAAAAATGTACGGAATCTCTGTGAATTTTAAAGGCAATATTTGATATGATATACAGTACACAGTCAGAGGACAAAAAAGTCAAGGTGTCACTGCATTAATACTTTGCATGATCTGTTTCAGAACGCAAAGGATTACGGTTTCACCCGGCAAGGGGGGCGGGGGGGGTGATGCACGCATGCACGCATCGAGCTCAACGTGACCAACATGCACACAAATTGACCACTGGGCAACCTTGACACGGCTGACACGCGGCCTGCCTGTCGACACCGCCGCTCGCTCGTTACCGCCTGCATGGTTAGACGGGAAAAGGCGGGGAGGCGGGATTGAGTTGAGGGTGTTTTTACGCCGGCCAGCTTTGGGCAGTTGAGTTTAATTTGGGATTTACAAGTGACATCGCGCCCCCGTGGCCATCTTCCTAGCCGGGGAGCGGATTTATGGACTGAGACACTGGGGTCTTTTTGCTTGTGATTAGTAGGCCTGCGAGCGGCCATGCGCAAAGTATTATAGCCCACAGCATTATGTATCAGAGTTAACCCCCCCCCCCCTCCTACCCCTCGACCCCCCCCCCCCTGCCCTCCCCTCACTCCATCTCCGCAGACCCCTCTCCATCAAGCAACCATCACGCCCCCGCCCTCAGTCACACCTTCGGAAGGTCAAGCCTTTCAGACAAGTCGATAGCTAATGAAGACGTGTGACGCCCGGGGAAAGTTTGCGAGGGGAAAAATTTACAATTCGAAAAAGTCCAAAAAGAGAATTTAAAAAAAAAAATAATTTGGGGAAAAGGAAGGGAAATCATTGCCTGAATTCGCCGCTCAACATCCACGTGACGACCCTGCGGGCTTATCTCCAGCCCAGGGTGTTTGGCTTAAGCCGCGGCATTAATACACTGATAGCCGACGGAATAGCCAAGCATAAAATGAATGTGAAAGGATGAAGAAACAACAAGAAAAGCGAGGAAGAAAGAGGAGGGAAGTCGTTAGGCCTCCAGACCAACAGAGCAGAAATTTCGAACAAGCAGAAGCATTACGGCGAGCACCTCATTGATATGACTGTTACCCACCCCCCACTCCCACGTGCTTATGTGAACAACACCAATGACAAAACAGGAATGAGTTCCGGAAAGTTCCGCATTTAAAAAAGTGATGGGAAATGAAACACGTCCACAAACAAGTCAGAATTAATAAGTTAATTCAATTACGACGTACAGATCCAGTTCCGTTGTAACACAAGCCTTTGCGAAAAGCCCTATCCCTTTATTTTATTGATTTAAAAAAAAAAAAAAAAAAGTCCCAGAGGCGCTAAGATGTAGAGCCAATGATTAATGTCCCTCTCAGAAAAAGAAATTATATGGAATAAATTAAACTACTGCAGCAGCAAATTGAAAAATAAGAATGTAAATGAGCTTTGAATACTTAATATCATGGAGAAAAATAGGCAATGAGGCCCTAAAATGATGAGGGATTAGCGCAGAAACATGACATTAGCTCTAATGGCAACGAGTAGATTTGCGCCGCTGTCACAATTTAACTGTCGCATCTGATTTTCTGGCAGGTAAATGAAAAATGGGAGAACGTGGGTGGCACTCCAAACGCTTTGAAAATACTGTAACGCGCGTTTCACACCTTCAGCGGGCGACACGCCGACAGATAATCGGGCCAAATCTGAGCCGATCCGGCGTTACCGCGATTGGGATGTAAAGCGCTAAGGCCAACCAATTAAGAAGTCTAACTTTGCTTGCTTTTTGTCTTACAAGTCATTCACCTCATGAAAAAGGTTTGGAACCACAACGTAGTGAGCTAACAAGCTAGCAGGTAGGGAAGTTCATACTCTATAACATCTAACACGCAAACCGGCTAACGATTAGCATGTCAGCCGCAAGCCGCTAACCCGAGTCCACGACAGACAACTTTGCACTCTCATTCATTACCAGACCAGGTCCCGCCTTTTAAAGCAATACACATGAAAAACTGCACGGAGCTTAGTCTGGGGTTCCTTTTATTTTACTTTACGGAATAATACGATGTCATATAATTAATAAACTTGTAGCTCTAGCTAATGTGAAATTTGGTAGGTATGTCTATTATGAGCAGAACCACAAAAAGAGATAAATGAAGCCGTGCCTCAAAACAGAAACAAGTTTTAGCCAGAGGTCCTTCCAAGATTAACTTGTCCAAGAACTTTTGACTGATTTCGACAAAATACGCTCTGAAAATTTGCGCAGAACTTTAACGCTATACAAAAACTATGCTAGTCCATCGAAATGTATGTCTTTATGTTAAATTGGTCAGGAGTGCGAAGAAGGTTGGGGGCAGCTCAATTTTGCTGTAAAAATATTAGAAGACGATGAATTGATTCATCGCCTTTGACTTGATTTTCGTCACATTAGCGTGGACCACCAAAAAATCTCTTGTACAAGGGGAGACATTTTACATCATCCTGATGTCTATTTCGGAAAAAAGCTGTAATGCAATCAAGAATAAAGGTTTTTTTGAAAAAAATAAAATAATTTACCCCGCTAAAAATATCGTGCCGCCGCGTGATTGTATTTTATTTTTTACGTTCAATGGGAAAAGTTGCTTCCCGATCCAAACTAAGGAAAGCTTAATCAGCGTCCCTTAAATGAACAGACTGCGTTTGATCTTTTGAGTTTCCTCCATATTTGGCCGATTTCCAAAGAAAGATATTTGTATGCGCAAAGCGGCGACATTGAGTAGGCTGTAGGGGGAAAGAGGAAATGGTCTCCTTGAAGGCAATCTGCTCATTAAGATAATGTGTTAGTTCCAATTAAACTAACATTAAAATGGTCGCCCATAAAGAGCTGGACTCAGCGTTTTTCTTAACTTGCTCTTTTAATTACATCGTTCCTCTCCTGTCATTAAGGATATTAAAAATTCATTAACACGAATAGTCCTGCATGGCGGCAACAAATCAGGCAGAATTTCATCTCGTGTTGTCAAAGGATTATAACCATTAGGGATTTCGTGTGAAAGGCGTCGAGGTGCCCCCCAAAAGCGATGTTTGAGGACGCGCGTGTCAATAGGTTTGCCGCCAACTGTCAGGGTGTTAAAGCCTCCCATTTAGTTGAAAGGTGATTTAATAAGAGGAGTAAAAAAAAAATAAAAAAAGAGGGAGGCATTTAAATGACAAATGACTTTTGGTGACAGCGGGCTTTATGTGTTGTATTTATCCATTTATTAATCGTACATTTATTTCCACGCTAATGTGATTCCATTGCCGGCTGTTATGTTTTCCGTCAGTTATATTTCTGCCTTCTAATTTGTTTTCATCAAATGCTGTTTATGGCGAGCCGAAACTGTTTTACAGCTTCACTATCTCAGCGTGCTGAGGGGGGTCGGGGGGGGCTGCAGCAGGAAATGAGCGGGGCCCATGAATAACGTCGGCTCCTTTCGCCAAAGCGTGAAGAAAAGAAGGAAGAATAAGAGAGGGAAAAAAAAAAAAAAAAAAAAAAAAAGAAACACCTGCAGAATTTTTCCCGGTGCTCACCCGGGCTGTCCGACAAGCGAACAGACACGAGCGCTTGGCAAAACGAGGAAGATTAATCAGATTAAAACAAACATACACACTCGCGGGAAATGCAGCAGGTGTTAATGTGCAAATAATTACAGCTTTGGCATGAATATAGGAAAATAATTACACCCAAAATGTTAAACAACAGCTTCGAAATGTTTTGTTGGCACTGAAATGTGTGCACGTGTGTCTGTGTCTGTGTGTGTGTGTGTCCCGCATATTTCCCCGGTGGTAAATGTGATCACCTTTATGCAAATCCTAGTCGGTATTAAGAAAATGATGCAGAGCTACATGAGGGAATTATTTGCCAAATGTGAAACGAATGTGAGTGTCGCATATTCCTGGCATGCGTGTTGCGCGTGGATTTTGAATAGCTGCAGACGCTTTCTTATTGTCTCTATTAAGAGCTTGTATGCATGAGATGAAAATAAAGATGGAGATTTTGTTAAAGAGGAGTTTGCTATCACCCTCCCCCCCCCCAAAAAAAATCCTCTGAGCCAAAATTGTTAACATCTCTTGCTGGGCTTTGTGTTTTCTCCTTTTTAAAATACACTTTTTTAAAAAAATGATTTTGATTTTGCATGGCCTATTAAATATATGCATCAGTTTCTTTATTGTCAAACTAAACATCAAACAAAGTGTATTACACGGTGTGTCTTGAAAACAAAAACATACTGCGGCTTCGGTTTTAACCTGCTAGTTGAAGGCTAATGCTAACGTCGGCAATGATTTGCAATTATTTGGCGAACAAACCCCCCCCCCCAAAAAAACGGAACTCACCATGTATATCGAGCATTTAATCGATCAGTGTTTTACATACAGGAGTGTGACCAGTCTGTGAACCCTGCACCACATGTACACTCTCACAGAAACTCCCCACCCCCCCCCAAAAAACAAAAAAAGAACAACATCAAGTGACTACACTATTAATAATCCATTTGGGGCTGTTGTAGTACGTAACAGTACCATGCGGGCAAGCCACCGCTGTATCGTAGCTCACTGAAATATTCATAAGCTCCTAATTAATTGGCATCGGAGGGGTGCCTTGTTTTGTTTCTCAAGTGGTGTAAAGTGATCTGCAGATTAAGACTGAAATATTCACTAGAACAGGGGGGGGGGGGTCTCCTCCACGTTCATGTGTGATTCTGGGCTGGCTAACTGTGTTTCTGGGGTTAGGGTATATCAATAGGATAGGAGAATATATGTTGGAATGTTCTGAGCTCCTATTGAAATTCATGTGGCTTTTGAGTAGAGAAAAGTTCCTCCGACAGAAAACTGGCTCAACAGTGCCTCTGCTGGTTGCACGCTATTTTGCCACAATTGTGATCGGTCATCGATTAGTTTCCTCCTAGCAAAAAAAATAATAATTCTAACAGTCAAATAATCATTCATTGATCATTAAACAAAATACAGCGCCCCGTTTTGTTTTGTTTTGTTAACTGCCGGTTTTCATATACAGTCAAACCTCGGTTTTCGTCCATAATCCGTTCCAGAAGGCTGTTCGAAAACCAAAATTGTTCGAAAACCGAAACCACGCTCTTTTTAAAATAAAAATGTTTACTGAACACGTCTGCTCACAATGGAAAGCAACACGAGGAAGCGTCACTTCCTCGTGTAAGGATGGGCGAGAGGAGTCAAATGGTGCATTCAAGTGCGCTCAGTTTGTTCGAGAACCGAAATTTGTTCGTCATCCGAGGCATAAAAAACTCAACATTTTTGGTCGAAAACTGAATTGGACGAGAACCGAGAGGTTCGAAAACCGAGGTTTGACTGTATAGGTGTGCAAATTGTTTAACACAATAATTTATTAGAAATTCCTTAGCAGGCGCCCAAAATACAACTCGTGGACTGCAGTTTGAGAACCACTGCTCTATGACTCTCATTAGTCACTGGGGTTCATCTGTATCATCAAGCAGCCAAGCCCAAACAGGCTTCTCATTGATTTAAGTTAAAAGAAAAAAAAAATTCTGATGATGAGAAACTACCACCACTGCCCCCTTCACTTCTCTGCATTATCGCTCATTCTAATCACGCCGGTCTATTTCAGCCCGCCCTCTTCTTCTTCTTCTTCTTCAGCAGAATATGCTATTGATCAGGCGCGCTTTCACACACTCATACGTGTGTTGTTTGCTTGTGTGTGTGTGTGTGTGAGAGGACGGACAACCCTGAGCCGCTGTTTAACGTAGCCCCGCTCCCATCGGCTTCGGTCTGGGGAACCATATCCCAGCTGTGTTGGAAATCCATCAAGCCTGACAGGTCTATTGTGGCGGCCCGTCTTCACCGGCACTGACCAATGTGCTCCAAGATATCGCTTTCAATGAGCAGAGGGGGCGAAGGCATATTTGAAGTTGCAGCAGGCCAATAACCATAAAAATTATATTCGGCAACGGTGGCAAATCATCGTTCCTTATTGAAATAAATGGAAATGCCATTAATTGGTTCCAGCCTTCCCTAAAATGGTAAATGAGCTGTACCCAAAGCGCTTTACACTGTTTTCTCATTTACCTAGTGATGGCGCTGCTTCAGGGAGTTCAGTGTCTTGTTCAAGGACACTTCGTCAAGGTTGCGATGGCTGAGGATCAAACCCCCAACCTGAGGGTTGGGAGACGACACTCGTTTGCATTGTGTATTGTAATGAAAAAAAATATTGTATTAATAAATGTATCAAATTAAATAGACCCATTTTTCTTGTTTCAACACCGCTGGTCTACAGTGTTTACCATTATGTGTTAGCATTAAGCTAGCAGACTTAAAGGTGTGTTTGTCTGAAATACACAGTGTGTACTTTTCTTGGTTTTATGAGGATTACTCACTAATTCCATCTGCCAAAATGCTGAATTAATGAGCTGAGCTCACCGCCACCATACAACACTTGCTAGGTGGCTGAGGAAAGCTGAGGAAATTGGTGTCTGAAAGAGACAATCAAGGGACTAAAGCACTCCAAACCTAAACAAACAGGTCTCAGCGTTCCTGGGAGAAACGGATGTCTGTTTGAATGATTGCCGCTGTGACAGCCTGGCTATGATAGAATAACACATTGTGTGGAACAAATGGGCCCTTGAGTGCTGCCGGCTCCCGGGGGTCTGTTTATAGCCCAGAGGCTGCGGCTTTCGTAGCGATGGGCCGCTCGCAGCATGGATGTACGCTGACAACCACATGCTAATACTCCCCATGTGAATGCACGTCGAACTGTATCACACAAAGACACATAATGACTGACTAGTTCAGTATTTTGATGAGAAATTCCATTTGAAGTCACAGCCATAAGTGTCAGGGATCAATGCGAAGGAGTGTCATTTGGACAAAACTAGTGCTTGACTGCTACCTTGTTGTATCTTGGTGCCAAGGAACAATCTTGAAGTGACTTGAGGAGCCTCATTTCGACAAAAAATACATGCTTGACTGGCTTATTGTGGCATATTGGTACCAGAGAACTATGTGGAAGTTAATTGAGCAGTTCCATTTAGACTTAGAAGTAGTGCTTGGCTGCCTTCAAAAACCCGTACATGCAAATTAAAATGTAAAAATGAATATGTGGCCATAGTTCAAGTTGACCTGATGAATAAATCCTCTTAAAAAAAAATAAAACAGTCTAGAAACTGGGCCAGCAGAGAAGGCCTTGAAGGCCTCGACTGCACGCCACTTGTAAAACTCCATAAAAACACGATACAGCAGGGGAACGACAGCAAACGACAGACTTGTGGGAATGAATGAAAAGGTGAACTCTTGTGCGTTACCTTGTCGCAGCAGTGTGTTAGGAAACTCTCCAGCGGGGCTTCACTGGAGCTCAGCGATGCTCACCGGCGCCTTAAGAGACACGTCGCTGCTTTTTCTAAACGTCTCGAATCCGACACTCGGGGCGTCTAGCGCCACACGGCGCGCTCTCTGACGATGTCACAGGTTTTAGACAGGCGCCATTGTGGGTACGGGCGTCGCAGAGCCCCACGACACACTGTTCTAACATCTGCTGCAAAAAGAAAAACACCCTGTCCCGCTCCCTTTGACACAGTTTTTCGTGAGGGAAGAGCGGGCACACAAAAGCCACCGGGTTCTTGTGTGATATCCTGTTAAGGCTGTTCTGTGGCCGGCCAAGCGTGACCTTCCTTCAGAGAGCTGGGCCAACATCATTCAGCTTCCTCCGTGTGATCCGAGGCACACAACAAATCTTGTGGTACACAGCTCAGTGGCCAGGGAGAAAGAGCGGTCACACAATGTCTTTTATCCATATGCACATTCGCGGGGCATGCGGCGTCTATTTGGCCAACTTTTCATCAGCATTATTGATTGCTGAGCACAAAGACTTTCTTTTTTTCCATTTACACTAGAAGTTGTAAAGTTCTAGTGTAATATTTAGCTAGCCAGCTAGCTATCTGTAATACTAGTGTAATCTTTAGCTAGCCAGCTAGCTAGCTAAATATTACTCTAGTATTACACTCTAGCTAGCTACCTGGCTAGCAAGCTAGAGTGTAATACAGATAGACAGACAGATAGATGGATAGATAGCGAGATATGCGATGGGAGTCACTACTGATTGTGGCAGTCTGCAGCTCCACGTCGCTGTCACTACAAGAACACTAGACACTTAGGTGGATTGTGGCTTTTTTGTTTTAATGCTGCAACACAGTATGGCGGCAGCATTGGGTCTTGGACATTACAATGCAACTTCCTTATAGCTCTGCCTTCTAACAAAACATTGTCCATAAGAAAACAAACAAAAAACAAAATACACAACATGGTGTGTGTGTCTGTATGTGTGTATATATATATATATCGTAACTATATGCAGAAAAAGGAGAAATAGAACACATTCACTGTTATTTACAAGATGTCATTAAACGCATCACACGCAGCTGAAACAGCTGCGCAACGAGCAATAATGGCGGCCGCGACGAACTACGGGCTCACGCCAGTAACACAAGCGACCAAATGAAAAAAAACGACACGAACAACTATATAGAGTAAAACTGAAAAGAAAAAGCAATGTGGGCTCAGAACGAATCGGGGAACTAATTAAGCACGCCACACGGTGGAAAAAGAAAAACTAAGTGAAATATTGAATGTGGACCATCAGCAAGATGCGACTTACCAATACAACTTCCTCGTAGCTCCGTCAGCTGTGACAGCGCAAAGCTGGTGCGACACAGTGCGCTATTGCGTCACTTCCGTCATAATTTAATAAACTTCGTGTGTCACTCCATGATAGATAGATAGATAGATAGAAGGTGTCAAATTATAAATCCTCATTGAAATTAATACAAAATTGTCTCTTATGTTTCCTATGAAAAATTGTACTTGACCATTTTGTACTGTATAAAAACACAGTAAAAATATTTGCTCTCCAAATAATTCGTAAGTCAAGGGACTCACTTGTATCCGAATATAAAAAATGTAGACATACCAGCACTACAGTGTTACTTTTTGTTCTACTTTTCGAAATCAAAATTAAGAGTCACGCACCTTCAGTGTTGACATTATTATTAGTGTATGCTAATGTCTATCTGCTCGTCTATGGTGTTTCGCATTATATGTTAGCATTAAGTTAGCTGACGTTTGGTAATCGCATTGTTTTGATGAACATTGTTTAAATACACAGTGTTTCTCTTTTTTTTTTTTGTATGTGTCAATTTTACTGTAAACGTCAACTGGGAGTGCAAAATTAGCTTGATGCCAGCATGCTTTGGGACTTTTTGTGGGAGAACGACAAAAGTGAGTTTTTGAATCAGTTTGTTTTTTTAACAGCAAGATTAAATTTGCGTTTGAGGGCTAAAATTCTAACATTATATTATATATTATTATTATTATAACATCAGCCTACAAAATAGTGGTCAAAGTCCTTTTGAAACATTTTTGGCAGCCAAAAAACCCCCCACAAATTCAGTGAAAAATGGCATCAATCCAACCTTTCTGGTTTACCAGGACGGAGATGTCTGAGAATCGACACAGACATAAATTTAAAAAAAACAAAAAACATGGGCAAGTGTCTACAATTTTTCAAAAAGGCCTTTGAGCTGTCTACAGGGGCGCATACAGAAGTCATCACCCCAACAGACCCTCTGTTTCCACTGAGCTCAATTAGCCCAGCGCTAACTCTGTATAATTAACACCCCTAAGAGGGTAATCAAACAGAATCGAAATGAATGGCAATGGCGGTGTATTAAGGAAGGCCTCCGAGTGGTGGTGGTGGTGGGGGGGGGGGGGGGGCTGGGGGGTCTGAATCCAGACAGAAAAGACATCTCGGGGGCAAACATGATAGCATTACAAAACGAGCAGCTTGCAAACTGTCTTGGCTTTGATGAAGAAACGTTTAATTATCCCCCTGGCGGAGAAGGTCCCCTATTGTCTAAAGCTAATTTGTCCCTTTTGGCTACTTCCTCACCCCCACAGGCTTGTCAGTCTCAGGTTACCCCCTGCCTCCTCCTTAGCAGCCCACCGCCGTCCCCGCTCGCGAAGACAACCTGAGTTACCGGCCGACAGTATTTTGTTTGTTAAGCGTGGCCCCTGCGGGAGAAGATGAAAGGATGGAGAAGATGCCTCCCACCCGGGGAAAAAGGATCAAGCGGGTCAATTTCCTCTGACTTTGTCCCATCTTGGTCGACAAAGGCCACCATTGGACCGCACCGGTGGCCGACTCTCCTCTCTGAGCCTGCCCCCGGTGTTTGATTCACACAATAATGGATGTACAAAAGATGCCTCCTCAAAAACACAAATCCTCTTGGAAATGTGAAACAAGAGACAACACTCCCTAAGATGGCTCGCTCAGACTTCAACACAAATTTGTAACGCAATTCTGTAAAAACAATGTTGGCGTTTTTATCTTTTCAGCGGTCTGGCAATATAGATGCTGCTGCGAATCTGTTAAGTTATGCTTTTACGCACAATGGTATTCTTCTCATTTAGGGGCATCTCTTAAAAATAGGGAAATGTGAGAAAATTAGTTAAAGTGGGGCAAGAACGTATAAAAATTGAAAGACAAATAAAAGAATCGTCACATGAACTCTAAAATTTACAGGGAGTCAGTGAATGGATGCCAGAATTGGAGTTATGTGCTCCCTCCTACGGGCTCCAGTTAGGAGGCGAACCGCAGCATTTTGGACCAACTGCAAAAGCTTGATGGAGGACTGACTGACTGACTGCAATTTTCCGAATTAAAGTGCATGACATTAATCCAGCCGAAATATAGTGTTGTGAAAGAAGAGGCTTTACTTTACCCAGCTGCCTATGAGTAACAAATAAAAACAAACCATGCGAGCGACCCCCGGTTGAGAAAATACTTAAAACATGAGATATACAGTCAAACCTCGGTTTTCGTCCAAAATCCGTTCCAGAAGGCTGTTCGAAAACCAAAACCATGCTCTTTTTAAAATAAAAATGTGCGTTGAACACGTCTGCTCACAATGGAAAGCAACACGAGGAAGCGTCACTTCCTTGTGTAAGGAAGGCAAGAGGAGTCAAATGGTGCATTCAAGTGCGCTCAGTTTTTTCGAGAACCGAAATTTGTTCGTCATCCAAGGCATAAAAACCTCAACATTTTTGGTCGAAAACCGAATTGGTCGAGAACCGAGACGTTCGAAAACCGAGGTTTGACTGTACATTCAATAATGTAATTTTTATTTATTTATTTTTAGCTTGGGTGTCAGTGTACTTGTATGTCAGTACACGTTAATGTAGTTTATCAAACTAGTGCTATATTTGACAACTGTTTGGCCACCATTGCACTCAGGTTGAAGTGGAGTAAGGCCATTGTAGTTCTCAGTGGCTCATGTATGCTTTTCTAGATTGACTGAAATCAGGTGAAGGTATTTTATTTTATTTTATTTTTAAACATCATTTTTATTTACATCCTCATTTATAAGACCCTATGATAAATTGTGTTCTTCTTGATGTCGCATGGTTTGTTTTTATTTTGCACTGGATGACAAAAGTGAATTTCTTCATTTGAACTTGAATCCTTTATGAAGCCTGAATTTGAAATACACTTGAATTGAATTATGATAAAAATACTACAGGATTTGTTGCCCCTTTTTTTTTTTTTTATACCCCTTTTCATTTCAAATATTTATCTCTGCAGTTCCCCCACCTTATTTCACCCAGAACAATTGCTCACACTTTCCACATCGTACAATTAAATGCAGTCACATTAGGCCCCTGACGGTAGCGGGCGGTTCACATTTAAATGCAATTTAAAATGGGGGACGAGATGGGTGGGGGCATATATTTGCATAGTGAATTAAAATTAAGACCTAATTATGCAAATAAATGATCAAATGCGACAGTGGATGGGTTTCAATTCAGTTCATATCTCATTCTGTAAGACAATAGTTACTCGATAGGCCAAAGGAAATTGCTCCCATTTCGCTGCAGACATTGCCCGACAATGACGTTAAATATTCAGGTGCTATTTAATTACGAAAAGGGGGGGGGGGGGGAGGAAAAAAAAAAAGGAGTGAATTTGAAGCTTTGCTTTTTAAATACACCTCGACTAATCCTCCTCCCTTAGGAATTAGGTTGCCTTTATTCTTTTTTTGCATGGGGCCTTTCACACAAGAAGTCATATAAGTCACTAAAATGGGCGTAAGCAACGAGAAACATTGCGAAAATCAAACCCCACTGACTCCCGGGCCCTAACTGAGCAATTAATTAACATGTGTTGAATATTTAAAGGTAGCAAACATCTTCTAAATATTAATTATGTGAGAGGAGGAGCAGCGGCCGCAGCGGCGCCATTCCCCAAAGAGCCCAAAACACAAAATGAGAAGCCCGGCAACCAGAACCGACTGAACTGACAAATTCTCCGTCTGACACGCAGCGAGCACACAGCCGCTTGCCAGATAAAGAATCTTGTTTACATACATAAATAACAGGAGCAAGCGGTCCTTCAACACGACAAACGGAATCTATTTTAGCAGTGTTTTACCCCCTCCAAAACACTCGGGGATGTTTATGCTACTGTCTGTAATTAGCAGCCATTTAATACCGTGCCATTAAAAGCGAAGATGCATCGCGTTGGTGCTGCTAGATGGTTTTTATGTGGACGTCTGTCGGTCGTAAGACTTAATTAAAAAGACCATCAGGATAAGTAGAGATATTAAAAGGGATAAAAAGGAAGAAAAATATCACTTTCGTTCAAGCTGATCCTCCAGATTTGGGCAGTCAAAGTATGCGAGATGAACAGCGGGAGGTAATGAACTGGCCAAACATGACATTTGCTTCCATGTTAATTAACAAAGTTGTAAAACAGAGTTATCTGCGACGGCAAGCTGTTAAAGAAGGAAAGTGCTAAAAGTGATACTTTTTCTCTTTTTTTCCCCCTTTTTCTTTTCAAATCATTTCACTCATGACGGTAAAAAGGCTCCGCTCCCATACACACACACACACACACACACATATACATATATATATACATATATATACACACAGTTATATACACATTTATATACATATATATGTATATATATACATATATACATATATATATTTAAAAAAAAATATATATAGATATATACATTATACATATATATACATATATATATATGTATATATATACATATATATATACACAGTTATATACACTTTTATATACATATATATGTATATATATACATATATACACATTTATATTCATTCATTCATTCATTCATTTTCCGAACCGCTTAATCCTCACTAGGGTCGCGGGGGGTGCTGGAGCCTATCCCAGCCATCTTCGGGCAGTAGGCAGGGGACACCCTGAATTGGTTGCCAGCCAATCGCAGGGCACACAAAGACGAACAACCATCCACGCTCACACTCACACCTAGGGACAATTTAGAGTGTTCAATCAGCCTGCCATGCATGTTTTTGGAACGTGGGAGGAAACCGGCGCACCCGGAGAAAACCCACGCAGGCCCGGGGAGAACATGCAAACTCCACACAGGGAGGCCGGAGCTGGATTCGAACCCGGTACCTCTGCACTGTGAAGCCGACGTGCTAACCACTGGACTACCGGGCCGCCCCTACATATATATACATATACATATATACATATATACAGTACATATATACATATACATATATACATATACATATATACATATATATACATATATATACATATACATATACATATACACATATACACACACACATATATACACACACCCATATATAGATATATATATTTTTTTTCACCATACTGCCACCTGCAGAAATTGTTGGGACACTGCCTAAATCACCTGTAATCCTAAAGCGAGCTAGTTTATGTACAGTTGACAAATAGCAAGGTATGTAGATCGGCTCATGAAGCGTAACGTGGTGTCATTGGGGATGTGGGGGGGGGGGGGGTGGCGGTGGTGGTGGGTGGAACAGGTGCAAGGTAATGAAGAGTATCATCGGGGTAATTGATGACCCTTCCTCCTCATTGGGGATGTTGTTGTGAGGCTTAATCTTTGTCATCAGAGAGAAAAAGAGAGTGGGGGGGGGGCAGAGGAAGATGAAGAGGGTGAGGTGAGCGGGGTGGGGGTGGGGGGGGGGCTTAGCTGTGTCTCTCTCTCCTGCGGGTCAAGTAAACAGGCTCGGTGGGGACAGCTCAGGGTCCGCCGTCTGACCAGCCAGGCTGAAAATGACCCTTGTCCGCTGCTGCCATGTAGCATTTCTCTCTCCAGCTGTTTGTCCTTTGTCACAGACACAGCTTGTAATAAGAAGAGCCAACATATTTATATAGAGTGGCCCGACCTCGTTGCTGCCTTGTATCTAGTGGCCAGAACAAAAAAAACAAAACAGCTTTGTTTATTCCTGAACAATTCACAAGGTAGAGGAGAGGCCACCTTGGGGCGAGATGTGCGGTGAACCCCTCACTCTATTGCGGTTCATCATTCGCGGCCTTGATATCGAGCAAAAAATTTTTCTGCAATTGTTTTTATACCAAGTGAAATTTACTATCAAACCAAACCAAAAATTATACTTTGTATATCCATAACAACAACTTTGTCTTAAAGTCTGTTAGCTTAAATGCTAACATAATGGGAAATACCACCGAGGGGCTAACGACAGCATTAGCATCGATGTGGTTATATTATCACGCTTAAAGCAACTGATATTCGAACACAAATGGTTTACATTTGCCTTGATGTTCATGCTAGTTTCTGTCCCATCCAATATGTTAGCATTTTGCCCAAAATAAAAAAGACTTCAAGATTATTAGTGCCACTCCCTGTTGATGTTTACTCTCAAACCAAACATAAAATGAGGATTACATGTTGTATATTTCGATCAACCACATAGCTTAATGCTAACCCATGGGTGATATTATCGAGGGGCTAACTAGTATCTGTTCCATCCAATATGTTAGCATTTTCCCTAAAATAAAAGAGGCTTCAAGATTATTAGTGCCACTTCCTGTTGATGTTTACTCTCAAACCACACATAAAATGAAGGATGACAGGTTGTACATTCCAGCCAACCACATAGCTTAATGCTAACCCATGGGTAATATTATCGAGAGGCTAACTATTATCCACTAAGTGGGCGGTATCACAATGCTTTAAGCAACGGATATTCCAAACCAAATGGTTTGGACCTTAGCAGTCATGCTAATTTCCATTGCCGCATCTGTGATGTTTCTCATATTTTGTGTCAATTTTATCGTCAACGAAGCAATCTTTTAATCAAAAACTTCTAACATTCTACAGTAACTGATACTACAGAGGAAGAGTGTGTTTTGATAAATGTTTTTAAGTGTGTGGGAGTCATGGAACTATTTTAAAAATAATAATAATAATTTTACATGGTCTGGAACATCTCTCCCCGCGACAAACGGGGGTTCACTGTCTTCCTGCACGTGTGTCACCAAGAACGATGCGGTTTTGCCCTCCAATGACAGGTGCATTGTCCCCGCCCTTGTCTGTGGCTGGCCGCTGACCTCCAAGCCAATTAGGAGCGTTCACGGCGAGTGATTTGTTTTTTTTTTTCTGTGTGCGGCGGCTGTCCACTCAGCAACATTTATGAGTGATTAGTTAAGCTTGGCCTGAGCTCTATGAGGAACCTGCGAGGAGCGACAAAGACAGACATTCACGCGGCGCTCGTCAAGGGGTGGCGGGGGAAAAGGCCAGGGTAGGCTTAGTCGCGGAACTTTTGGAGAGAAAAACCAAAACGAATAATGAGGCCAACAAAGACGTTCTTTGACAGCGCCGCTGTGTGTTTTCAAGTGGAGGGGAAAAAGGGAGGCCCATTTACGAGAAGTTACAAGATGACACCAACTAAGGCTTTGACTGCGATACATTTTGGAGATGTCACAAAGGCCAGAACAGGGGTCAGGGCTACTTCTTGTTGACTGAACAAAAGGAACGGCGACTACCTTGAGACGCACTTATGAAATAACAAATTGGATCAACTGGCCTTTATTTTTGTCTGATTAGTAATCACGCTATTCGTGAATGTGTAGAAATGGATCGTGTGAAGGATTTCGCACAAAAAAAAAAAAAAAAACCCATCAATGATTTCAAAAGGTAGGAAACACATCAAATGTGCGATACTTTGATTCTATAATGCACAGGTGTTGAACTCAAGGCCCGGGGCCAGATGTGGCCCGCCACATCATTGTATGTGGCCCGCGAAAGCAAATCAAGCATGTCAACTTCCATGATGCTTGCTAAAATCTCGACCAAAATTTAAAATTCTCATATTTAATAAATTAGAGACATATTGGAAGCATTTTCTTGTGATCAAACCCCTCATTACAGTCACTTCAACAATCGTTGATTAAACCATTATTATTGACTTTTTTTTATTTTTTAATATGGTTTCGGTCATAACGGCCCTCCAAGGGAAACGGTAACTAAAATGTGGCCGACAACAAAAATGAGTTTGACCCCCCCCCCCCCCCTGCTATAACGCTTACATTTTAAATAATCACTTCTGCAACATGACTCGGAAATCACAATGGTGAGTCAGGGGTGGGTACGCTGAAAAAAAAAATAGTGTGTTGAATATACTTCATTTTATTTCATCAAATGGCTGCACAAAGTCAGCTGCTTTTTTTTTTTGGATCCCTTTCGTGCACCCTGTAACCTGATAAGCTGTCCACTGTAGTGACCGCTGTCCCTGAAATGGTTTAATAGAGAGATGTATAATTTCTTGTGTACTGTTGTTACTGTTGCCTCAGTCATTTTTAAACATTTTTAAACATTTTCAACAAGAAAAACAATTTTGAGCAAGTTGGTATTTTGAGTAAGTACGGTATGTTAAAAAAAAAAAAGTGAATGCATAAACTGCCCATGGTGGAACAAAAAGGTTCCCCTTGCACTGATTTGGGCATTCCTATTAAATTTCACGTATGCAACATCTCAGTTGGTCCATCAAGGTTAAAAGCTGCGAGTGCGACCTCTTGGCTGAATGAATACTTCATTTTGCACCATGATAGTCATATCTAATGAATACTGTTAAACAGCCTAAATGCATTTCAAGCCTCCCCCCACCCACCGCCCCCGCATGGAAGCGTGATTACAAAGGACGGGTATATCAAGTGGTCCTTTCATTTGGTTAACATGATCAAATTGACTCCCGTGTCACGAGAGATGACACCGGCGGTAATTAATTTCTCCATTAACGCCGGGGCCGATGTGACAGTCATGCAAACACGGCGGAGAGAGCGCCGATAGCGGGGGGAGGGAGGGCGAGGGGTGGGAGGGTGGAGGGGGTGTACACCAGAACTCCGGCGAAGCGGAGGAGGGCCTCGGAGAAGGAGGAGGCGGATGGATGGGAAGGTATCGCACGACCTGCCTACGGGGGAGACCAGCGTCGCGCTTTCAAATAAAACAGCACGTATGCGATGCGCTGAGATGGCCTTTGACATCTTAAATCATCTTTCTGCATGAAAATAAACGGAAATGCAAAAAATTATTCTGGTCCAGCGCCCCTCCTCGCAAAAGCATCAGTAAATCCAGTGTAAAGAATGAAACAATTTTGGCCATTAAAAAAAAAAAGAAATTCAATTCAATTCAATGGACATTGTGTTGCTCCTTCTGGTGTGTGTGTGCCTTTGGCCACTTGGTGGCAGTATAACACATACTTGGAGACACGCGAACAAGAGCTTCACATTTGACTCAGTAAGCTGCAGTATATAAATGCTCAGACTTACAATGTTACATTGACAAACAAAAATATGAAATCTTTTAGAAATAAAAGCTCTCTACTACACTGTAATTTTCTTTTTTTTTGAGTGGGGGGGGGCTTAAAAAAGTAATTTCAGGTAAACGACTTTAAAATTTAAATGATTGACATTTATGGCAACAATGTTAGTAAGCACACCAAAGCAAGGAATGGTAACAAATTCCCCGAGTTGTTTTTACTATTATGTTTAAGTTGGAGGAAAATAAAAGAGACATTTAGTTTCGTAGACTCTTATTTCTTTCTTAAAAATGGGGAAAGCCAATTTTCACATGAGCAAATATTTGGTTGGATTGGCCAACTTCTAATTTGATCGAAGTTAGTTGCCTTGAAATTTTGAGTTCGCTCAAATTATTATTATTATTATTATTTTGTTTTTTTTTAAAGTGTAGGCTGCTGCTTTTTAATGCCGATCATGAATTTTTCCTGAGATGGTACTTGGTCTAAAAACCTTTGAGAACCGCATTTCTAAATTACGCTCCACATGACCGGGATCCGTCAGAACGCTTTCACTATTGTAATATCACAACCTCCAAAATATACAAATATGATGAGATAATATTTTTCATTTCAAGCCCATTCTACAAATAATTTGGAGAGGGTATGAATCCTTTTTGGCCTGTGTTTGTGGAATATATTTATTCAGACATGCATCGGAAGGGAAAGGAAGCCTCAGATCAAATCAGATGGCTTATGAATTTGTTCGATTCGAGTCAAATCCGTCCCTTAGTGGATTAAAAGACAACGATAGCTGCAAATAAAAGAAAATACCTTGTTTTAATTTGAAAAAAAAAGCGCTTCCTATTTCCCATCTATAAGGACCTGATTCTTGCCTTTTGGAGTAAAAGTGAAATCCCGGGGCTTTCGCTCTCCTGGGGAGCAAGTGGGGAAAGGGGGGGGGGGGGGGGGGTTGGCTGATTGTCCAGCATTTTCACCACAATGCCGCCATATGGGGAACAGAAGGATGATCCGCTGGGCTCCCCGCCTGAGCAAAGGCAAACAGCCGTCCACATATGCATGGAAGTGGTCATTTGGAGTCGGCGCCTCTTTAGCATAACAACACATGAAACACGGCAGTCATTTTGTTTCCGCCAAGAGGCATTGTCAGGGGGCCTCACTGCCTCTTCAGGTGCCTCCATATGAGGCAGGATAAACTTAGGGGCCCGGGCTCGGTGTCAATAACAACAACAACAACAAAAAAAGTCACTTACATGCTTCCTAAATCCTATCCAAAGATGAAAAGAAAGGGGGTTGGGGAAAAAACTAAAAGTGTCCATTTCCTCAGGCACTGGAAATGAGCTTAACTCGAGACAAACACATTTATTGAAGTGGTTGTTCACTTGTTTGTATGTTTGAAGGATCAGTGCCTTACCATTCTGAAGCAACCAATGATAATAAAATCATTCAGAAAAAATATTGTAAACTGTATTTATCACAATTATCTACTTCCATTCAGTGCACATTGGGCTGATCATTCTGCTGTTTGCAGCTTGGACACCTGGGGGCAGTATAAGACGGATCTAGTGGCCCCCCAAGTATCCACCTATAACTGACAACCATTGAAATGCATTTTAAAAAATGCCCCCCCCCAAAAAAATGTAAAAAAAATATTTTGTTACATTTTTTGGGGGGGGGCAAAATAAATAAATAAAATAAATATATATATATATTTGTTTTATTTATTTATTTATTAACATTTAATATACATTTTTGACAAAAATTGGGAGGTGGGGGCTTGGGTAAGGGCGGGGGGGGGGGGAGTAATCCTGCAAAGAACAAATTTAAAAATATATGCACATATGTATATTTTTAAAACCCAGCTGAGATCGACACAAGCCCTCAGCAGCAATTTTAACGGTGCCTTATTGAGGATAAAGAATATATGACTGTGACAATTGTTAGATTGTCAGTGTATGTCTAGCAGCAAGGGTCACAAACAACAGCACATGTCGATGCTGACCGTTGCCAAAGGTGTTTCTTAAAAAATGTATTAGCATTAGCATTAAGCTAGCAGACTGAAGTCGATGCTTTGCGGTCCTTTTAAATACAATCAATAAATCAGTCAATTTGCACGTCCAACGAAAAACCGGTTTTCCCACATTGCATGAGATTTGTATTACTATACAAAAAAAAAACCCCCCAAACTCCCTAAATCTTTTCATCGGAATATCTCAAATGTCTATACCCATTTATCCATTTTCATGCAGCGCTCAAGCAATGCTCAGGTATGAGTTGGCATTAAAAAAAAAAAATAAATAAATAAAAAAATTGCAGGAGTCAGTTCTCCCTCTTTTTATGACCAAAAGCAATGAGCCGATTGGCCATTTATGTCCGGCTTGCGTGTGGCTTAGCGGCGCTGGTCAGCCAGTCGGCGTGCAACTTAAGTGTATAGCACGATTGTAATAATGACTTGGTGATGGGAGGGTAAAAAAAAAAATGAAGAAGAAAAGGGCGGCAGTGGAGCCGAACTGCCTCATCCGAAACTGTCTGATTATGACTCGGAATGGATGAGTTGATCGTTCCATTCTGCCGCCATTAAAATTTTATTGTAAGACAAGAACGATATTTTGTTGTTTGACGGGAAAAATGCATGAGCAGTTCATATTTTGTGAAGCAAATCCCCTCTACTCGACTTCACGACAATGCGAGCGGTTTATATCGCTCGGGGACACATTCCGGAATGCGATACATGGCCGTCCGTAATACACAGAGATGACATAAAATCTATTTTTGTACAGTTTGTTCCTCCTCCCACGCACATTCAAACTAATTCAAACTCATTTGAAACTCGTCCTAAGTCCCAAGTATTAAATGGATAGGAAACGCCGCACAAAATCTAGGGACTATGTTTTGCTGTGCTCCCGTAGTTCAATAAATAGTAACAAAAATAAATAAATAAATAAATAAAAAGTGCTTTGCAAATACTGTAGTGTCTTTCCTTTCCCATATACGATTACATTTAATGTTGAGTTTTTTTATGCCGCGGATGACGAACAAATTTCGGTTCTCGAACAAACTGAGTGCACTTGAATGCACCATTTGACTCCTCTCGCCTTCCTTACACGAGGAAGTGACGCTTCCTCGGGTAGACAAGGAAGTGACGCTCCCTCGTGTTGCTTTCCATTGTGAGCAGGCGTGTTCAGTAAACATTTTTATTTTAAAAAGAGCGTGGTTTTGGTTTTCGAACAATTTCGGTTTTCGAACAGCCTTTGGAACGGATTATGGACGAAAACCAAGGTTTGACTGTATTTAGGAAACAGTTACATACCTGTATCTATACGCAACATTTTATTTCTAAAAATAGCACCCAGCATTCAAATGTTCAGGACTACAACATTCCTAGGAAATCACAATTCCACTGTCACTGGTGAGCTATCTTTTCAACAGGCCACCACGTTGGTGAATCCCCAAGCCTGTCAATGGCATTTCCCATTATTTGTTAGCATTAGCAAAGAGAATTTCACTCGATGTAAATTGCATGGTTTAGTTAAACATTATATTAATATACAGCGTTTAATTCTCTTTTATTTTGTGTGTCAGGTTCCAGTAAACTGTACGGGAGTGACAATTGCACAACTTGAAGCAAGCACGCTGGGCCTCTACGTGGAAAACTGTGCAAGCCAAAGAGCTAGAACAGATGCTAAGGAATACTTTCAAGAAATTAATCGGTTAAAATTTGTTTGAATAATCTGTTTAAAATGTGTACCAAGACTATTTAAAAACATGTTTTTGTGGCCTATCAGTGATTTTCACGTATCGTGGGTGGATCTGGAAAATCATGCGCGATAAACGGATTGACCGTATGTTTTATTTGATTTTTTTCTTAGCTTAAAATTCTCTGTCATTTTTGCCGCCTCCCACAAACTGACACACGAACGAACAAGCAACCAAAACGTATTAGCAATTCATCCACGAAACTGCTGAATGGCGGATTACTGACCTTCCCTATTGAAACCGAGAGTGGTCATTTTCTCCTGTAAGCTCAACCTTGATTCTTGCCGTCGAGAGCTGATGGTAAATCATGACTCCCCCGCTGAATGAACTCCACTCTAAGGCTTTGACAAACTTAGTGGAAGTATTTATCGGGGGCGCGGTAATGCACTGTGTTTAAGCCACATCCGGCTGAAATATAGGTTCCCACTTTTAATATCCAGAGGGTGAAGCGGGAGGCAGTCAGGTGCTTCGCTATAACCAAATGTTACAGTATAAAACAACGTGTCACGCCGCTATTTGACATGAATGAGATTAGATGGAATTTGTTTCTAAGTGAGGGGAAATTACAAGCCTATCGGGCCCACACACACACACACACACACACACACACACACACGCGCATCCGCCCGTGCTCACCCCCGCCGCGGCCCGACAACGGCGGTGTAGTCGGGCATGAACGTCGACATGAACAGGGAATGACCCCGCGCAAACCACATCCGTAACCACCTTGAGTGCTGCGGGAGGGAGCCGGCGGTGTTGTTTTAAAGGTCAGACCAGTGTGAGGTCACAAACGCACAAACGCGCTACCGTGAACCATCGTCAAGCGGGAAGATTTTTATTTTTTATTTTTTGTGTGGTGTGATTTTACTGTATAAAAACCTGAGCGTTCAGTAATGGGAGTAACGCATTGCAAAAGTGGCAATTGAGTCGCGCTGTTACCGTGGCAGCGGTCCGCGGCCTTTTTATTTTATTTTTTTTCGCCAAATGACAAATTTTGATGGAAAGAAATATTTTGATGGAGCGACATAGAAACAAATTTCAGCTGAAACTTAAATTTTCGTATGCCCGCGCGTTCACACGATCCAGTTTTCGACAAATGTTTTGTTTTTAATGTTGCCCCAGAATTCATACATCTGCTCTGTTTTTATTTAAAAAAAAAAAAAAAGTTGCTGTGTTAAAGGTCATTGGTGTATTCCATTCCCACTGGAAAATCCTGCTGTTGTTTGGATGAAAATAACTCAAAAGTAACTCAGCCGTGGCGCCACCCTTCATAATCCCAAAACAGTTACAAATCGTGATCCCCCTAATTTCTT
Source organism: Hippocampus abdominalis (assembly GCA_018466805.1). Taxonomy (NCBI): domain Eukaryota; kingdom Metazoa; phylum Chordata; class Actinopteri; order Syngnathiformes; family Syngnathidae; genus Hippocampus; species Hippocampus abdominalis. The sequence goes on from CM031702.1 coordinate 5,514,980, forward strand.
TCCAATGACATAGCGCTCGCTGTAAGTCCAACCCTGCTAATTGTCCCTTGACATGTTCACCCTCTTTTCACATGACTTTGCAGCACATCAGGATGACATCTTGTGAAAAGTGACCTCCACCTTTAACTCCTCTTGGAGAACAACACGTGTCAGCAGCCCCCCCCGCCCCATCGCAACAACCACCGGCACCCCATGGGCCCTGTCAGGGGGTGAAGAGGTTAGGCGCCCGGTGCCCGGCCTTCTTCGGGACCACCATAATGACTGCTAATTACGCCGCCATCTGCAGGGTGGCCTGTGCTATGTCGACACCTGTTCATTAAAACGCGAGGAGAAACTTTCCCCTCTGCTGCATGCTCGCGGCAGATGTGCGGGGGACTCGAGTCACATGACCTGACTTGAGTCTGACTTAAGTGGCCGATTGTAGGAATTGGGATTGAAATTTATGAATGAGGTGACGTGACGTTGACTTGGTATTCGTGAGGCTTGACTCGGACTTGGTGTACATGATTAAAAAAAAATAATAATGCATCATGGAGATGAAAAAAAGCAGATCAATCCTGAGTATCAGTAAAAAAAAACCATAAATAAATAACAATTATATTTTTATATATAGACACACACACACACACATCCATCTTGTGATTCGCTTCATCCTCCCAAGGGTCACGGCGGGTGCTGGAGCCTATCCCAGCTGTCTTCGGGTAGTAGGCGGGGGACACCCTGAACCGGTTGCCAGCCAATCGCAGGGCACACAGAGACGAACAACCATTGGCGCTCACACTTACACCTCGGGACAATTTTAAGTGATCAATCAGCCTGCCACGCATGTTTTTTGGAAAATGGGAGGAAACCGGAGTACCCGGAGAAAAGCCACGCAGGCACGGGAGAACATGCAAACTCCAAAGGGGAAGGCCAGGAATCGAACCCATGAACTCTGCACTGTAAGGACGAATGTCCTCACCACTCATACAACGGGCTGCGTTTTTTATATACAGTCAAACCTCGGTTTTCGTCCATAATCCGTTCCAGAAGGCTGTTCGAAAACCGAAATTGTTCGAAAACCGAAACCACGCTCTTTTGAAAATCAAAATGTTTACTGAACACGTCTGCTCACAATGGAAAGCAACACGAGGAAGCGTCACTTCCTCGTGTAAGGAAGGCGAGAGGAGTCAAATGGTGCATTCAAGTGCGCTCAGTTTGTTCGAGGAACCGAAATTTGTTCGTCATCCGAGGCATAAAAAACTCGAAATTTTTGGTCGAAAACCGAATCGGACCAGAACCGAGACATTCGAAAACCGAGGTTTGACTGTATATTGAGATGTTGAAATTTTTCGTTGTGGTGTACCCACCATCGTTGTTATCTTTTTCAATGAATTGTTCCTCCCACCATTGGCCCACAATTGTAACGACTCGACGGTGTTTCTGCTCCAAACGAAGTCAACGTTGAAGTGCCGAAGTGAAGCTCCCGTACGGCAAATATCAATCAAACCGAAGAGCGGTGCAGGAATCGAGTGCCTCTGCGGCACTAATGATCGAATGAACTTTGCGTGACACTTTTGCAGCTCTCCAGGAGGCTTCGCCAAGGTTAACCAGGCCATCGGGCGGCATTAAGAGGCAAGACTGAAGGGGTGTGGGGGGGGGGGGGGGAGCGGCGGTGTTGTTTGGAGCAGGAAGCCAATAAAAAGCTTTCCGATATCTGCTGAGGGGGAGCTCGAGCCTGTCAATTGTGTGGCCCAAAGAGGCGATCTGCCATTAGCGACTCTCGCAAGACTAATGAGAGCCATTGTGCTGCCTGCTCCTTGAATTCTATGTCGATACTCATTCAGGGGGGGGGGGGGAGTTGTGTTGAACGTGGCCTGTTTTGCTTGCATTTGATGTGGAAACACTTGACGCACGAGTTCGCTACTTGTGGTCAAGCCGCATCACAGATCGCTGGGGAGTTGGGTCAGTGCGCACACACTCGTGGGTAAGTCTGACGCCATAAAAGCAGGACCGATGAATTCGTGTTTCGTGGTTTCGATGTCTGAATTTAACACGGGGGGCTGTCGGTTGGCATGTCACAATCGAGAGGTCACCGGTTTGAATCTCCAACTTCCTCCCATTTACCGAAACCATGCCGCAGACAGTTTTTTTTAAATGTTGCACTCCCTGGTGAATTGGGCCTTCAACTTCACTCACAGAGACAAATTCACTCGTCAATGTTTATCTAGGCGGCACGGTGGACAAGTGGGTAGCACATTCGCCTCGCAGTGCAAAAGTCATGGGTTCGATTCCTGGCCTTCCTATGTGGAGTTTGCATGTTCTCCCCGTGTACCTGCGTGGGTTTTCTCCGGGTATTCCGGTTTCACCCCCCCCCCCCCCCCACGTTACAAAAACATACACGGTCGGTTAATTGATCACTTTAAATTGTCCTGAGGTGTGATTATAAGTGCGAATCGTTGCTTGCCGTTGTGTGCCCTGCGATTGGCCGGCTCTGGCACACCCACATGAGGAAAAGCGGCTCTGATAACGGGTGAATTTTCATCAAGAAAACACTCAATGGGCAAGACCTATCTTTGCTCACTGCTTACCATGCATACCGCCACCCGCACGCTCGGTTCAAGCTCGTTTTTATTCATTCCGATCGTCTGCGCTACTTTTGGTTGAGCTTGTTTTCCATTTTCTGCCCCCGGCGGCTGGAACATTCTCTGCCACAAAATATAATGCGTCGCAAAATCATCGTGTATGAATTTAGCGAGGGACGCTGCACCGATTACGAAATGTTTATTCGGCGTATGCTATAACGTAACGTAGGCGGTGCGACGCTAACTTAGTTTCCTCAAGCATCCAGACACACACGTATTCAATTCTGATATTTTCACTTTCAACATTTACACAAACAGATGATTGCCAGCGTTGGCATATTTGACCATTTCATCTGCTCATTTAACCCGATCCGGTCTGACGCAGAAATCATAAAGCGAGAGCCAATTAGGATGTTGACGGATTGAGTTTGGAAGACAAATTCGGGGATGTAGAATGTTGACAGAGCCGCTGCGTCTCTTTCAGTGTGTGCGCGGCTTCCAATTAAGTGCGCAGAAGCATATTTTCTCCTCCTCTCGCTCTCTTTCTCTCTCCGCAGGATCAGAGCGTCTCCCTGACGGATGAGTCGCTAATGAGAGCAAATCTCGCTAAATCCTCCAGAAAGACGATGAATGAAATCGTCTTCGGCCCGTTCATTTGTCGTGTTCGCAGATGAGACCAAACGCAACATTTATCTCGCTAACAAATTGCAGCCCGTCATCGTTCATTCAGGGTCGGGGGCTCATTAATACAGGCTACGATTCCCGATACAGTTTTTTGTTGTTTTTTTTTTTTCCTCCACCACCTCAGCTCAAATTTTGTATAAGTAGCAATAAACGAGAAGACAAATTAGCGACGCTATCGTGCTCATTACAGTGAAACTCCTCTACAACGAAATCTACATGGGTGAAAATACCCCCTAGTGTGAAAACATCTTCGTGCATTAACACCATTTCCACTCTCCTGCCCCCCCCCCCCCCATACAATGAAAAAAAACTCTCTGTTGCATTATCCGAAATCTTTTTCTCTGCTCTTGCCTCGCGACGAGATTCACGACAACGAAGTCTAATCCCAACAGCGACCTCTACTGCTTCGTTCGGAAACGGCAACAGCAACCACCACACTGGTTTACACGTGCGCAGTAGTCCAGGAAGTATTTGTTATTGTTAGTTTCAGACGCAGCAAGAACGTTGCATTGCTAAAATGGCTACAAAACGGACCTTGTCAAGCAGCTAAGACAAGAAGCGCTCCGACGCTGGAAGAGAGGGGAAAAGTGATCAGAATGAAAGACGGAGGAAGCAAAATAAAAGACATTATCCAAGATATCGATGTAAGTGAAAGTGAATGCTGATCGTAACTTTCGCAATTTGTGTGTGTGTGTTTACATCTGAGATCAAATTTGCTACAGTGAAAAACCCCCTGTTGTGAAAAAATTCTTGCTGCAAACATGATTTCGTTGTAGAGGAGTTTCACTGTATTTCACACTCACCTTCTTCTTAGACAACCAGCAGGAGGTGTCCTGTTCTCTAAATTTTAAATCACCAAATCTAACGATACCGATAACACGATAAACTGTCCACTGTCGTGACCGCCGTCCCCGAAAGGGTTACTCAGCGACGAACGTTGTTCAGCGGACGGCATTCAAGTCGGGCTCGGGAGAAGAATCCGACAGATGGCGTCGTCTTATGACTTGTATTAACACCTTCCGCGTTTAATGAAGTGTTAATTGCTTTTCGAATACATAATGCGAGCGCGGGAATGCGCGCCGTAATGCAAACAGATTAGCTTGCGGCCGTCCCATTCAATGTCACCTTTACGTACGCGGCATATCGCACACAGAGAATGTTTCTTCTTAGAAAATGTCGTGTGTAAAGTGGGTCGTTTTTACTCCTTGCTGCATCCTAAGACGACGTTTCAGTTAAAAAAAAAAAAAAGTCGGACTACAGTAGCTCATCAATGTGTTTTATCTGTGTGGATTGTCCTCAAGTGACCATAATTGCTCCGCTAACTTTGGAGGAAGTACTTTATTAAATTAAGCCATGTTTAAGGTCAATATACTTCTGTAATGAGTTGTCTCTTTCGATTATCAGAGGTGAGCTCGTACCCCCCGCTCCTCATTCTTTTTTAATGGCCGCCGCGTTGTCGCCGAGCCACGTGCTAACGTTGTTATTTATTTCTGTTATTATGCTTTTTTTTTTTTTTTTTTTTTAATTCAGGCTTCGACTCAAGTAATGCTTTGCCTGCTTAAAAGCCATTCCCATAACTAAGTGTAATTTCCCCTCGGTTTGTTCTTGTTTAATGAGGTGCAGTCTTGTTTGTATGCCTCCCAATGTCACCAGAAAAGTCGTTCAAGCGACCGACTCTGAATTAAATCAAAAGGGGAATCACCACGCTGCCGTATTAAGGCAGAAAATTGGTTTTAAAAAAAAAAAAAAAGAAAAAAAGAAAAAAAACCCCAACCTGTGCTCTGGTCACTTTTACATAAAATGTGCTCGGTCTTTTTTTGTTTTTCTTTCCCCTGCGTTGACTCGCCACTGGAAAAACTCTTGAGGGTTCCTAATGATGGAATGTGTAAATGACTTGGGGTGGATGCGCCGAGGCGAGCAGTGATGGCGGGGGGGAAAAGAGAAAATGACCAACATTGATTTATCCTGACTGTTCTCTTGTCTGCTCGCTGCAGTCAGAACACCTCGCTGCATCCCATTCCCTCCCATTATCTCCCCGCGATCGCCGCAGTCCAATGACTTTCCTACAGGGTCATAAATACTTCCTCGCGGACCCCATACCGCTTGCACATCATCCCCCCGCCAGACGCCGCCTAATGACAGCCAAAGACAAGACAATGCATCCTTCGCCTGCTGGCTGCCAGGCTCGCCTCGCATACATTACACAAGTGGCTGGACGAGGTACAGCAACGCGGCGAGAGGCCGGCAGCCGCCGCGTACGTCCGCCGCGCTTTGCGTTTAAAATGCTACATTAAGGAAACATGACGGGAAAGTATCGGCACATGATTAATGTCTTATAACGAGCGTGGGTTTTTTTTTGCGCTGTGAAAGTCGCGAGTGGGTTTTTGCTCTACGTTGGACTTTCCAAACCACGAAGAAGACAGACAGGGAAAACCGAACTCGCTATAATGGCAGATGTTTTTTTTTGTTTTTTTCAGTGTAGTACCACACTGAGCCGCAAATATACCTGTGAGTATTGTTCTATGCTCCGTTTGCGTGCGTTGCTGCTCTCTGTGTGTGTTAGCGTAGTGGTTGTTTCAAGGTTTTACATTACCGTCACCGCTATATTAATTTATGTGAGCCCATTTATTCTCTACCTATCTACCTTTATATCGACCTATCTACCTTGATATTTACCAATTTGACCAAAAAAAAGGCACCAACTCAATGAGCTAATTGTGAATATGCAGGGGAAGACTGTACTGTATGCTAGCAGTTAGCTAGCAGACTTCCATTCGATTAAATTACGTGGTTTTATGTGAACGTTTTGGAGTTTAAATATACCCATTAGTGTTAGTTTTATGGTAAGTCTCAACTGGGAGTGACAAAAAAAAAAAAAACAACACAAAAATCCTTCAAAATTGGAGAATTTGTGTGCGTGAGTAAGTGGTGCTAATGAGCACTTAAAGTGTGTTTTGATAAGGTTGAGCGCATTTCAAGTTTGGATGTATATAAAGCGTGTTGGAAGGGGGTAGAATTGCCAAACAAAATGTTTTATATGGTCTCTCTACAGCATGGGTGTCAAAGTCAAGGCCCGGGGGACAGATCTGGCCCACAGCATCATTTTATGTGGCCCGCGAAAGCAAATCAAGTATGTCAACTTCCAGGATGCTTGCTAAAATCCGTACCAAAATTTCAAATTCTTATTTCTAATAAAGAAGAGTGATACTGAAAGCCCTCATTACAGGAACTTAAATAATACAGTCAAACCTCAGTTTTCGTCCATAATCCGTTCCAGAAGACTGTTCGAAAACCGAAATTGTTCGAAAACCGAAACCACACTCTTTTTAAAATAAAAATGTTTACTGAACACGTCTGCCCACAATGGAATGCGTCACTTCCTTGTCTACCCGAGGAAGCGTCACTTCCTCATGTAAGGAAGGCGAGAGGAGTCAAATGGTGCATTCAAATGCGCTCAGTTTGTTCGAGAACCGAAATATGTTCGTCATCAAAGGCATAAAAAACTCGAAATTTTTGGTCCAAAACCGAATTGGTCGAGAACCGAGACGTTTGAAAACCAAGGTTTGACTAAAGTTGAATAAATAATTTTTCTTGACGTCTTTATATGGTCTCAGTCATAACGGCCCTCAAAGGTAAACTGGAACTAAAATCAGGCCCACGACAAAAATGAGTTTGACGCCCCTGCTTTACAGTATATCACAGCATGTGGGTCTGGAATGTATCCCCCGCGATAAACTGTGGGGGGACTGTATAGTATAAACAGCTGGAGGATTGTCACCTGTGAAAACAATACTATGATGGATTATATCAGAACATTCTGAAGATGTCTTCCGGTTCCCGACAACATAATGACACATTTGCACATCTTACGACGATTGTGTGTACTATATTTGTTTAAGATGATCAAAGAAAGGAAAAGGCTGCAGCGATACAGTACGGCCACGTCCTTGGCTGAGGTAACCAAACACACATCCACGCTACGCTGTCCATCACGTGTTCTCACGCTAACAGAAGAGCGCATTGAGTCAAACACACTTTTAATGGGAAGGAGACAGTTTATCAGATACAATGACTCCCAATTAATTATTTTGACGATTTGGTCATCCAAATCAATTAGAGAGCAGCACGTAATGAGCCACCAGCATAAACAAATTCCTTTTCAGCACAAACATCCTGCAGGGCCCTATTAGCATGCAGGCCACATTAAAAAAACAAAAAAAAGAATAGGATGAGACAAAGAAAAGAAATGTTTGGTCCTTCTTTTTCACAGGGTCGGGTCAAGCGGGTCATTGTTTCGCAGATTATTATGTGTACTGTCAACACAACAGCTAACGAGCGAGCAACAAACAAATGCTTTTCATTTGCTGGTTTAAAAAGCAGAAGCGGCCTGAATTAATGGCCTCAGACAGACATTTGGACAAAAACCTGCCCTCTCTGCCTTCTTTGTTACTGAGCAAATTAATGGCGAAGCCAAAGAACAGAAAATGTTGTAAGCAGAGTTGAAAAAGGAAATTGATTTGTACAATTAAAAAGAGCCTCTCACCATATGGTTAGTTAAAAAGCAAGAAACATCTAGAAAAAAAAGGCTACAGCACCCACAAAAAAAATGATTTTTGCACCCACAAAAAATGATTTTTTGTGTAGTTTTAGCAAGCTGCTTTTTTCTTTACTTTGCTTTTTATTATATTTAACGCTTTTGCTGGTAAAGGCTTTTTCAACGTTGTATTTTTAATCATGTGAAGCACATTGAGTTATTTTTTTGTATGAAACGCGCGATATTCGGGAAAAAAAGTTTTTGATACATCGCATAACATTGTACAGGTTTACCCAAATGTTGCGGTTGGAGTACAATAGTGACACAGATTTGAATTTACATTCCCATTCATGATTTTCGAACCCGGGCCGCAGACCTCTAATTTGCAACCGAAGCAGCATGAAACGTTGCGAGCGAGGCTGCCAATGTGAGCCTGATTGCTGCAAAAAAAAAAAAAACATCAGGGAAACACACAAATGAAACCACTCGCAATGAGCATGGATTGGTTCAGCTACAGGTGGACTTCTTGACTGAAACATGGCTGTAAATTACAACGTTTGGTAAAATCCGTGCTGTGCAAGTTTTTAGAGGTCAAACATCCATCCATCCATCCGTCCATTTTCTAATCCGCTTAATTGAATTGAATTGAATTGAATTGAATACACTTTATTGTCATATGTGCTGTACGTGTGTGTAACATACGGGGGGTGCCGGAGCCTATCCCAGCTGTCTTCGGGCAGTGGGCGGGGGACACCCTGAACTGGTTGCCAGCCAATCGCAGGGAACGCACACCTATTCGCGCTCACAGTCACACCTGGAGACAATTTAGAGTCCCCAGTTAACCTGCCATGCATGTTTATGGAATATGGGAGGAAACCAGAACACCCGGAGAAAACCCACTCAGGCACGGGGAGAACATGCTAACTCCACACAGGGAGGCCGCAGCCAGAATCGAATCCTTCACCCCTGCAGGTCAAACTTAAAAACCTGATCTGTAAAAATATCTCCAAAACCTGACATGCTAGAAAAAAATGTATTATTTAAATCAACTACGTTGAAGGATACATGAAGCCATCTCTTATTTAAAATGAGCTCTTGACCAGTGGAATCATAATTTCTGCTGAATATGATATATAAGAATTTTTTTTTTAATACTTTGTCATGCGATTCGATGCACTTTGACTTTGAACTGGTCGAAATGATTTTCTACGGCACGGTTGCCTTTCGATAGACTACCGCGGTGATATTCCGAAGCGGATTCAGTCGAGTAAGCGCCCAGTGAAGGCCCAGGTACCAGAAGTCACAGCCCGCCGCTGCACTGACATCACGGCGGGCTGCGCCGGTGTCAGTTGTGATGCTTTTGAGCGACTGTCACCGAGCGCAAGGGCCGCGTATTGTAAAGTGAAATATACGAGCGGGGGCGATGAGCATATTCTCCGCGTGGGTCTCACTCGGGAGGGGACACGATTGGCTGAGCATTGCTCTATGGAGTATGCCCTCTAATAGAACGGCGTGTTGGGGCCTGTCATTGTGTGCGACGAGGAGGCCTGCGTGGTAAATGAGTGTTTTAGCAGGCATGGCTAATGTCTGCGAACCTGCAGTGTTTAGCTTGCTGTTAAGGGCGACATTAGCGCGCACGCAGACATGGGATGCCGATCCAAGCCTGCAGGTCCTAACGCACGCAATTGTGTTTCTGCCTCATTTCATGCACCATAATCAAGGCTGTGTGCTTTTTTTTTTTTTTTTTTTTTGGAAAGAGCTTAGCGCTAAATCGCGCTGTATGTCAGCCTTGTGTGTGTGTGTGTGTGTGTGTGTGTGTGTGTGTGTGTGTGTGTGTGTGGATCACGCCCCTGATGGCAGCTCTCTGCGGGAGAATGGATTTCTTTACCTCAGCAGAAAATAGACTTCAACTTTTTTCCGAGCGTATTCAGGTGCAGTCACAGGCGGTTTTACGGGGTGGCAAGCGAGGGCAGCTGCCACCTTTACCGGATGCTTTCGCAACTCCAGTTGCCATCCCGACTTGCTGGCAATGATTTTATCAAGACTAAATGTGAAATTTGATGACCGTAAAATCCCGTGAATAACATTTTTTTTTTTTCCGAAAATGCAATACGCAAATGCAAACGCTAAATTGTCATAAAGTATGTGTTTGCTTTTTTTCTTTTGCATTGTATAGACAAAGTCACCAAAAAAGAAATGTCATGCTACACAATCACGTGAACTTAGATCCAACAGTTTATTTTTTTTGGCATGGTACTAAAAGTAGAGATGACCGATTATTTGGCCGGCTGATTTTTCAGATTTTTGTCAATTTGTCTCTCTGTTGTGAAGCGGCACAAAAACCAAAGGACAAAGTTCAATATTCTTCCTGTAATTCACATCCTTGTTATTGTCAGCATTGAGGGATCAAAAAACGATGCCATTTGAGACGTTATATATTTTTAAGATGAGATAAGATTTTGCTAAATATCGCCTTTGGCCTAAAAAAAAAAGAAAAAAAGAAAAAAAAACATGGCGGTCAGGCCATGATAAAGACTGTCTATTAAATCCAATATAATGGGCAAAGCACTACCGCGACAGAGGGGAAAACAGATGTGTTAACTGAGCAAAAACTGTTGCAGAGTTTCCTCAGACTAAAAAAAAAAAAAAACAACACATTGATGCAGAGGAGAGAAGAGGAGAGCTGGTGTCACGTGCGGCACAAAGTAGCCTTCCCTCTTGTTTACGCCTGTGTACATTGTGTGCCTGTGCGCGTGTGTGCGTGTGTGTGTGTGTGTGTGTGTGTGTGTGTGTGTGTATGCGTGTGTAGGCCCGGTGCTCTCCCGAGCGACAGAAACCTTGTTGTGATTTATGCAGGCCCACATCCGAGTGCTGGTTACGCAGTAGCAAGACATCGATCTGACAAAGCAAAGCAAACAATAAAGAGGCGAGGAAGATGATGTGCCCAGTGGAGTGGAGAAATGGAGAGTGTACCTATAAGAGCTAATTATCTCAGCACATAATTCTTCAGGTTAAGACAGCGCCGGGGCTGCGGGAGGAGAGGGCCCGGACGATCTGCAAGGTCACACTCGGGCGGTCGGCACAAGCATGCAAACACTGCGATTTGTCAGGAAATACGACTTCAAATACGAGAAAGGTCTGAGCTCTCTCTTTTGACGACAACGCACACGGCTGGAATGTTATCAGCGCGGCTATCACGAAATCGCCGTGGTCATCGTTCGGATTGTGAAGGTTTTTTTGGTTTTTTAAATGCATTTTTTAAAGTATTCAGTGGGATCTTCGTTTATGAATGATCTGGTTTACGAACAAATTCCGTTTCACACCATGGTTGTTTTAATTTAAAAAAATAAATAAACAAACAAATAATTTTAAAAACGAGTGAAAGAACTAAAACTAAAATTGGACCTATGTTATTACATATATATTACATATATATTACATACATATACGTAAAAATATATATAAAATGTCTCAATTTGTAAGAAGTTTTTGGTGCTCGCAGTTTGAAGCCATTTTTGTTCATTTATATTTATTTACAGACCATCTTTCATTTTTATCTCTTCATTTTGTAGGGCCGGCGGCTGATGTTATGAGCTGTGAGGTTAAATGTTACCTTTTCTTTACACAGCCCACAATCACCCCCCCAACCCCCCCGCCCTGTACATACACGGCCTTCCAAATTCATTTCATCTCTCTACAAGCCGGCAGAATAATAACGCTTGCAATGATTGCTTTCTATGCAAGTCGTTCTCTGCTCCTGTAAGCAGAGATCTTTTAATTAGACAGCAGCAAAAGCAAGCATGCCCTCCCTGGGAAAAAAAAAAGAAAGAAAAAAAGTGTGTGTGGGGGGGGGGGGTTGCTTTGTGCTGGCTGCCATTAATAACATGATATAAAAGCAAAGGCAGACAGCCTCTGACACTTTTAGTAGTTGGGGAAACAAGATGTAATCTGTGCTCAGTGCCAGGAGCGGAGCGCGGCGGAGGGAAAAGTACGAGAAAGAAACAAACACAAACAGTGCGCGCATCAATTATGAGAACATTATCTCTGGAAGGTTCTACTCGGCACGGACAATGGGAGGGCCGCGTGTCATAAGACGGACGTGTGCCGTTTCCGTGCGCACTCCACTAGTCATTCAAAACATATGAACGCTCAAAAGGAAATGAATCAAAACCGCAGCCTTTTTTTGTTGTTGTTGTATTTTGCCCACCCCCCCCCCCCTGTCTCTTGTTTGTGTGCTTTTTGTTTCTCACAGCCCGTAATGTTTGTTACATTGCAGCATTTTGTGTTGGCGGCGAGACCACAGAGTGCAGGGGACGAAGCTCTGGTTAGTGGCACCCTTGGCAGCCATCTCGGCTTGGCATAGTGCTGGACACGCTCCACTGGCCCTGAACATGCTGAGGTTTGAATCCAGAAATGCCTTTGTGCAGCACAGGCCACCAGAGGCGAGCTGGCGGGCTGGTTTCAGACGGTTCCCCTGCTGCGAGGCACCAGTCAGGGAGTTGCACTCATTTAACCGAGGGATCACATCTCTGCTATGAAAGTACACGCACATGAATAGGAAAGCGGATAATGGTCGCGCTTTGCAGGCCGAGGAACCGTATTTGTAGGCGTAAAAAAAAAAAAAAAAAAAGGATTAAATACGATTTCATGTTCAATAACCTTAAGAAATACCAGGCTAGGCTAAATTGCTTCCTGTTTTCATCTTTCATCTTTACGGGGCTAAACAAAGTTGTGTGCCGCCATCTAGTGGTCCACCATAGAATTACACCCAAAATAAGCACCCAAAATTATGTTATGAACTGGACAAAATAGCTGTACCGCAAACTTGGAACACACAATGGCAGAAAATAAACAGCCCCTTCACACTCACATGCATAGATTCTTTATCCTTTGCGGGAAATTACAAATATTACTGCAGATTATTGTGTCAGGTGTGAAACTCTTCTTTGTGTGTGTCTAAGTGTGTGTTTTATGCTGCCCCCAGGTGGACAAGTGAAGCACACCAGAAGGAGAAGTAAATTTTTTAGATTTAAATGTTCTTTATTTTTATTATTTTACGAAAGCATTTTACACACAATGGGTTGTCTTTTTAATGTAAAATAGCTTATTTCAAATACAAGGCTATTTGCATTTACCACATTGGGATTAGCAAAGTATGAATGTTCATGTATTTATTGTAACTTGAAATAAGCTCTGTATTGCATTAGTGGTACATAGCCCACTATTTTAGTCCCCAAAAGATGGACCACGCTGGACATTGTAGTGTGTTAGCATTAGCATTCGAGACAATACCGTCACTTTAAACTCTGGCCTAAAATCATAGGGAGAATGAGAATTTTGCATGTTAAACTTGAGTCATTTGAACATTCTTTTCACACTAAGGTCTGCTTGTGTCATTGTTTGTGTGTTTGTTTGTTCAATATACAGCATAAATTCACATTTTGGCAGCTCAGGCTGGCCACATTACGCATGCATGGCAGTCTGGGATGGGGTCCAGCTGGAAGCATGCACCCCACCAACAAACCAGCAATAGCTGAGTAGTTTCTTATTTCCCAATGGTGTTTGGAATACAAATAGAAAAAAGAATTACCTATTCAGTGGTAAACATGTGGAATTGAAACTTTCCTCCCCCCCCCCATTCCTGAAATATAATGACACTGTTGTAGATTTAAGGTTTTTATCTCATCTGAGCCAGGAATCACTGATAGGAGAGAGGGGAGGTGTGTTATATTTGGATAATTTCCAAATCCTATTATGACAATCTATTTTCACCTTACCTTTTTTTTTTTTTACTGGTGTGTTTCTTAGATGCTGCCTGTACAGCAGCCAAAAGCAATTCAAAATATGGGAGTACTACATCGGTAAAACATCAAATTGATTGAAACGAGACATACAATGTTTCGAAAAACAAATAAATAAAATAAATCACTTTCTTGGTGCCTTTGTGACATTTCTATGTGTTGTCAAAAGGTACACCTAATCTTTTTCTAGCCGAAATTGACACTGTCTCGTGTGAGTAAGCCCTACATAGCTTAGCTAGATAGCTTAGCTAGATAGCTTAGCGCACTAGATAGATAGCTAAGCTAGCTAGCTAGTGAGATAGCTAAGCTAGCTCCACAGCTAGATAGATAGATAGATAGATAGATAGATAGATAGATAGATAGATAGATAGATAGATAGATATTGTCACTCCCATGTGAAATTTACTGACTACACCTAAAAACAATAGAATTACACTTGCCGGCAGAGCTATTCAAGTTTCCGGTCCTGCAGCCAAAATTGACCCTGTCTCGTGTGAGCAAGCCCTAGGTAGCTTAGCTAGATAGCTAGATCAATAGTTTAGCAACGTTAGCTAGACAGTTTAGCTAGATAGCTTAGCTAGATAGTTTAGCTAGCTAGTTAGCTAGCTAAATAGATATTGTCACTCCCAGATGAAATTTACCGGTACTAACTAAACCTAAAAATAATAGAATGACACATGACGGCAGAGCTATTGAAGTTTCTTGTCCCGCTGCCTTTTCCGACACACCTCCTCCCGTCCTCATTGGCCTCGACGACTGTGTACAGTGGCTTTTCGCTCCCACTTCCATGACAATCCCATTTCCCGCCACGGCCTAGCGGCCCTTTCTTCCTCAAGCTGAAACTCGATCCTCCTCGTGGCCGTTGTAGCCGGCCCGTCCGTGATGGATGGCCGCACCTCAGGTCCTCTCAGCCTGTCCATCAAGCCCGGCGATTTAAAACACTCGAAATGACCAACATTTTTCTCTCTCCTCGCCAACCCCTTTGTCCCCTCCGTGCCACACGACAGACCTACGCCCTCTTTCACCTTTTCTCACCCGCTCCCTCCCACTTCAAGTGTCCCCAGAAAGCCGCAATCCATCTTGTTGTGAAAAAAAAAAAAAAACATCATTTATTCTGTACTTCCCCAATAATTTACTTTTTCTCTCTCTTCCCCTCTTTTCGTCTTTGCCGTCCTTTCGGCCCTCCCTCCTCCCATACTACAGGAATTCTCCATTTCCCTATAAAATGAAAATTCATCTGGAATTACATCTTATGTCATCATTATGTTTATTAAGCGTGGATGATGTATATGAGGAGCTGCGGTGTGCCGCTGAGTGCTTAATGATGCATAAGATTAAGCCGAGCCTCTCAGCTGTGCTGAGACTCCCCTCTGCTTCCCAGGCTGCAGACACACGCTGGGGGAACAGGCTCCAAACGGCCATCAGGTGAACAGGGGGGAGAATTGAAAGCCTACATCCTCTCTTTTTTTTGTGGCCGCGGAGGAGGAGGAGGAGGAGGAGGAGGAGGAGGAGGAGGAGGAGGAGGAACGAGAACAATTGCTGAGGGGAGAGGATCGGAGAGTTGGAGGCGACTTGAGAAAAACAGAAAGAAACGGGCTCTTGTCAAAGGGAGGGGGAAAAAAGCGACAATCCTGCCTACTTGTAGTGATAATCTACAGCAAGGGTGGGCAAAGTAAATATAAAGCCAGCTCCATTCTACCATCCAGCCTGCAGAGCATTTACATTATCAAGGTCCTGTAATATTTGTTGCATTGCTCTTTTGGCCTTTTTTTTCCCACCCTAAAATAAATACATTCAAATGAAATGAGTCTTTTTGTTGTCCATTTATCATTGAAAATTGGTGACATGATGTCATGTCAATAGGGAAAATTTTAAGTACCGGTAACTTGACATTTTTGCCATTTTTAGCGCATGCAGCTTGTTCTTATTCGTTCGTGTATCTTATTTACAGTGTGCAAACAGCATACATTACTCACAGGCATAAATTGTTCCTGCTGTGTGGGAATAACGACGCTTTGCAGATTAACTGGGGCCCTTCTCTACCTTTTCTTCTTGCTCATGATTATGCGACATCGCTCTGAGTGCTGCCCAGCATGTCATATTACACTAAAGGCATGCGAGTCTACATTCGGCTTGTGCGTACACATCAAAAACAAATCGCTTAAAAATCCACAAAAACAGCAACGGCGCAAAACGAGGAACCGCGGCACAGCGGCGCGTCACTGTATGTCCCTCCCCATGATGTCACAATGTTGACCGTACTTCACAAGCAGCGGCCGGGCGTCTGTTCTGGTGGCGGCGGCGGCGGCAGTCGATGACAAAAACATTATCCTTCTGGTGCTAAACAATCCAATAAACCTCTCCACGGGGAAGAACTTAACCTCTCCCTCTACTCCGACGCTGCCTTTCACAGCACGTGACGCCTGCCACAGTAAATTCAAATCATTAGTCTTCTTGCGTTGCCATCACACGGGGGAAAGGGGTGGTGTGTGTGTGTGGTGGTGGTGGGGGGTGGGGGGGTGGGGGGGGGGGAGTCTGCCTCTATTAGTAATGGAGACCTCGTCAGAGACCTTCCACGGAGAGCCCTGCCTTCCCAATTCCCACAGGAAAAATCCTCGGCACAAAACTAATTCTACTTTTAATAATCTGTCATCAGGACCAGAGGCAGTCATAAATTATGTGGGGAGCATGTGCGGGAACGGGCCACAAGAGGGAAGTCGTGGAGGAGGAGGAGGAGGAGGAAAGATGAGGGGGTGGGGGGGGGGGGGGGTCTGTGAGGTAGAAATCACAGGCTGAGTTTGACAAACTTTGCGGAAAATAAAACTTCCAAAGGGGATTGGTTTCAAAGTTCTGCCTGTGTGGCCTGCCACAGGACTTCCTGGCGGGATGGCACACCTGTCATGAACTCTTCTTTCATTCTCATCCTGATCAACCGACAGCGCTTTTCTTCAGGTTCAGGTGCTCAAAGAGGAGAATGCCCCCTCCCCCTCACCCTCACCCCCCGCTTTATTTCGGGTTCATCGCGCAACATTTTTTTCATGCGAGTCTGATTGTAGAGTGCCTGTCTTCAGCGTAGTCACGTCAACATGGCAAGCAGCACTGAGGCCTACTAAAGGAGACGCAATGTAATTACGAGTAAGAGCAAGATGCCCCCTTCGGTGGAATACATTACCGCGTTTTGCCATTCGTGCCTCAAGATGTGAGTAGAACGATGTCAGGGAAAGCCTACTAGAACATCAGAACTTTATTTGGGGTCAATCAGATACATTTAGTCAGCAAGTGTGTGATGACTCATTTAAAATGAATTTCAATGTTGTTTGGTTCATTCGGAAAACATTGTTTTCCAGATTATTTATCCTAGTCGCATTTTTTTTAATTTGCTGACAAAAACTTACAATTTTAACAGGGGTGTGTAGACTTTTTATAGCCACTGTGTAGTATTGTTATGATATTTCTGTTTGTGTTGCCGATCCATTTGTGAAAGAAATGTTTGAAGGTATGTACAGTCATTACCCTCACATTTTATGCTAATCTCTGTTAGCCCATCTGCGGTGTTTCACGTTACATGTTAGCATGTTAGCATTAAGGTCACAGACGTACGTGAAAATACACTATATGCTTCGGTTTAATTTTCCTACTTGATTTGTCAGTTTTACCGTCAACTTCAACTAAGAGTGACCGATAAAAAGCTTGTTTGCTTTTTTAATTTAGAGAACCGTGAGAAGAGGTCTCGAGGAATACATAATAAATGTAAGAGTGTTCAAACATGTGGGAGGAATGAAACTCTAAATGATTTTTCTATATAGTCTCGAAATAAACAAGAGTTGACTGTAACGATAAAAGTGGGATTAACCTCTTCCCCTGTTATGTAAATCAAACCTCGGCGCGTACAACGCTGCCAATGAGCCGCCATCGATCCGGCTTTTACGCCGTGTAAGCCCGTGTATCTCTATGAAGACATCTTGGAGCCATACATGATTTTGTGTGTGCCGCGTGTATTGTTGTCGTTGCCGTGGGCGTGCTGGCCGGCTCGCTGTTTCCATGTCAATATTTGCCGGAACGATGGTCATGCTTCATAATCGGCTCCCTCGATCAAATCGTGGCTAAAGGCCCCAACTCGGTCAGGTAACGGCGGGCGGTGGGGGGGGAGAGGGAGGGGTTGTCGGGCGGCAGTCAGCTGATGAATACTACATCCCCCGCCCCAAGAGGAAAAGAAGTGGATGAAATAAAGAGAGACAAGATCTCTATTGACTGAAATGATCAAAGACTTACAGGATCAGGTCACATCTTAAATCAAGGGTTACATTTTCATTAGCGACCGTGTCGGTCTACTGCAGGTAAGCTAACATTGAGCCCGCTGTGACATACTGCTGTTTATTTGCTATCGATATCCAATTTATGAATATTACGAGTTATTATGGCAACAATTGAACTAATTAAAAATGTTTTTTGGAATAATTATTTCGCGCCTATTCTCTCTCTTGCTTTCACTGTTGTCCAAATAAGCGGCTAGCGTGCGTGCTTTAAAAGCGGTTTATTTGTCACTAATCGCTACAGTTCACTGTAAAACGGACACGTCAAACAAAAGCGACTTAAACATTGGATATTAAAAACCAACATGTGAAACCAAATCATGTAATTTTGTCAAATGAAAGTTTTCTAGTTTAAGGCTAACGTATAATGTGAAACGCTCTTGCGGGCTAGTTGACATTAGCATACGTATTACGGTAATTATAAACCATCAACCAACTGGTTATTTACCACAAACGGAGCAGCAACACATCCCCAACAGATCCTACAACAATACTCAGGTATGTACGGTGGATATAAAAAGTCTACACACCCCTGTTCAAATGGCAGGTTGTCATGAAGAAAACTCATTTCAACGGGTTTTCCTTGATTAATGTGACTTACAACCTGTTCAACTTAAATAAAAAAAAGAGAGGGGCGGTAAACACAAACAAACAAACAAAACAAAAACAAGTAGATAGTTTGGTTTCACAAGTTTGGACACCTTATAACTGGAAATGTGGTTGAGTTCAGAATTAACCAATCAAAGTCAAAGCCACGTTAAACGCAGCACACACATGCCACAATTTTAAATGGCTCTGATCAAAATTAGGGATGCTCAAGATGAAAAAAAAAATTCAGACTGATACCAATTCTCGCTCGAGTACTCACCAATACCGATACCAATTACCGATACCATTAGTCCTTATAAAATTTCAATCAACACAATGACAGATAATTCTGAACAAAGCCCTTTATGTCTTTCCGACGCACATCATGATTTGCTGATGTGTCAAATGGCTGCTATTCCCCTTTTAAGTATCAGTGGCCTATATCGGCAACCTTCACGAGTACCTGAAAACTGAAATCAAAGCTCAGCTTTTCAGTTTTTTGCTGACATCTTTGTCATTGTACAATCAGAGCGAGAACTCGAAGGATAAAATCTCAATAGGAAACAAAGGAAAGATATTTATTCAGCGGCAGGACTCTAACACAAGAGGTGCCTGCCTAGTGAAGAAAAAGAGCTAAACGGCGACTTCTAAACACCGAGCCGCTTGCGTCCGATCAAGCGCAACATAAAGACTGTCGCCGGAGCATGTCCCGAGACCCCCTAAAAAAAAATAAAAAAAAATAAATAACCGAGCAAATGCATAGATGCAGGACTGGGATTCCAAGCCGCGCAAAAGTCAAGTGCTCAATTTTCTCCCCACTCTGCGGCGATACCAGAGAAGCTCAATCATACCGGGACAGTAATATGAATCAAGGACAGCTCACTCACTCTCAATTGCGGGCCGGGCCTAACTGGGACCCCACGTAAAGCGCAAACTGGGTTCTCAATTCAAATGGGAGAGTCAGTCGGACTTTCCAGCACGTCTGGAGCCTGATAGATTACCTCGCGCTGTAAGGACAAAGGGAATGAAGATGACTACTCTGCCAAAGCTGGCTACAGATGAGACATGCACGGCTGAACGAGCATAGTGCACCTCGCCCATTTGTCTATGTGTTCAAGCTTTGCACAAGCTATGACAAAAGAGTCCCCGCACTTCACTATTGACGTATAGTCTCCGCTTATGGATGCCGGAATATCTACTTTTCAACTCTCATTTGCAGTCTGACTTAAACATACATCAAGTGGAAACGCCATTAAAGCTCCAACCATTTCAGGTATTTATGACACGTGGGGCCATAAATCAACTTAAGCGTCCTTCAAGAATCTCGGAAAAGTGAAACAATATGCGAGTTGAAGTGGATGTAGTCAATGAAGAGACTATAGTGTCTTGTTTACCACTTTTGTCTCATTTTGGCTTATTCACTAATGACAGATAAGGACCATACAAGTACTTTGGCTTTTATGCTTTTCAGCCTTTGCTTTGTCGATATTTTGCTTTGTGGTGTGAGCAAAAGTCTGAGTCCGTTTCAACTGGGCCACCGCATTTTGCAAAGTTGTAAATACAACAAACACAAATGTCGTCTCAGTACAAATACTTCACAATGAAGCCTAACATTAGCCTCTTTGCTAGTGTTCAAGCCATGATAATAGGATAACTATATTCCACCTGGTTTTGTCTGAATTTTGGTGAATACGACTCCCCAAAATACTATCTGATTATTTTAGTGTAATTATAGTTTCGACAAGTACTTCACACAATAATAAATATAACATGAGCATCGATCCTAATGCAACCCAGCAACAGAAGGCCAAGATCACATTAATTTTGTATTCATTACGAATCAGCGTAGCATCAAAACGAGTTTGTTTTAAGGTACAATAACTTCCTATTCTTGCTTGAAGGCATCTCCTTTTGCAAGCCAGCAAATTTACAACTAGTGTGCTTTCTAATCATTAGCATGTATAATTAGTAGCTTGTCTAAGTGAGCACACAAATATATCACTTGTATTAACACCAATGCTAATGCTTATCAACATCACAACTTTTCTGATGGTTCAGAAAAATGTCACAGACTTCAAGAAAAAAAGGTTATCCAGGGTTACATTGAAGACAGATTCTACTTTACAAAACTATGAGCTTGAACATGAAATACTTTGTACTTAAACAGCTAGCTAAGAACTAGCTAGCTAGTCCCAGTGCTAGCGCTACAGCCAAAGTAAGGGTAATTTCACTTATATGGCCAAATTAGCTTACTTTCTGGTCAATGCTAAACATCCAATTTATGATAAACATTCTAAAATTATTTCAGGTGTTTTCAGGAATGATTTTGAAATGTGTTTCGACACAAATCTCTGTGAATTCACTTTTCAAGGTCTTTACAGGACAACTTTACAAATTTGTACAATTTAAGCACCTCATTTTGCAAGCCATTGACTTTCTTTTTTTTTCTTCTTAATGCAGCCAGGACGCCGTTCCTCTAAGATTAGACTCCGTGTTCTGGAGGCCCGGGTTCACTCGTATCACAGCCATGCTCGTATATTACAATGCAGCTCAAGTGGCAGCAGCGGTAAGTCATTCTTTTCTCTTCCATTCCGCCTCTGCATATTCCGCAAAGCCCCCACTGCTCGGCACTTAGAAGGTCACCCCTTTCATCAGCTATTCTATTTGCATTCCAAATCGCACGTACATGAAAAATGTGCCACTGGCTTGCACGACTTGCGTCCCCCCCACCCCCACCCCACCCCCCATTCGCAGGCAGATTAGATAGAATTTGCCGTAGCAACCTTATGTGCGCTAACCTTTGCAGATGGCCTTGCTATTGTGGGAAAAATGGATTGCCTAATAAACCATATCATCCGACATATTTGCCGCTTGGCCGACTAAATAGAGGCTGTGTTTTTTGAGCAAATTCCCTTTGTCAAATTTGTCAGCGTTCGTGCTGCCGTTTTGGGTTTCGGCCACAAAGAGGAGGAGGCGAGATCTTCACTGTCAGGTTAAAGTGGTGGCCAATTTGAAGACGAGACCATTTTTCCACAAGATGAATTATATCTTTTTTTTTTTTCCTTGTGAGGAGGGGACATTTGTTTGTCATTTTCCTCATCTGTCCAGACTGTTAGATGTGCAATGATGGATCAAAGCTCCAACTGAGACAAGTAAATAGCTTGTTTGGTGCTTCATTTGTATACAATGCTGCATTCGTCCACTTTGTTGTTTCGCCAACTATTCTGCAAACAAAAAAATGTCGGGCGGCAGAAAAATGTCTTTACTAATTTAAGAGGTACCTTTCACTACATCTTCTTGAACATTAAATACATGTTACCGGTTTAAATTATTTTAAATGCCTTTAATTAGTTCCAGTCCAACTTATGTTCCTGATTGGAACATATATCAAAATGTGTGTGTGTGTGTGTGTGTGTGTGTGTAAATCAAACTAAAGAGTCAATACTCAGAGGCATATATTCTTTATCCTCTGTGAAAATTGACTAATGCTACGACAGCTAAATGAGACTCTTCAGGATTTTTCAAATGTTAAAAGATTGTTTTTTACATCTGTGACAGAGCTCACATGTAACGATAGAAAATCAAGCATTTAACAGTTGCCGTCATATCACGTGTGGTCTGCTCCGATAAGCTCAACGGAGATTCAGATTGTGTTCAGAGTTTAATAATTTGGGAAGGTGCTGGCTTTCCCCTTCAAATTTAGGTTTTTGGTTGTGAATATTGAACACATTTAATATGTCTGAATGTTGGCCCCGACTTGTTTTGTACCCTATTGTTGGGACAAATCAACTCTTCAAACACAACGATAACCTTGAAGGACGACAAAAAAGGCATAAGATTGTCGGTTTGATGTCCTTGGTCAGGAAGACAAACTGATTGTCACTATATGTGTAACCAGTAGTTGTGAAACTCTTCTTCATATGTGTGTACATGACTGGATTTTACTGCCACTGGTGCCACATACACCCAAAGAATATTTTATATGTATTTAATTATGTTCATATATGTTTGAATAAAATACAAAACATCAAATAAATACAAAATTGGGGGGTTGTTGAACGGATTGCTCACATTTCCATTCATTTCATTGGGAAAAGATGATTTGAATAATTCCAAAACTTGAAATGAAGTCCTGTCCCTTCTGTATTCCATGGTTATCATTGCACTTGGTAAAGAAACAAAGCTCACAAGCTCGCCGCCCACCACCCTGAATGTAATTTCGCCACTCAGCCCTAATTCGTGACTCTCAGAAAAACCTCTTTCATCAAACTTTGCATATGAGCAGCCAAGTGATACACAGCCTCTTAACGGCATGCTTTGCCTCCTTTGGAGACTCGGCCAACCAATCCATCTTCCTGAGGGTGCTCGCAGCCGAGGAGTGGGCAACCGATGCTCCCGTCAGCGAGCTCCTGCGGGAGATGGATTGGTGCTCCATCGCCCACCTCCGGTCCAGTACCGGTGGCACAATCTGGACTTTAGGCGGCGAGAGCCTGTGGAGGGGGGGTGTCGCCAGTATTACTGAGTGACCCAAAAAAAATTTATAGCAAAGCCATAAAAAAGGAAAACTAGAAAAGTACTCTGCAAAACTAATAAAAACTAGCAACGATGCTAGCTTAAAAAAAAAGTTCTCAGCAAGGCCGGACAAAAGCATTTCATACTATAGCTACAAACGGAGAATTTAACATAAACAAAAAGTCATGACACTACTTTCACCAGTCTTGATACGCATTTATCTGTACTTCTACTTGAGTAAAAAGTATGAGTATTCCTTATCTTGCGCATGACGTGATCATCAGTCAAAGAAACGCAAACTTGCTATCTTCAGCGTTACGAATCCATCTACTGTTTGACGGGACGCAAGCCTCAATTCAATGAGACTACCCAACCTTCAGACGGCGGGGGGATGGGGGCAATTTTTGTCCATTCATCCTCCGCAAAGTTCCTTTTAGTTCAAGTCGAGGTTCTGCGCTCCTGCACCAGTTTACAGGAGCAATAACTCACTCTATGCAAAACATCCCTTGTAAAATGTCACTTTGTGTTTGTAATTACTTCCGAGCCAATAAGCACAATCTCTGAGTTATGGCAGTCGGGGCCTTTTATAACCTTGGTCAGCCTCATAAGAATATGTGGAATATTTGTAGGGTCGGTTGGTGCGGTACTTTTGCAACATCAGCCCAAAAGATGGGAACCGAGTTAAGGCCATTTGTCTTTGTCTTATAGCGCAGGTTTTTAAGCGATTATTTATTTTAATGGGGTTTTCGGCCTTAATTTTAGCATAATGGTGACATGTAAGACCAACACTTTGATGTATGACAAATCCGAAATTATTTATGGGAATACGCATGAATATAATTATATATATTACTTGCGTTTCATCAAAAAATACATGGGAAAAATATCAGCATTTTAAATCGCAATCGCAATAACAAGGAGGGGGAATCCTAATTTGATTATGATCTGATTATTAGTTTTTTCCACTATACTCACTTTGATGCCCTCATATGTGGGAAAGGAGAGCCACTGTCGATGCACTTTTCTGCCATTTATTGAACGCCGGGAGACAACGGTGAGCCGACTCATAAGACCACACTCGGCCCCGCCTCTAAAACGCACAAGCATGTACATGGACACTTCAAAACATCATACAGCATTTTCAATACTTTTAAAAAATATATGTTTAAATATGTTTAAAGTGCATATTGAAAAAAACTTTTTGATTTCACTGTTTCAACAAATGTCCCCACCATGGTCCCACCCTCCATATTAGCGCTGTCACTTATTGCGTCTTGTTCATGTCAGGGTGGGCCGCTCCCCAGGATGACAAGGCAAAAAAGGAGAGAGCGGTGCGGTGTGTTTGGTTCCATCCTATGAAGGCTATCGTGTGTCCTGCGCGTCTAATGCCGCCACGGACCCTTGATCAAGAGGAACAGAAGTGCGGTGGGGGTCAAGCTAACGGAGGAATCCGCGACAGGGATGTAAGGCTTACGGCTCACCTTATTAGGAACACCTGCAAAATGGCAGAAAAATGACATCATGCTTTTAATAAGATAAAGAGTGCGCAGGTCTAACATCAGATGAATCTGTGTTTAGCATTTTCCCAGTGAAGTCTGAACATAAGGCCTTGTGTGTGTGTGTGTGTGTGTGTGTGTGGTGAATGAAAATGAATGATTACAAATACAGTTTCATTGTCTGTCTACATGAGTTGCTGCACAGTTTGTGTTCAAAGGGTTTTAACCGTCACATCGATGGTAATAAATGCCTATGTTAGCATTAGCATTAAGCTAGCAGACCAAAGGCTGAGGTACGCGTTTGTTTAAATGCACAAAGGCTTATTTCTCATTTTATGTTTAGTTTGAGAGTTCAATTAAACGGGCGCAGTTAACATCTCGATAGCTTTCTTTTAGTTTTGGGGGTTTTTTTTGTTGATTTTTAATTTTTGGAATGAAATCAGTTTAGCAAATGAACGTCATAACTAGTACGAAACATTTCATCGAATTCAAATGGACATCGCGATTAAATGGATGGACGATTCAATTAGATGGAATGAATAAAAATGATCACATGAAATCCAAGTCCCGATATCAAAATCTTTCAGCCCCCCCCACTCAGAAATGCTGAAATAGTAATTACACGTATGTTTCCTGTACAACATACCCTTACTGTGAAAAAAAAACCCACTTTAAAGCTCAATGTGAATTTTAGACTCAGATCGTGATAATGAAACAACAGGAAACAACGGAAGGAATCATAAGACAAAGTGGGATGTGAAGGTGTACCTCATAATTTGTCCGCTCGGCGCATTTCCATTGATAAATGACATTTTACTTTCAATCCAGCCAGCGGGCTGTCAAACCATGTGTTTGAAATGTTCATTTAGGGCCTCTTCCCGCCGTACAAGTGGCCCATCTCCGCTCCTACGGGCCCATTGAAGGCCACATCCATAACCTGTCATCTGATATTTCATTCCCATATGGGCGCCGTGAACCTAAAATGTAATCGATACGCAGACACACAGGCCTCCTGTGTTATTACAAGAAGCGGGTGGTGGCGGGGGGCGGCAATGTCTGCTCAGCTTCCCCGCGCCGTTACACAGTTCAGGCTTCTAATTAACCTGAGCGGATCTCCACGCCAATCACGGCGGGTGCCTCTATCGACACGCCGCATGAAAAGAATCGTGTTGTTAGGATGATGTAGCTCATGCTAGCAGGGCCGCCGTGCTACCGTTCGAGCCCAGCAGTGAGCCGCCAACACCCCACACCCACACCCACCCACACCCACACACACACACACACACACACACACCCTTCGCTTCCCTCGCCAGTGCTGACAGGGACGAGTGGGGAAGTCATTTATCACATCCTCTCTGGTCACTGAGGGGCCAAACGGAGCTGCGCGCCTCTCGCGGGTCGTCTTTGCTTCATTGAGAAAAAATAAATAGATTAAAAAAAAATCTGAATATGCCAGATTTGAAAAACAAAGGCGAGAAATGCGTCAGAAAGTGTGATACGTACGAGGATATGGATGGATGGACGCTTGGCGTAGCTACCATAGTTAACTGTTGTTTCAATGAATTGTTTGGGATGAAGAAAAGCACCCGTGCGTCCTTCTACTTAACCCTCATGCAGTATTTTTAAGCGGCTGCATGAAGGGTATTACGTCCCAAAAATGTCCCTCTTCCGATGTGCAACATCTTTTTTCACTTTTAATTTTTTTTCACTTTCAACCCCTCAAAATGTTCAGTGGGAGTTGGCCAAGACATAGATATACATCCTATGCAAAATTTCAGCTTCGTGGAGTTATTTTTCACTGTTTTGTCTGTGGTGTCCATTTGTCCAACAGTCCAAAATCTTCTAAAGTGTCCGAAATGTCCAATTTTGGGATAATTACTGCATGGGGGTTAAAGGTCCCACGTTCATGATATCATACCACTGTCGCGTGAACTTTTTAACCAACTTTTGTAATCAGAGCACAGAATTTGACCGCCTGCACCTAGTTCAAAAATCACATCACACAACCTGCGCCACAACTTAGACATGCTTTAACATTAAAGTACAACGGTATCATGCAAGCGTGTTTATTGTTTGCACGCAGCAGCGACATCCGTTTTATAAATCCTCCCAAAAATAGATAAGTCGGTACCCGCTGGACCCGGGGACGAGAGATCGATCGCCCCTTGCCCCACCCCCACCCCACCTTCCCTCCCATGTCCCCGCAACGAGAGACAACATACAAATTGAGACTGTATCTAAGCTCCACCAGCACTCAAGTGTGGCCTATAGGAAGATTTCAGCAGTGATTGAGAGCGTGTTTCCATGCTCAGGGCCAAACTCTACAAGCATTGTTACATCTACAAGGCCAACGCGATGACACGGTGTCTGCACGCCCTCACTTTTTCTTGGGTACTGCCCCCCCCCCCCCACCCCCCGAGCCCCCCACCAGCGACTTGGATATCGATTATTTTGCAAGCAAACTCAGTTCAAGGAGCACGATCATTAAGACAAATGTAGTTCCTCTCAATGACAAACGCATGAAAGACTGCAAAATTCCCGGGGAACCCTTTGCGACTTTGGATGAGCATCTCACACGAATGCACTACTTAGGGACACAAAATGTCCCGTTCAAAAAGTGGGCAAAAAAGTGGGAAAGGAACACATATTATTGTATTTATTTATTAGTATAATTTAAAAAATATATATATTATTATTAACATTTTTTTATTTTTTTGTACAGTCAAACCTCGGTTTTCGAACGTCTCGGTTCTCGTCCAATTCAGTTTTCGACCAAACATTTTGAGTTTTTTTATGCCTCGGATGACGAACAAATTTCGGTTCTCGAACAAACTGAGCACTCCTCTCGCCTTCCTTACACGAGGAAGTGACGCTTCCTCGTGTTGCTTTCCATCGTGAGCAGACGTGTTCAGTAAACATTTTTATTTTAAAAAGAGCGTGGTTTCGGTTTTCGAACAATTTCGCTTTTCGAACAGCCTTCTGGAACGGATTATGGACGAAAACCGAGGTTTGACTGTATTTTCATTTATGATTCTGTTCATATAGTCTCTCTCTCTCTCTCTCTCTCTCTCTCTCTCTCTCTCTCTCTCTCTATCACACACACACACACACACACACACACACACACTTTACTTTCATTTACTTTTACTTTACACAGTCTTTCAGTATAACAATGACTTCACTAGATTCGGTTTCAAATGACCAGAAGTGTAGCGTTTACTTTTGATGAATCACCGAACTCAAATGACAAAAAAATAAATAAAAAAAAGGCGCATTATTCCACTACGTGGCATGTACACGATGTACATTAATACAAAGGCTCGGCGATAATCAATTTTTCCTGTTTAGCGGCAGACAAAGCTCCGACTTGAGGATGTCATTTCAGATTTAATGTGTCCTCCATACCTTTACAACTTTCCATTTGTTATGTTTGGCCATCCCATTAGTTGCCATTTATTATCATTAGCGTGATAGAAGCATCTTCCTCGCCAAAGCAGGAGAGAACGGTGGGGGGGGGGCAAAAAAAGTACATTTTCACATTAGAGAGAGCTTCACTGGTGCGTCAGATTAATGTTGCTTTCACAAAAGCAGAAAAGGTAGGCGGAACGTCAACTTCACCGGCAAACTATCACATTATCTTGTCTGCTTATTTATTTGTTCATTCCCTTGACGGCCGTAGATAATCTTTTTTTTTTTTTTCCTTCACTCCCCCCCTCCCCTATCGTATCATGTTTAGCGCCTCTTTGCTCCCGACTGACTATTACAAAGTGTAATTGATGAACATTACGTAGACCTGAACGATCCAATGAGATACAATGCAAGAGCCCTGTCAAAAACTCACCAGGTATAAATCTAATATGGCGCAGAAATATGTCAAAATATTATTTTATTCATTGATGGATGTTCATGTGCTAACCACTAGCGCACTGTGGTTTTATATCTTTGTTAATATCATAAAAATCGAGTATAATAAGAAATGAGATCCCGCTCAAGTAGCTGCTGTCGACCACGACTCACGGCAAGATGCTCACACGCAGACAAACCACAACCCAACCAACTTTTAGGCACACATCCAACACAGGAATAATACGCTAATTAAACTGAAAATAAAACATTTTTTTAATATACAATACAGTGCTATTTTTTCCTCATTTTAAAAATATGCAACAACAAAAAAACATGGGACAGGGAAGTGGGTTTTTTTGTGGGTCTGGAATGGATTCATGACATTTCAACTGTTGTCTCAAGTCAATTTATAGCAAAAAGCTGTGACGTGCCGGGTTGAACAAAAAAGACTTGAGAAGTGTATCTAGATTAATTAAATATAATTTTATTTTTCAGCGGATAAAAAAAAAAAAGCTAAAAAAAGTAATTAAATCTGATGGTTGGGTGACTTTTGAAGCTTTTTGTTTCAGCTCCAGAGCCCCTTCAAAACAACCCACGAGCCAACTTGAGCGCTTCCACTGACTAATAGAAATGTTTGGGAAAAGTTGAATGCAGGAAGTGTTTTTTTTAACATTCCGTTGTTATCGTATCATAAATAATGTAGATTAATGGCCAGAGTCAAAACCACTGAGGATAATCCGTGTGGAATACATCACTGTCATGGCTCACTGTTGAATATTGCATTCACACCGGGAGCGTTTTTAATCACGGCAGGCTCCACATGTTAATTACGACAACGAAAAAAAAAATTAATAAAATAAAAATTCAATGCAAGTGAGAAATGGAAAATAATTAAGACTTTTGCAGAGTTGGGTGGACTTTGAGGTGGACTCTTTTCAACCTGAGAATCTGAATTCCTTTGGGGAAAAATTAGAACCCCTTACTCAGTAACAGAATACATTTGTAATATCTTAATTTTATCGTAAAAATAATTTTCCACAGATTCTAGAACTTGATCGTAATGGATCATGTGACCAAATCATGAATTTGCCTTCATGTCTTTCTGAGGGTCAACAGTTTGTGTCACGCGCTTAGCGACTCGAGGTGACGGATTCCTTCAAGATAACGCCGATCTTGGCATGTCTTGACTGCGTTACGAAGGTCCTCGATGAAGCTAACCGGCAGCCACTGGCAGGCTAAAGGATGAGGCCGATGTGGACAAGAGATGAAATTGGCTTCTTCCAGTCCCGGCTGCCCACAATTACATGTTATTTGAAAGGCAACAAAACTGTGCGTTAGGTAACAACACGACTAGTAGTGCTAGTGACATGAATAAAAAAATTCTACTCGTTAGCATCGGGGACTTCATTCGTTCCACAAGTAGCGCACCGATATCAACAAAAGCCTGGCGAGCAAGACACGGTCATTCTACCAGAGATGAAAGTGGACTTTCCTGAAAATTTCGGGGGAAAAAAATGTGCTGTGCGCGCTTTTGGTTTTAACCAATCTGCGCCGACGCAACCAACGTCACAGATCAAAGAAGCTTTGAGCTACGACAACAGCTAAGCTAAGCTAGCCGAGACGACACGACGCTCAAAGTCGGGCGGACACGTTTGTCTGCTAATCTGTGAGTTTCCCTTTTTGTCCAAATATATATATATTTTTTTACCACAACAACTGTCTTGTCCACGGCATCTTTTATCCGTTCCACTTGAGGTTAGCAAGTGTGTTTATAAAGAGAAGAAAATCTCTTTCCTGTTCCTAGTGTTAGTGCCTCAACATGACTACGCTCGCGAAAGCAAAACAACAACCTCAAATTGTGGTCGTTCAATGTTGTCAACAAATATCCTGATTAATTTCCGGCAATTTTTGCTCAATTTTCCAGAAGAATTTTCATGAAAATTTGAAAATCCGGAATTACGGGAAAATCCGGAGGATTTTCATCACTGTTCTACTTGGGCACGGAATTTTTTCACGAGTCAGGACAAAGGGCATCGCTTCAAAAGTCCATGTACTCGTCCATACACTTTTCGTCCTCACTCATATGACAATTCGGTGAACTAATAGAATGACCACATTGCGCAAGTGTCTCTGATCTGTTCTGACTTTTCCACTACAAGAAGAATCAAATTCTACTGATTAATATGTGGCACTTGACTAGCAGTCCGAGTGCGTCGCAGATGTCAACTACAGCGCAAGTTCCCCTTAATAGTAACATTTTTACATCATTAGTTGTTTTTACCAGAATGCCAAAAGCTGTCCTATTAATGCAGCAGTGTGAAATTTAGTCGTCGTACTGAGAGCCAAGACAGCACTGGTGCTTTTTTCCATCTCTTGCGCAACTTGCGTTGGTGAGGAGGTCCTCCCTTCAAAAGGTCCAAATGAGGATTGATGCACGGCCCGGCCGTTATTAATGTATTGATGGCGCTTGTCAGCAACATTACAAATAACATTGTTTTAATCCATATTGATACATTAGCGCAGGTAATTGATGGAAATCCAATGAAACTCCCTAATTTTCTTCCCTTAGACGCTATTTATCCGCCATCTGCTCCATTTAGAGCTCCCCCGGGGGAGAGTCGTGATGGTTTGAAATCACCGCTGATGACATTCCGCCGTACTTACCCCGCGTTTTGGTTCTCGTTGAGCCCGTGTGGAGTTCTGCAAGACACAAATAGTTTTGCGTTCAAACCAAGAGGCTTTAACCCTTATCGTGATGTTGATTTTCAATGCAAAGTTCATAATTGACTGTTGACTGTTTCGAAATTCCGCATGACACGACCGTGGACAAACCTGTGCAAATGTGATGGGAACACAGATAGTTTCAAATTCCCCCTAAAAATGTACACATTTATGGCACGTATGTACAGTTTCAAGATTCCCCATCATGACCACCGTTTTGCTTGTTTTGACATATGTTGATAAATCTAAATTCCATTTCAGTTAACATGAGCCACAAACCAACAATGTACTCCAACTTTGTCGCAACTATTTAAAAAAAAAAGAAAAGAATGACATTTCAAAACATGTTCATGAGATTTTGGCTATGCCGTCAAATGTTAGCTTTGACCCGAGCGGGTATGCTAAGGTTAAGCATGAGTGAGGCTACGCTAACCGAGGAGGCCTCTGTGTGTATAATCCGTGCGTAATCACGCTAAGCGTACGGACGTGAAACGAAGCGCGGCACTCTCCTTGACCAGTCCGCGTTGGTCAGCGATCCGCAGCCGCAAAGACTAGATGAGATTTATTGCTAGCGGACCAAAGGTAACAAATAGATGTGATGGGAGTGCCCACAATGACGCCATTATCAAAAGATGGATTCTGAGGCCCTCATCGAATGGAGATGGATTCGGTGGGGAGTGGCAATAATGTGGAATAGATTGCTACCGCAGGCGCTACTTTTATATTAGGCTTATCTATTGCTTTAACAGAGTGACTTACTTTGAAAAGAAGGCAGAACAGGAGGCGCTTTCGTCTGAGGCGCTGTTACTGAAATAATTAGCAAGCTAGCTAGCGCCATTGTAATTATATGTGTCTCTTGTCTCTGCCTTTCCTTCTTTCTTTCGCTGTTCTCTTTTCTTTTCTACCTACCTAGCTAGCATTGAAGAAATGGAGAACACAATCCCAGAGAAAAAAACAAATTATGAATATGGGGGGACAACAAAAAAATAATAATCAGAAATTTTGCAAATCCACGGGTGCCAAACCGCAAGTATGCAGGGGTCGACTTTAGTTTTAAAGTGTAATATCACCAGTTACCATTAGATGGCAGAAATGGCACCAGGTTTTATAATGCCTGATACTACAAAATGAGTAGGCCTCATTTTTTTTTTTTTTTTGTTTTTTGGAAAGATAAAAAGGTCAAACATAGGACAGCAATGATACTGGAAATTTGAGTTGATTTTTGTGAAGAAAAAAAATGCACAAAATGACTTCTTGCACTTATCGCTGGTGTGCTGTTGAGCAATTTTGTGCCATCCTTGAACGGCGATTTACATGCAGGCGGTAAAAACAATTCCGCACGTGGTTATTTTGTTGCTTACTTGAAACCCTTTGTTGTGCCTCCGCCACTCCCTCAGCATTTAAGTTGCCCATCCCTGATCTAAAACAATCCGACAAATATGTCACTCATACGTCCGTCATCTCGTCTACAGACTTCATGCGAGGTTCCTCCTAAGGATGAGATGAGGTTGCAAGGAGGTGACTCCCCCCCCCCCACCACCACCCCCCCACTTCCCCCTCACGCCGTAATCTTTTACTATCAAACTAAAAAGAAGCCTCTATGTATATTTCAAAGTGTTCTGTAATAGATTTTTAATGTGCATTTGTCTATGCCCCAAAGGCTTGGATCTTTGACATTTGGAATAATTGTTGTTGTTCACCAGGGGAGGCTTGTGAATAGCGCAGGGACAATTGGAGTAAATGACTGTGTCAGCCTGTTTATTTGTGACATGATTGCCCGCGGCGGAGCCCGGGGACAGCTATTAGAGGGCTGCGGCCATAGCGATGGCGAGGGGGGAAAAAAAAAGAAAAAAAAAGCCCAGCAATCAGCCAAAAGTTTGCACTTAATGCGACAACTTATCAGCCAAGCGCTCCCCCGCTGAGAAAATGAGAGGAAGGGAAGGAGGCAGGAGGACATCATGGGGATGGAATTGGAGAGAATAGAAGAGTGTTGGAACATCATAATCACAATTACTCAATGCGGCTGCCGTGTGAGAGGTCACACGTGTCTTCAATGCCTCCCTTCTCCCCCTCCCCAACACACACACACACACACACATATGTTTGGCCATATTGCACAAAGCTGTCTAATCCATGTAAGGCCCGAGGGGAGGTGTGGAGCAGAGGGCGTCCGGCTCCATATCTAATGACATGATGCTAATATCTTTGCCTGTGGCGTGACCACAAGTGCAAGTGAAGTGTTTTATTATTTATTTTTATTTTTTTTCAAATGTCATCTAGAGCAGTGGTTTTCAACTAGGGGGTTGGGACCCAAAAGTGGGTCGCTGACGTATTTTGGATAGGTCTCGGAAAAGCCGGTAAAAAAAATAAAAAGACATGTATTTGGTATTTAATTTTTTTCAGAACAGTACTGAGGCGTCCCGGGTTTCTACGTAGAATAAATGATATGCGTACGCATCAGGAAATGTGATTCATTTGTCCTCTCTCGTCACAAGCAACTCTGTAAACCACAGGTGTCAAAGTCAAGGCTCGGGGGCCAGATCCGGTCCGCCACGTCATTTTATGTGGCCCGCGGAAGCAAATCAAGCACGTCAACTTGCATGATCCTTACTAAAATATGTACCTAAATATCAAATTTCATGTGTAATAAATAATGTAGATATTTTGCAATCATTTTGTTTCTCTGTTTACACTCACTTGAACAACAATTGAATAAACGATTGGACTGATTTCCAAATTTGCAATCGATCGAATTTGTTGTGTACAATTAATAATACGATGAGACGATTAAACATTTACAGTATTTGGTTTCATTGTCAAAACGGCCCTCCGAGGAATGACGTAAACTCCAGTTGCTTTAAACAAATAGATCGCAGCTCAAATTTTGACGAGCGGACGCCATCGCTAGCAATACACATTTGGCCTCAAACTCACTTGAAAATATAATAATAATAAAAAAATTGTAAAAATATAACATACAGCTCATGTATTTTCAGAGGTAAGTTTTAAACAAGAAAAACGCTCTATGGTTGTTAACTTTGATAAAAATGGGTCGTGACTTTTCAGCAATAAAACGATGCAGGTCCCAGGGTGACAATCAAAACCAATTTTCAGATTTTTGCTCCACTCCTAATATATAAAGAGTTAACAAAATAAAAACAAACCCAAAAAAGGGCCAAACAATAATTCGGTTGTGTGATGGGTGTTTTTAGATCATGAAAACAAGTACCTCGACAAAACAAACAATCAGTGCTAATGGACGACCGAAATGGAGGTTCCACTCCGTTAAATGGAGGTTCCACTGTATTTAAAGATGAGGAAGCATCAACTGTGTCATTTCCCTGCGAGTGCGGGTAAATGGAGTGAGTGAGTGTGTGTGTGTGTGTGTGTGTGTGTGTGTGTGTGTGTGTGTGTGTGTGTGTGTGCACGTACAGCGGGCTTCAGTGATGGAAGGGGGAAAACAAGTTTTTTTTTGTTAAATCAGGGCTAGTTGCAGGTAGGGGGCGGGGGGTGGACGGAGGGGTTGGAGTCAATGGCCGGAAGAAGACAGAAGAGAATGCTGCCTCAACTTGGCATTTAAATGGACAAAAGAGGACGAGGGATGGATGGAGCGGGAGCAGGGAAGGAAAGACAAGAAAAATACGAGAGTGATTAAAAAAAAAAAAAAACGCAGAGTTTTGCTGCCGCGGCAGACACTTCTTGTGGCTCCTCAAAACAGATGCCGAGGCAGATGGCGGAGAATTACCAGAAGATGGGCGAAGAAGAAATGAGAAAGCCTAAAACGGGCCCGTAGAGAACAAACATTAAAATATTTGGTGTTTGTGTGTGCGTGTGTGTGTGTGTGTGTGTGTGTGCGGAGGGTCCAAGGGAGAGACTGTTAAACAGTATCTCAGCTGGGACGACTAAAGAGGATGGGTGGAGGATTCTCAGTCAGAGATGGAGCTCGCGATAATAATCACAGGCGTGAAATTACAATGCTGATATTTGTTGCACCCCAGGGTGTAGTGTACTGCCGTGTGGTGTGGGGAGCTCAAAGGGCCCACACATTACCTGACGCGTGCGACCCTGCCGCCGAAGAAAAACCCCCACCCTCGCCCCCTCCCAAATACGTCCTTCTGCCAAATGACGACTCGGAGATTGTTTTCTAAATGCCCATTTGCTGTTAGGATTTTATGTCACATTTAGTACAAATACAGCGCAATATGATCCAGACCCAAGCATGTACTATGATAGAGACACCATAAACAAAAATATCTTTTTTAATAGTCTTACCCCTCCCAACATGCTTTAAATACATTTACACTTGCTCAACGCTGAGATAAAAGAGCTCCACAGACATTATTGAAGTCGCCAGTTGCTCATTCTGTATTGAATGAGGGTACTTGCTAACGCTGTCGGTTGCTAATGCTGTCTGTTGCTAACGCTGTCTGTTGCCAGCCCAGCAAAGCGCAGTGACAATGCTCCAGTCGTGGAGAGATTTTTCTTGTGTTAGATTTGATTTCTGTCAGATGTCGGAAGAAGGTCTTCCCGTCTAAAATGATTCCTGTACAATGGGTGGACTTTGACGCCGGCGTCTTAACTGGATTCGACTAGCATGTGTGCCCAAGAGCGCCATAGCTACGAAAGACCAAGTTATTCTGTGTTAATGTTTGGTAAGTAAAAAATGGCCTCACGGTTGACTGGTTGATTGCTGAAATGAACTAAATACTGCAGGTTTTTTTCCCCATATAATTTTAGTTTGTCAGAATGAAAAAAAGTGTAATGAAAGTAAAACAGTGACATACGGTAATTGCCAATTACGTGAACCCGTACGTTCTGAAATATCATACAGCAAAACATGGCAGAACCGTAATCCCATAAGAGGTTGATAGTTAAAAGGAACTCCTCCAGTTGTCAATATGAAATACTACTAGAGCCTGGAGACTGTTCTTACATTTAATAGTGAAGTATTTAAAAAAAAAAATCACTGTAAAAGGTGGAAAAATCCTCCGCAATACATTGGTGGTTGTTGATATTATGTAATAATACGAGGCACGTAAAAGATGGTCTAACCCTCAACCCCCGAAAAGGTTATTTGCTATAAAATGAGCCACTGCAGTGGTAAACAAGAAATACTACACCGGACCCTTTCGCACCACATTTTAAACGGATTTCACTTTTTGTTTGATTTATTTATTTTAAAATGTACTGAAACTGGGGGAAAAAATAGTTATAGCATAACAAGAGACACGCTAATTACAACTAGCATTTAGCTAGCAGACTGAAAAGCTAAACTGTGTGGTTGTTTTAAATACATACTGTGAGGTGTCATTGTTTTTGTTTTAGGTTTAGCTTGACAA
Organism: Hippocampus abdominalis; assembly: GCA_018466805.1. NCBI lineage: Eukaryota > Metazoa > Chordata > Actinopteri > Syngnathiformes > Syngnathidae > Hippocampus > Hippocampus abdominalis. Next base: position 5,551,378 of record CM031702.1, read on the forward strand.
ACTTCAACTGCAATAAACAGCCTCTTTTTTTCAGGGGGGGGTTACATTCTATTTAAAAAAAATATATATTGTACTGTTGTAAAGAATAAAAGTGACTTCCACATTGGCTGTGAGCTTGTTGGAGAGCAAGAGTTCTCTGTTCACTGTCCTGCCTCTACCTGTCGTCAAAGAGTTAAGCAGGAAAGTGACCCCCAAGCTCTCCTCGCCCTGACAAGATGTGACGCCAAATTTTCTCTGCCGTGCTCTCGCAGTGCCGGGCGCAAGAAGAAGCTCATTTTCATGTCCGTCATCTCCTGCTCCTGCCGCTGCCTCGCTGAAGGGCCCACTCAGCCTCCCTCTATTACTGCAGCAAAAGTGAAAAGTAGATGTGTTGTCAGGCCAAAAGTGATAATGGCAGAGGAGGGATGATGGAGGAAAGGGGGCCAGGGAGGCGTGGAGGGGGGGGGGGGGGGCGAGTGATCCCAATTGCCCTGCTTTCAGCCACTGCCACCCCGGCTCCCCCGGCACTAAAGGGTCCACTGACAGATGGGACGGGAGCAACGTGGGACAGAGTGTTGAGTTGGTACCAAAAAAAAATAAAACAAAAAAAAACACCCACCAAATACGCCTTTGATGTGTGCCACCTAAAATATGTATTTATTTCTTTATTTATTTTTACATCACACATCAAACTCAAGCCAAGCAGGCCTTTCATGTAATGTGGTCCGAAAATGCGTCCAAAATTCTTTCTAGAATCCTGTTTAAAATTGGCCAGAAAAATTGTCATTTCAAAAAAATGATCAATTGACATATGATGCAACGATTATTATGGTGTCCACACGGAACATACGGCGATGCCTTGAAATACAAGTTTAATTAGTTCCGTGACCAAATTTTATTTCCCCACTGAAGTGAATGGAAATTCCATTATTCCCGCCCCCCAAATGTTTGAATCTACCGCATATATTAACGAAGAAAAAAATATTACTTTCTATCAATGACGTTCAAATACACAGTAATGGCATCAATACAATCTGAAAAATGAAATCGCTTATGACAAACTTTTTGCTTCAGTTCCATTGTCATTGTGCTGTTCCTTCTCCTGTGCACCTGGTGCAGTGACATTTTTTGCTCTTCACTGAGGATAAAGAACATGTGCATGTGAGTACTATAATACAGTGGTTTCTGTTTGCATGCGCTCAACTACTCATTGCTTAAAGGGTGACAGCAATGCCACGTAGGCGCATTTTTCGTCACGCGTGAGCATTAGCATGAAGCTAGCGGACTTAAAGGCAAAGCTACTTGGTTGATTACAATAAGCAAGGTAATTCCCCTTTGCTTTATGTTTAGTTTGACAGTAAACTCAAGTCAAATATCGAGGCACCCCTTACTCAAACAATCGCTAAAAAACATGTTGAATCCTTTACCAAAAGTATTTCAAACATTTTTCTGTTTAAACTAAAAAAAAAAATTTAAAAAAAACCCCAATAATTTAGTTCAACTGTATAAGCACTGTTTCCACCAAGTCACTTTTAATCTTCGCCTCTCTTAGCAAACGGCGAGATACTCCAGGGATCTATCACCGCGCCCGGGGAAGGTCATTACAATGTCATCGCAAAGTCATCCCCGTCCGAGTCCCGACTATCGCCCTCTGGAGGGTCCGCACGTACGGGGCACGGAAGGACGTAACGAGGAAAAAGAGACACACTGACAGACAGGCGAGGCATAAAAAGTGGAACGTGGAAATAAATGCACAAGTGGAGGTAATGTACAAGCCTGACTGTTAGATTTATACCGCAGAGAATTGGCCGGTAAAAGATGCACTTTGTCTTCGGCAATATGAAAACAAGCCCCTGCGCTCAGGCGCGTCCCCAACAGGGAAATTGCTGTTTTTACATTTCGGAATCATTCTCCCATAAGGGATATGGATAACAAATGAAATGCTCAAGCCCGTTGTCTGATTTATTCCTTGTATTATCCGCAAATATCAAGCTGGCAGTCAAAGGATGAGTCACCTCATTCAGATGTGGGATGGGTTGGGGGCTCGAAGCCAATCGGGAGCAGACAGCCTTGCATAAACAAGCTCCAAAAAAAATGTATAATGTGGGAGGCCTCATATGTTATACCAGAACGGGGGTGTCCAAAGTATGGCCTGGGGGCGGATTTGTGGTTCATTTTACATTTTTTTGGGGCCTGCTGCAAATTCTAATAAAATAAAAGTCCTCCCTTTCGTGATAGGCTACGAGAAGTAGTTCAAATGATGAAAGATAGACTTAAAAAAATTAATAAAAATGTAAAAAATATTTTTTAAAATGTCACATATTTTTTTTAATTACAAAAGTATTACGAAAAATGGTCACTTTTTTTTGTAAAACTACCAAAGCAAAATTGAGCTCACATTTTTTTGAAATATTGTTTAATGAAATGTTGTGACTATATTTCAACCACTCGAGATGTTCACATACACATACACATTCATTCATTCATTCATTCATTCATTTTCCGAACCGCTTCATCCTCACTAGGGTCGCGGGGGGTGCTGGAGCCTATCCCAGCAGTCTTCGGGCAGTAGGCGGGGGACACCCTGAATTGGTTGCCAGCCAATCGCAGGGCACACAGAGACGAACAACCATCCACGCTCACACTCACACCTAGGGACAATTTAGAGTGCCCAACGAGCCTGCCATGCATGTTTTTGGAATGTGGGAGGAAACCGGAGCACCCGGAGAAAACCCACGCAAGCCCGGGGAGAACATGCAAACTCCACACAGGGAGGCCGGAGCTGGGATCGAACCCGGTACCTCTGCACTGTGAAGCCGACGTGCTAACCACTGGGCTACCTACCGGGCCGCCCACACATACACATATAGTTTTTTTTTTTTTTTCTTTGTATTTTTGCCCTCTATGGACATTAAAAGCGGTACTGTGCTATGACCAAAACATTAAAAAAAAAATATATATATATATATATAAACATGCATTGGAATATTTCATATCACACAATTTTTAGGCTTTGTCTTTGATTCAAAGATGACAAAACGCAAAGATCGACAAAAATGGTAGAAATTGTAGCACAAGGGTCAAATCCACATTGAAATAATTGCACGCCTGTTCCTCGCCTGTTCCAGCTCCAATCTTTCGACACCGTGTGACCGCCCGACTACCTCGGCGTGCGTCACATGTTTCAGTTTTTTCTCCCCCCTCCCTAAGAGACAGATGCCCAGTTATGTCGGCGGCGGCGGGCGTAACACAATGAGCCTCATTAGATATTAGTAATTGACCATTAATGAACTCCTTTCGATAGCTCACTGAGGAATACGCGCGAGGGCCCCTGGGGAGTGCTTGGAGAGTGGGAAGGGGGAACAGGGAGGGGGCCCCCCCCCCACCCATTGCATTAACATACTCCCAAGGTCTACAAGAGGCTTTTTAAACGGCCAATCGATAAAGAACATTAGCTCATCTCTCGCCGTGGACGTGTGTGGACAAGTGAGCAGTCAAGAGGCCTTTTCTTACCCAATGATGGATGCCGGGAAACACGAGCCGGGAGATCATGTGGCTACGGAAGGAAAATATGACCAAAACCCCCCCATGTGGTGCCTTCCTTTTTGTTGTTGTTGTTGTTGTTGTTACTTTGCATAAGCAAGGCAACGTCAACAGCAATAGCGCGACAGTAAAACGCTGCAAGACAAGGGCGTCACAAATATCATGTGACATTTACAGTACATGACGGCGCGGAAGAACCGGGACCTTGCCAGGCGCCGAGCGCTTTTATTCTTAATTTTCTCATTTGCGTTATATGGCACAATGAAACGGATATGATGGCGTACAAATACCGTACGCCCTTGAAGGCGGCGTCATAAACGGCTCAGGCCCCCACGACGGAAGGGGAAAAATTTATGGCGACTGCGTCGTCGCAGCAAAGTACTCGGTAAAATTTCATTGTAACTTTCAGGGAAATAAATAAATGTGGCCCTTGACCTTGAAGAACTGAACTCCCCCCCTCATCCCCCTCCCCCACACACCTCTCCGGCTGAGACATTGGGCCACTTCTGCCTCCATCACTCCTTCCTTCATACACAAAGAGAACAAGGGCTAAAGATAGGTGTCCCACCTTCACTTGCACTTTGCCCGGACCCCCCTGAGATTTGTGTCGCGTTTTTCTCTGCTAAGACCGTCGGCAACCCCTTGAAGGAGAAACAAAAAATGGAAGAGTGCAGAAAATAGTACAAGTGTGAAAGATGGAGGCTTGGAAACTCGATAAAGGGTGCATTCAAGCCACGATTTGATACGGGTTTTTCAATGCCGTTTGATTTGAAAGCGGCACCATTAGATTCGGTTTTAGACTGGCGAGCACGTCGGCCTCACAGTGCAGGGATCAGGGATTTGAATCTAGCCTCAGCCTTGCTGTGTGGAGTTTGCACGTTCTCCCCCCGTGCCTGTGTGGGTTTTCTCCGGGTTCATTGGGCACTCTAAATTGTCGTGACTGTGAGTGGGAGTGGTTGTTTTTCTACGTGTGCCCTGCGATTAACTGGCGACCAGTTCAGGGTGTGCCCCGCCTACTGCCGGAAGACAGCTGGGATAGGCGCCAGCATTCCTATGACTCCTTGTGTGGAAAAAAACTGTTCAGAAAATGGCCAGCTGTCTTCGGGCAGTACACCCCGGACTGGTCCCCAGCCAATCGCAGGGCACACATAGACAAACAATCTTTTGTGCTCACAATCACACTTTGGGACATTTTGGAGTGACCAATCAACCTGTCATGCATGTTTTTGGAATGTGGGAGGAAATCGGAGTACCCGGAGAAAAACCACGCTGGCACAGGGAGAACATGCAAACTCCCTAGAGGAAGGCCGGAGCCAGAATTGAACGCTACACCTGACCTGCACTGTGACGCCGACATGCTAACCAGTCGCCAACCGTCCCGCCTCTACATATCATATATTTAATAATATTTTTGAATGGAGAACTTCAAATTTGAGCATTCCAACCACCCCACCTCCCACACGCTTTTTCTGAGCAAAAGTCAGCAAAGGCCCCACTTTCCAGAAATGCACGTCCGCCTCAGACTTGGAATTTAAATTGACAGCGTTCTAAACGAGACGCATTCAAACATTTTAACAGCCCCACCGAGGGACGACTTCAATTAGCTTTTATGAATATTTTCCTGGAGGAGCGCCGTCATCACCGCGGAAGGGAATTTAAAAAAGATCATTTAACATTGAGCCGCCATTATTCTTGAAAATGAGGAGTTATTTTTATCTCGCCTCGTCGTGCGATTAGCTCCCTAGGTTGATTCGCACGCCATTAAATGACCATCTAGGAAAATGGCTGCCATTTGGATTGAGACTAAAATCAGTGTTTGTCTCCCGGATCGGCTGACGGGAGGCGTCCCCGTTCCTTTATTGACTATCTATCGCTTGATTATGCGATCGTAAGGTGTCTGCGTCGATAAAGTGACATGTGAGTTGGCGCTTTTACACGCCGAAAAACGTCTTTTTTTTTTTTTTTTACGCCGCAAAGCTATTAAACAAGTCATCCCAACTCCACTTTGTGGAGGGTGAATGTGGGAGTGCAGCAGAGTGTAATGGCTTTAATCTGCCTGTTGTTTGTCTCATGGGCATTAAACACCATCTTGATATGAGTGAGACGACAGTGAACACAGGAGGGGGTCGTCGTAATATTTAATAGGTCATCAAAAGGAATGAGGGCTCCACTGCTGACATTCGCCGGGATAGTTAGGAGAAACCCCGGGAGTTGTCATATGAGTCATTAGCGGAGCGCGGAGCGACTTGGCTGGCGACATCGTTCAAAAAGAGGCAGGGAAGTCATCATCGAGTAAATGTGACAATTCAAAGGAGCCCCATTAGCTGCCGTGAGATTTGATTTGTGTTTCCACCCTGAAAATAGACTTCATAAAACTCTATTAGCTCAACTGGGAATGAGGCGGCGGCTAGATTGATAGAGATGGAGCGGGATTTTGCTTGGAGCAGTTCGCTTCAACGTTGGTCAAAGGCTACGAACGCTAATAGTATCTTGATCGTGCCATTTCTTTTTTTTAATGCGGTGGAATTGCTGAAATGAAAAATTTGAGACTTGAAATTGGAATGACTTGAATCGTTGGTGATCAGGATAAATAGTTCCTTAATATGTCTGGAATGAGGGAAAAGATTTTGAAATTGGAATGATTTGAATCGGTCGAGGAATGTGGAAATGGGATGGAAATGGTTTAAAATATGTCTATATTTAGGAATTTTGTGTGAAAATGTGCAAATTTGGGTCGTGTAATAAATAGTTCCCCAAATGCTGAATAGTTCTGACCCGAGCCAAAAAAAACAGGTTAGCAATGCGAGACCGAGGGCACTTTGACGTCAAGGACAAAATGGCAGCGCCCTGGGATGGGTGAAAACGGACAGATTAATCAGCGCAGTTCATATTAATAATATAAAATATATAACATTGATCACAATAACGTGTTTGGACAAGTGCTCAGCAACTTGACTTCTTTAAAGAACATCTCACAAAATCTTTCATGGTTTTTTCAGGACGGTTGGAACGGATTGAAGGCATTTCTATTCAATTCAATGGATGTCCTGAACTTGGCAATAGAAATATTTTGCTTCGATCCAAAGTACTTTTTGGAAAAGCCCGAGTAACAAAAAATGGCAGCGCCCTGGGATTTGGGGGAAAACGGACAGATTAATCAGCTCAGTTGTTCTAAATAATATAAAATATATAACATGGATCACAATAGCGTGTTTGGACAAGTGCTCAGCAACTTGACTTCTTCAAAGAACATTTCACAAAATGTTTCATGGTTTTTTTTCAGGACGGTTGGAACGGATTGAAGGCATTTCTATTCAATTCAATGGATGTCCTGAACTTGGCAATAGAATTATTTTGCTTCGATCCAAATTACTTTTTGGAAAAGCCCGAGTAAGAAATTCCATTCCTGTCTTGACTAAAAGAATTGCTCGAGAAGATGCAAACAAAACATTTCAGAGGAGAATTCAGCTGTCACATTCGAGACCTCTCAAACTTTTCCAAACAGCATCCCAGCACTTACATGCCCCTCACACATTGATTCCCCTCCCGAGAGACCCCTGAACCAATTTCTCTAGTTTTCAGACTCTGCCCCCTTTTTGCGCCTCCCCTACCTTGCTCGAACCCGCAGCGGCCGTCAAAGACGTTCATCCATCCACCCCGCGTGACTATGACTGATCTGGCCACCAAACGATCAATTTGTATCCCTTGCTGCTCTTTCTCCGTCTCCCGTCTCTCTCCCTTCACTTCATTCTCCCAGCTGTTTTCTTGATGCGCGCAATATGATGAAAAAGCGAGAGTGCAGACGCCGTTGACACCCGAGCACCGCCGGAGTAACAATCCTATCAGCGTTTGACCTTGGAACAACGCCTAATTCCTCCGTCCATTCATCTGCGCGCGTGTCACACCAGAAACTTTTCACTTATCGAAAGCCACAATTCCATATCCTTGAAACGTAGCTTAATGTACTTGTGCACTCTTTGTCCCCACTGGAAGACAATTCAACACACGTACGTCGAACAGTATGACATTTTGCATGCTAGCAGGGCCACTTTAACATAGGTGTAGGATAACTACTTTGTACATTTGCCTACTACCAGTGTAAATAGTGAAGCGCGAGATTTTTTTTTTTTCACGAGTAGTACAGTTTACATTTGTCAACTAGTCCACAATTTTGTCTCATTAGTAACATCATCTACCTAACATCTATAGTAACATATTTCTAGCTAGGTAGCTAGCTAGAAAGATAGATAGATAAAGCTGGCTAGCTAGCTAGCTAGCTAGGTGTGTGTGTGTGTGTGTGTGTGTTTGTGTGTGTGTGTGTGTGTGTGTGTGTGTGTTCCTCTTGAGTCTTGAAAAATGTGTTTTCAAGCAGGTCCCAAATGTTTTGTCTCATTAGTAACATCATCTATCTAACATCTATAATAACATCTTTCTAGCTAGGTAGCTAGCTAGAAAGATAGAGATAAAGCTGGCTAGCTAGCTAGCTAGCTAGGTGTGTGCGTGTGTGTGTGTGTGTGTGTGAGTGTGTGTGTTCCTCTTGAGTCTTGAAAAATGTGTTTTCAAGCATGTCCCAAATGATATTCCCCTGTAAATCAATCTTCGTTGTTGTATATGTACAGCTCAACCAATCTGAGGTGTAAACCGTGCAGATTATTCAAATGAACCAATCAGAGGACAGAAAAATGCAGACGCCACTCTGAGCCTTCAAGGCTTCGCAGTGTGATGAAAGTCACATCTTTATGGCAATAAATAAATAAACTTAAGGCTTTGTTTTACGAGAAATGTTTTTCCATTACTAGCTAAGCCACAAAATAGTCGGAGTTGTCCTACTAGTGAGCCGAAATACAGTATTGGCATAACTGCTAACAGGGCTTTTTTATTAAACGTGAAACGGCTTCCCCACAACCAGGTGATCGATGCCCTCCAAAAATGTCAACTAATTGCGAGCAGCCTCCATCCAGGAGCGTTGCGTGTCTCCTTCATTCATTAAACCGTAATTGGACGTGATGCTCATCCCGGAACGCGGGGATTCCTCCGAGGCACAACGCAGCGCGGCGGCGTGTTGGGGAAAAGAGCCGTTAATCCGTCCTGTAATTGCGGCGAGCAGACGGCAGGGCCGCGTCCGTGAAAGACATTAGTCACCACAGGCACCAGACGTGAACAATAGCGAGTGTGCGCACACATGTGGATGCTACTAGCATATGCGCGCATGTGTTTGTGTGTGTGTGCGCGCGCGAGGCTCGCCTTTTTCTTTCAGACAATTTGTAAGGCCGGCTGTTGAAGACAGGCCGAAGACCGCGGAACAGCTGGAGCCCCTCCGTGATTGATAAACGCGTAGGCAAGAACTTCAACACCCCCCCCCCCCTCACCCACCCGACCCCCCACACCCTCCCTCACCGCCACAGCATCAATGAAGACAAAGGCGCTATCATGCCGCCGTCGGTTTCGCTGCAGCCTGCGTGTCGTTAAGTGCCGACCACCGACCTGCCCCTGGTCCTCAGCTGGGGGAGTCGATGTGCCAAAAGGGAGGTCGGGACCCTGATTCATTACCATTTTATGACAAAACGCTTCTTTTGTGGTTGTTATATAATTGATTTTACCTTTCACGGGGAGATCATTATGGAGTGGCTCTTGACGGCCGTGGGGGGGCGGGGGGGGGGGGCAAGCACACACAACTTTGCAACAAGCAGCACTTATACATATATATATATATATATATACACAGTCAAACCTTGGTTTTCGAACATCTCGGTTCTCAGCCAATTCGGTTGTCGACCAAAAATTTCGAGTTTTTTTATGCCTCGGATGACGAACAAATTTCGGTTCTCGAACAAACTGAGCGCACTTGAATGCACCATTTGACTCCTCTCGCCTCCCTTACAAGAGGAAGTGGCGCTTCCTCGTGTTGCTTTCCATTGTGAGCAGACGTGTTCAGTAAACATTCTTATTTTAAAAAGTGCGTGGTTTCGGTTTTCGAACAATTTCGGTTTTCAAACAGCCTTCTGGAACGGATTATGGACGAAAACAGAGGTTTGACTGTATGTGTGTGTGTGTAGATATATATATATATGTATGTATATATATATATATATATATATATATATATATCCGTGTGTGTGTTTATATTTATTGACAGATATTTAAAAAGTGGACATGAGAAGCTATGCGCATGGAAAACACGGGGGAGGCTGGTCAAAGAGGCATCTATCGCCCATGATTAAATACACATTAAGATATTGCATTGATCCGTACCCGTGTCAACATCCGTCCCACCATGTAGGCGGCTTTGAACAGACATGTTCACAAGGCTCATTGCCTTGCCGTTGTAAACTTTTGCTGAGTTTGTGACCCATGCAGGGGCAGGTCAGTGAATCCCATCACCAGCGGCTTTGTCACGGTCGCCGTCGGGTGCCGAGGCTTATTTTAGGGCCGATTCGGTCTCGTCCGCCGTTAGGCAACTTGATTTGATTATGTTGGTCAATGAAGTTGATTTTGTCCTTTGTTGTCGCTTTCCATTTGGTTGTATTTCACTTTTTGTCTACTTGTTTTGTCATGTTTGGAGTGGGATGTGTGGGGGGAGGGGCTTATTGTTCCATTTGACGATAATTCCAGATTGAACGCCGGACATCCTTCTTTGTGCGCCAAGGTAGATTTGAGCCTCACCCGCTGCACAGAGCTCGTCCACATTTCATCTGCCAGGACAAACGATGAATGGGTGAATACTGATGAACCCACAAAAACAGACGCACCCATGCATTTTTTTCCCCCCCTCTCATTTTTTGTGGCAGAGGTGAAAAAGAGGAGGCGCCCTCTTCCTCCCCTGGGAGTCAGGGGCGGCCTTCTCCATATTCAGTTCAAGTTCACTAGGAGATATCAATCTCACTTTTCATACTACGAGACTTCTTTTGTTTGTGCGCACGGCAGCCCTCACGTGACGGTTCCTATTCTTCAATCACCACTTAGTAGTGCAAGTATACACACACACACACACACACACACACACACACACACACACACACACACACTGCACTGTGACATATGAGGCCCACATTGAGTCAATCATTCAATAGAGTATAAATGAGTTTCACACATGTCACATTTGGGGGGGGGGGTCGTGGGGGGGACAGTAAATCGCCAAAACATTAGGTACACCTGAACAATCTAATCTTGCAAAAAAAAGTCAGTTTTTTTTTTTAAGTGCTACCTTGAGAAACTAATTTAATTCGTTCCGTGACCACACATGTAACACCCCGCCAACAAATTTGGATGAGGGGAAAAACTAAATTTCAAGATTTTATGTCATAAAACCAGACAGCAATGGCGTATATTTAAATCGCTTTAAAATGAATTCCAGCGCATCAACTGAACGGCCATTTTGCTGCTCTTTCTGGTGTGGCAGTCTAAAACAAAGACGGACACACTCTTCATTGAGATGTCTCAACTTCTCCCAGCTCATCAGTACGGCACTAATATTAGTCATTCTTTGCAGAGGATAAAGACTATGTCTGTGAGTACTGCTGTATTGTCAGTCTACACGGGATGCTCACCGCAACATGGATGACATTTAGCGTTAGCATGAAGAAGATAGCTGACTGAAAGTCGAAGCTATGTAGTTTAAAACACACGAGATGTTTTCTCTTTCTCTTTGTTTTATGTTTAGATTGACACTAAGCGTTATGGCACCCGTGTGTCAGGTCCGCAGCCTGGCTTTGGTTTGGTTTTAGCGAGCCAGTGGTCTGTGTAGGCCCTTTTGTCCCCCCCACCGCGGCGTGTTTGCCCTTACATGTGTTCAGTTGGGCCTTCTTTACCCACACTATTGATTGCAGGTGATGTTCTGGATTGGGTCCAGCTGACCTTCAAACGGAGTTCGAGGCAACCTCCCGAGACGGGACGGCACTTCCACTGGCGCCAATCGGCCACCGCCCGAAGTGTTCCAGTCAACGGCACGTAGGCACGCGCTGCACATTGCGCCACTTCCCGCGCCTTTTTTTTTTCCCCTCCCTCTTTGTGCTAATGAGAAATCTTAATATGCAATCATGTTAACATTGGCTCTAATTTGCGGCGCGGCGCATCTCGGTTTTGCGCACACACCTTGCAGCAATTGATGGATATCCAATGAGACGCCGCGTGGCTGCCAAGGGGGAGTTAGCTGGTGCGGGTTTGTGACACATCGCCGAGGCTGGCGGGAAGTACGCCTTAAATTAATTAACAACGGACCTCTTGTAGCTGCTCACTTCTGTAAACAAACATTTTAATATGCGGTAATTAATTAAATCTGCCAAGCTCCTCTGCCCCCTCCCATAGATCTTCCTTCGGTGTTACTTTGCCCGTCTTGTTAAAGAGTTTATTGTGTGCAAAGTGGGACGAGGCAAGGTGTCCCGTCCCTCCGAGGAGCAGCCTGGAGACGTCTTGCATGAAAAGATTATTACAGAGTCGGGATGCGGCGTGCCACCGTGAAAAGTGCAAAGTCTTTTTACTACGGCGGTGGATCTCAAACTTTTTTTTTCACCGTGGACTACTTTAAAATATACTGAGTCATAAAACCACTATAAGGTCGGACATTAAAATTCAAATATGCTTGATAGATGTGTGTGTGAGCGTGTGTGTGTGGGGGTGGGGGGGGGGGGGGGTCAAACACACCAATATAAAATGAAGCCACTTGCAAGTGGCATGGGGCGCAGAAGCTAACAGCGAACTAACCCGCATGGTAAACAGCTAAACAAATTGATTTCAAGATGCTGATGTCACTCACTCAGGCCACGCCTCTTAAAGAAACAACTCAAACACATGGCTTGATAGACTGTACATTGAGTGCCGTACGTGGAATTTACGACCTGTTTTGTTTCATAAAACACAACAAAAAAATATGTTTTTGTGTGTGGGGGGAGGAGGCGGGCTGGAATAGAATCATGCCATTTCAAGTCGTTTCAATAGAGAATACTTTATCCCTTAAGGAAATCAATTTTAATCATTTTTTTCTTTATACACTTTCTGATTAAGTTTTTACATTCATTAGGAATAGGACAGATTTGATTTTTTTTTGTTTTGATAAAAAATCGTAACAAAAACGACAGTGTTTTGGCAAGGGTGGAACGGATTAATGGTGTTTCAATTTATTTCAGTTTGGAAAAGTGAATTCACGTGTAAGTGGACTGAGTTGCAAGCATGGTCACGGTCAATTCAATTTGGAGGTGAAGGTGCCGCTGTATGTATCATTTTAAGCCAGGCTGACACATTACAAAACGTATTTAAGTTGAATAAAACTGAACTGTAGTTTAAAAATGTACCGAACTTGAAAAGTAATAGTAACTAGGGAACTAAAAAGCCTCTTCTGCGCTTTAATATGATCTGACTGAGGAGTTGACATCCACTTTATAGTGGGCGTGTTGTTTGTGCCACTACAAGTTGAACGTGTTTAAATTTTCCTTTATATCATCCAAAAAGGGGATTTTCATGATTCAAAAAACAAAAAGAAAGATGAATAATGAGAAACGAAATAATGTGGAAAGCATTAAATTGAGTTTACTGTAAGTCCAGAATCAGTTCGAGAAGATTAAGAGAAAAATTGAGAAATCCCTCTATGCAAATTTGAGAAACGAGGCATTATTGAGTCAAATCTGCCGGGCGCCGTGGACTAAAACACTGCCAAATGGATTCCGATTTATTTGGCCCAGATTTCTTATTCGAGATAAATAAATCTGAGCCCTCCAAATAAATCCCTCAAATTATCTCCAGTGGGTAGTTTTGCATTTATCAGAGATGAAGAAGGAGGCGGAGGGGAGAGAGGTGGGGGAAAAAAAAAAAAGAAATACAAATGTTGCGTGAGTTTATGGAAATCCACGTTAGCAGGGGGAATAAATATGGACTCAAGGGGCATCGCTGCACAGGTAAGCTGCTTTTGGAGGGTTCATGTAAATCCTAAAAGTCCAAAAGTCAATTACTGGGCCATCTCAAGCGTGTGTTACTTGAAAGACTGAAAGATGTTTTATTGAAGAGAAGGCTTTAATTCATCGGCCTTCTCAGCCTTCCCTTTCATGCGGCTTGGAGAGGGAGAGTGAGCGAGGCGCCTCTCTTTCGGATGCCCAGTGTCATATGTCACGCGCGCACACACACACACACACACACACACACATTGAAAAAGAGAGAGAAAACACACACTAATGCCCAAAAACAACTCTCAGGTGGTCTGTTTCACTCCACTGATCGCCCCCCCCCCCTACACACACACACACACACAAATACACTCACACAGCCTTCTCAATGTAGACCACACAGACGAAAGAAGAAATTTGAGGCAACGTCTCTTCCTCTATGCCAGGGATGGGCAACTTAAATGCTTGGGGGGGGGGGGGGGGCACCGGGTTTCATCAGTGCTACTGGGTGAGGGTGGGGGAGGGGAGGGGGTGCACGAAGGATCACGCACTTCGTAACCAGGTGCAGGTGAAAAATGCTATTTTTAAAATATGAACTATATATGTGCTCATCGTACATTTGGAATAAAAAAAAAAACATTCAAGGACAGCAAAAAATTGCTGAAGAAGAAACTGGCATGAAGCGCAAGAACCGATTTTGTACATGTTTTCACAAAAATCAACTCTCGCAAATTTTTTTTATATTATTGAGGTACTCTCTGTCCCCGCATATTATTCCAAACCTGTAAAATTTGGTTGGTTTTTCTTATTTTAAAAAAAATGGGGCTACCCACTTTGTAGCAAAGGGCACTATAAAACTAATTATGTTATTAGTCAAAAAATATATTTAAAGTTGAATGATTAGGAGTTCAATTAAAATATGTAAAAGTTTTAGCGAAAAAAAAAAGAAACCGCAAAATCCCTGAATCTAAACTTAATTTGAACTTTTTTTTCCATGTATGCTAATGACATGAATCTCATTCTTTGATTAATCCTGATTGCGATTATTAATATTCTTATAAATGTGACACGATAAAACACATCTCTGATGTCTCCGCAGCTGGAGTTGAGGCACACGGCGACATTGCCCGCACTGAGACGGGCATAGAGAACCCCCCCACTGTGATTAGCCCAAGTGTGCTGCTCATACATGAATGGAAATGATATGTGCATGTATGAACGTTACCCCCCCCCCACCCCTTCACGCCCTCCTTTTCCCTTCTTACCCTCTCACTCCCATCTGTCAAGACAATAGATGTGAATCTTTAATCCAGGGGCAGCCATTGAGGAGGTGGGGAATTACAAATTACAGATGTTTTACTGTGCGTTCACCTCCCGCCCGCAGCCCCGTGGTTCCCTAATTCCCGACATTTCCACACGCGCTGACTTGCGTGACGTTAGCAAACAGGGAAAAAAAAGTTGTTTGCAAACACGAGCGCACGCTCACGCGCCCATTCGGTGCCAGGGCGCTACCATCTGACACTGTCATCATTTGGTAATTAAACCCTCGCTGGCTTTGAATATGAAAAGCTGGCAAGGAGGAGAAGAAGATGATGATGATGATGCAGGCTGCCCACGTTTGCGACAAAGCAATCCCGGCAACCAGGCGGCTAGCATATGCCCGCTTTCCCGGCAGCTGGGCGGGAATCTACAATTGTCAACATATAACAATAACCAGGAGCTCAAGATTTCCAGGGGCCTCCGAACATCTCAAAGTTTTCTTCAGTTTAAAGCTCGTATTATTGTTTTGCTAGCTGAATGCCAATGCTAACAACGATAGGATACCGGTTCGCTATGGTGATGTCATAACCGTTTAAGCAACAACTGTTTGAACACAAACAGTGGAGTCAATTACTGCGGTGTTTGAGTTTGAAAACGCATTGGTAATTTTGTTGTTGTTTTGGGGGTCGTTTTTTCGTTTGTTTGTTTTTTTCATTACAAGGGGGGGGGGGCACATGATTTGGTTAGAGTGCGGTCGCAAAACAAATTAAACCTGTCTCTCAAGGCGCCACTGGATGACTGTTTGAGTCTTAATTCGCACGCTTGAAAACATTCAAAATGTTTCGCCTATCGTGATCGTTTCAAGTACTTCACCCCCCGCCCCTACTTTTTTTCATGCAATGGACTATTACACCTTCTTCCTGTGAAGTGGAGGAAAGAAAGTGATTCTTATCTAATATTCTAGCTGCTTGAGATGGTGATTTTCACAAACTGTCATCAAAAATGATCAAAGGTATTTTAAAATGACATTTTAAAATATTTTACTGTGTGTTCTGAATCTAGATATTTATATTTATATTATAAATGGGGTTCACTGTTAACTGAGCCAAAGAGAACTCAAGTGGGCTAATTCCATTTTTCTAAGGCAATCGTGCCCATGTGTTGAAAATGGGGACCGATCCATTTTTCTCAGGGAAAAGTTCCATTCAAGTCCCATGTAAGAATCCAGATTGGAAATCATCTTCAATCGTAACATTAAGACACAAACACGTCAGCCGTGATGGTGATGGGTGATGGGCACAGGCTGGTGCACACAATGGCCTCTGAGTGAGGGGGAGAGTGGGGTCGAGTAGCAGAGGCTGGGCTGGAGGGAGGGTAGGGGGGGGGGGGGGCTTATTTAAAGTTCAGGCTACGAGCGAGTGCAACGCCACATAGTGGGAGGAAGAGGAGGAGGAGGAGGAGGGTGGAAATGCAGGTGAGAGGAGACAGGAAGTGATCGTTTGCAGGTTGGTCAACATTAGTCTGACCTCCTTTACACACACTCAAACACACACACACACAAACACACTTCTTTAGCCCTCAGGCTTGGACAGACTCGACGCCAGTGAAGTAGTTTAATGGAGTAGACCACCACAAATATCCCTCTCCTCTCGATCTGAGCAAAAATAACTCCTCTCCTACAGAGTGGTCACAAACTGGTGGGGGGAAAAAATGAAAAGGAAAAAAAAAAAAAGGAAAAGTGGTGCGCAATTCAGGGAAAAGCTTGGGTTCCATTATAGGCAGACCACATAGCTTTATGGCCATTTTAGGCCTTCCATTTGGGTTCTTCCCTTTCGGATGTTCCTATTGACCCCTCAGAGACCCCTAATTGAATAGTTTTATGTTAAAATATAGGCACCACGCACCACGAATTAATCTGGGAAAAAGGTTCATTCATCCACTTCACTTACATTCGTTAACCTACTAAACACTTTGACTTGCAATCTTTTCAGCGTTCACCATGACAACTTCACAAAATTCAACAAAACAAGCGTGCCGTAAAAGTAAGTCAATAAATCATAAATCAGATTACAACAATAATTCAAACACATCTGAGGCTTCATCATGTCAACCTTTAGTCTTTTTATCAAATAATGATACAGAAAGACTAAACTGATCTAACCACTATATAAAAAAAATAGAGATACATTTCTCAATAAATAAAAATAAATAAGCCCGGTTAAAATTCAGCATTTCTTTTTGTTGGAACGGATTAATGACATTTCCATTCATTTCAATGGGAAGAGATGATTTGAGGTGTGAGCCTCCCATCGCTGTATTATTGTATCGAGTCTTGATTCACTCGCTTCAAAAATCCATCCAAATATGTCATCTATCAGGATGACTTTGTCCGCCTCCCTTCTCATGCAATGGACGATGCCATCTTCAACTCCAACTTAATTCAGGAAGCCAGTTGCAATTAGCGGGACAAAATTGTCGGCTCCTTGTGGAAAAAAACTAAAATTAGCCCATTGAGGCAGAAAAGAGGAGAGAGAACGCATGATAATACTCATCATTCTCTACTTGTGTTTTAACTTTTTTTTCCTCCCCGAGTATTTTTGCACTGCAGCTGTTTTTCTCCCCCGAAATGAAACCTTCCCTCCAAAGGATTCACTTGAATTGGTCCAATGAATAATAATGTTCACGTGCCATAAAGATTTGATGTCAAAAAAAAAAAAAAAAAAAAAAAAAAAAAGTACCGCGCAGTCGACTTTTTAAAGCACAGTACCAGCAAGTGTATGAGTATTTTAGGGGTAAAGTTTGCCACCGTATCCATTCCAAGTCTTTGGTCCAGTGGCGGTCTTATTGCCACCGCTGAACTTCAAGCATTATAAAGAATCTTTTAACACAAAATGTTTGTTAAATAGCCGATAGAGAAGCTATAATCTTTTAATGTTGTATTATATGGCCTTCGCACGCTCTGCCGTTCTTGTGGACATTGTAATATTGCATTTTTACTGGTTACTCATCTGTTAATGTTCCAGTTACTGAGGTTTATCTTCTGCCTGGAACTATTTTGTGCCCCTCCACTACACCCACCCCCTTCACACTGTTGAACACACACACACACACACACACACACACACACACACACACACACACACACACACACACACATGCGCAAAAGTTTGCTCTCAGCATCTCTGAGGCACAAGACTGCAAAGAGCATCCCAATTTTTTTACAGCGATAGCACATTAGCTAAGAAATTAACGATTGTGATCGTCTCATAAGGAACATCATTTACCATGTAACTGTGAGTTTTAGATCACAGTTGCCGTGTTGTATATTTCTGCCACTGCCACACAGCATCAAATATTCATAAGGACCACTGTCAAGGTCTCAAGTGTTTAGTTTTGTATCATATGGTGTTAGCAATGAATCACGCAAAGTAAATAAGAAGTTAAACGTAGTGCTTTTGCCCAAAGTTAGAAGGAAAAAAAAATTTGCAGATCACTGAAGCAGACTTTTTTTTCCTCTTTGTGTGTGTGTGTGTGTGTGTGTGTGTGTGTGTGTGTGTGTGTGTGTGTGTGTGTGTGTGTGTGTGTGTGTGTGTAAGCCGTTTAGTTGTGGATGATCGCTCAAAAAAAAAAAAAAAAAAAAAAAAAAAAGAAAATTCTCCAGACATCCAGACAACCGGCGAGCCAGCGAGGAGAAGCATGACGCCCATGCCGGGGAGGGCGCGCGGGAGGCCGGGCAAACGTAGTGGGCTGCATCGGGGGAGACGCACCATTAGACAAGGGAGAACCGTGGCTCGCTGTGCCGCTCGATCAGGTAGGAAACGCCGCCTCGCCTCTTTCGACACACCCGCCAACTTGGACGCGGCACCACGTGCTCCACTTTTGCATTTCGTCTCAAAATATACATATTCATCGCATTTATTTTATTTGGGGATGTTGACTTTGGCCCGTAAAATAAGATGATCCACTTGAGAGAGGAAATATATTTACCATAATTCTACGACAATAGATAAGTTCGATGTAATTAATTAAAAAAAAAATATCGTATCGTAAATATTTATTTTATTGATAGGGTTTGATTGGAAAAAACATAGTTCACAATCCTCGTTGTGAGGGAATAAGGATGGGAAAATCAATGCGTAATGATGTCATTAATTATGACGAAATTAAAAGCAAGTGCAAAATCAATCCGCACTGCTGTCGAGCATGTGGGCTCAAACTGAAAGGCAAACATCACGTGAGGTGTTTGTGTGTGTGTGTGTGTGTTGTTGTTGCTTCCGCTGTTTTGGCGGGGTGGAACTTCAGCCTGAACATTATGACGCTAAATAAGTAAATAAATAAATAAATACGATGATCAAGATTTGAACTTCGAACAGCACCAATTTACTGACATCCAACCAAAATATTGGGAACACCTCCCAGGATAATCAATCAATAGCTATAGAGTGCTCTTGATCATAATTATCGGTGAAAAATGCGCAATTCGCGCAGGTGCGCCTTAATGTTTTGGCCCGCGTGAAATTGGCAGCGTCGACGTGAACGGGTGGTCCCGGCAGAGAGATAAAAACATTTTAAAGTAAAGAAGGAAAAAAAAAAAACGATCGATTAGGTTGAAATGTGCGTCACGGGTCACAGGTTTGTAAAAACGGAAGATTTGTTTGCTCTCCCCTTTATTCGGCATCACAAATCGATATGGGGTGGGAAGAGGGGGGGGGGGGGTTATGGAAGGGGGGCGCTATTATCTAAATTTAGACGGTAAACGAATGAGATTTGTTAATGATCGCCACGTTTGTTTTGGGTGTGGTTGGTGGATGGATGGATGGATGAATGGATGGGTGGGTGGGAGTGAGAGCGGCCTGGCAGAAAAAGTCGGGGACGGGGGGCACATTGGGGGGTGTCGTGTGTGTGTGTGTGTGTGTGTGTGTGTGATGGGGGGCGGGGGGCAGCTGCTTTAGGGCAAAAGTGCACTGACGTGTGAAATTACAGCCCATGGTGCTACATATTGTACCAGAAGCTCCTAACACCCCCCCCCAACACTACACCCCCAAACCCCCCTCAAAAAAGAAACGAAAAAAAAATATGACTACTGTATTATGATTATTTATATGATGTTACTACTGTTATTTAGAAAAAAAAGATGATAAGTTCATCTCGAAGATGCCTTCTATTTAGTGAAATGCACCTAAATACAATCAAGTCAAAGGGTGTGAAATAGATTCGATAAATGGACAAATACTTCACAACAAAAATGTATTTTAACATTAGTTAAGTAGTGTTGAGAAAACGACTGCTGCAGTTATGAGCATGATTATTAGGACTGTACCAGCCATAAAATTACAACAATAAAAAAAATAATACAAGAAGCTGCCACGGATCTTTATTCTCTTGGATTTTGACACTGTCCTATTGTTTGCTGACGTCTACTGTCGATGTGTCAGTATCACTAATTTGTGCTTTGATAATTTGTGCTTTGATAGACTGTTTTCAATTTTTGGAGTTGCATTACAATTTTTTTGGGGGGGTGGGGGGGGGTTGTGAAATATGCTACACAAACAAACATGACTTGTATTGTACAATACAAATACATGATTTGCATTGTTTGGTTGCGAAATGATAAAACCAGACATCAGTTGAACAACTAAGCACAACCACAGATATGTCATTCAAAAACAATAAATGATGTGTATTGAAGCTGCTTCATTCTTGTTTCTTGTATTGACTTTGAAAAGTCAATACAAGAAACAAACTGATTCCATATTAATATGTACTACATATATTATCAATGTAACTGTACAGCTAAAATACATCATTCCGAAAAAGAGGCTTTGTATTTTGTAATTTGACAAAAAAAATAAAGATGAACTCCAAGTACTATTACTCGTCTGTGTGTGACTTTGACTGCAACATTTTTGTCTGTCATTTCTCCTATTTTGATGATGTATTACGTCACGACGCACACATGATCAAATCGAAGGATATGAGTATATATATGACCACGTGCTTTTAAACACGCACACGCACACACACACACGCACACACTTTTTTTTAACCCTTTGTTCTCCGAACGGATTGAGTCCAAACGGAAGAGATTAGGAAAAGGGGGGCGGGGGGGGGGGGGGGGCAGAGGGGGTAGTGGATTTTCCTCCAACTACAGTAGGTTTACTCCCGAACTTTGACCCGGCCGAGCTGCAAGTGAGTCGCCTGAACAGCCGAATGCACCGACACCGCAAAGCTGCTGTGTGAGCGCCATCTACAGAGCACCGCCGCGTATAGTCGCGGAGTGGATGATGATGAAGATGATGAAGAAAATGACGATGATGGCCTAGTCGTGACTCACTCACTGCAGCCGGCTATGAAAGGCAAAAGTGGAATTTGGGGTAAAATACATATTTCTTTTCTCTCTTTTTTTGTTGTTGCATTAAGTCACAATGTCCAGACTAAATAATAACACAGAACTGTTGCATTGTGTGTTTTTATTTTAATTAATGGCCCCTGGTAGAATAAAGTTTTAAACCACCTATAATGGAGAACAGAAAACATGTTTGACATTTTTTTTCTCTAATTATTTGTTTTATAAGGCATCAGCTATCTTGTTTTAGAATCAGCACAAATACTGGTGCTGCTTGCATTTTTTTGTTCATACATCGAGAGGAACATTCTATGCCCCACCCACCTTGCACCCCTGTTGTCAAGTCACCCGGGGGTAAAAAATGACGTATATTTGAAAAACTACAATTATTTTTGTTACACTTTAAACAGCTAATCTGCTCACATTAATGACTTTGACCCGAATGCAAGTCATCCAAAAGTACCACAAGTGTCATTGTTGGTCCCATTGCTTTTTCATCCATTTAGTTGAATTTTGTATAAGCAACTGACAGGGGGGGGAAAAGGGGTTCTCGGTCTACTCAACTCGACAGAAAAAATAACTGAAACAGTGATATGATATTTTTTAAGTCCATTCTAAAGCAGCCAACATTTTCACAACAAATATGGGTGCTGTATTTTTCAATATTCAAATCATCATAGTGCTCCATTAAATGTAATTTTAGATTTTATCTAGCTCCTGATAAGAAAAGCCTTCATAAAGAGTTAAAACAGATTTTGACATATAATAAAGCCATTTTGATTGTGGGGGTTTTTTTTTTGGGGGGGGGGGGGGGGCATTTGAAGGACGCTTACACGTTTATATCAATTGCATATTATGAGTGCTATTCATAGATTTTAAAATACAGGTCATTAAGTGTAAAACAAGTGTCATTGTTGGTCCTAATCTCCCCCCCCCCCCCCCCATTTGTGACTCTTTACGTGACACCTGAGAGACAAAAGGTTCCCATAATACACCTGCAATTTACAGTGAACTGGAAACATAATGAAGAACATAATATAGGGGTGGGTGGAGATAGTCTTGATTTTTTTTCCCCGCCCATCACATCAGTTGTATACTACGTGCTATTTTATTTTTTTTTTTAATCGGCGGAAGAGCTGCACAAGTATCATTGATGGTCTCGTTAAATTTATTTTTTCCTCAACTTTTACACAGCATGCGTGCACATCGTGAATATTCATATATTTTGAATGAAAGTCATCAAAACGTAGCACACTGGCTAGACTATTAAATTCATTTCTTCAAACATATCAGGGGCATGATATGCACCCTTCCAGGAAAAAGGCACCCAACGACAAATTTAAAGTCAATTTTTACAATTATTATTATTATCACATGACAGCACATGTTCAAATGTGTTTGTTTGTTTTTTTATTTTAAATACAAATCATCAAAGAGACATGTGCCATTGTTGGTCGCATTTAGTGAGACTCCATGAAGCCCCTGATAGAAAAAAATTGAAGAGGTCCCAACCTGCACCGAAAAAAAAAGTATATTTAAAAAAAAAAAAAAACTACATCGCGAAAATAAAATTTGAGTTTTTATGGTTTTTTTTCCCAAACACTTGTACACGATTCTGTGCACTTTTGCAAGTTTCGCACACGTGTCTTTTGTACTGGACCTCTTGAGAAAACAGCACTTGAAACAACAAAAAAAACGCCTTTTAATTCCGTCTTAAAACAAACACAAAAAAAAGTCTCATCATTTCCCATTCGGTTTCCCTCCTCTTCCTGACTGTCGGATGCTCTCGTTTGAGCTGCATCTTTTTTTTCCCTCTCTCTCTCTCTCCCTTTCTCTCTTTTGCGTGGGCGAATCACAAAGTGTTGGAATCTATTGCCTTTGTCTGACAAGTCATCCATCTCTATGCGGAGGGGATCTGTGGGATGGAGTGATAGAAGAAGAAGAAGAAAAAGAAGAAGAAGGAGGAGGACGAGGAGGAGGAGGGCAGTGGGTGTGGAGGTGTGGGAGTGGGGTGGGGGTGTCTGTGGGACTTTTAGAAACAGACACACAAGCGAGCGGGGCTTCATTCTCAGCCCAAAGCTCAGGCAGGCAGGCAGGCACGGTCCATTCCGGAGGAGAGGGGGACCCGCTTGTTGTCATCTCCGCCCCCCCTCAACCGTACCACCCCTCAACCACCCCCCTTCTCCCTCCCCACGCGCCCACCCCCTTGTATTTTTTGAGGGGGGCCGTGTTTCTTCCTCCGACCCAGCCACCGGGGGGATCCCACGCCGCCGCTCCCGCTCGCCGCCGCCGGAGGAGGATTTTGTCGGCCGCTCGGTCGGGACCCGCGTGGAAGGAAAGTCCGTTTTTCCGCTGCCGCAGCCGCACGCGTGGGTCATGCTCTGCACCTGACAGCCCCGCCACGACCACCACCACCACCACCACCACCACCACCCACGTACTCGTTTTGTGTTTTTATTTTATTTTGTTTTCTTTTTTTTCTTTTACACGGACGAATTTTTTCTTTCTTTGAAGAGCTGAGAAGTTGCTGCGCTCTTACGGCAGCCCGCGCGGACTCTATCGGCCACACGGACTGGTTGGCTTGTTTTTTGTTGTTGTTTTTTGAACATTTTCTCCTCTTTGACGGCTGCTGCACCATCGAGGCGAAACGGCGACCTCAGTCGATTACCTTTCTTTGCTCTGCTATCCCATGGATATTCATTGCAAGGCAGACCCCTTCTCCGCCATGCACCGTGAGTCTTTTTGAAAATATCGCAAATAAAAGAAGACCAAAAAAAAATAATAATAATAATAATCAGCGATAGTTTTGAAATGAAAAGCTGCTTCGAGTTTGGCTGCAAAAACACGTTATAGGATGAAATAGCTTCGCCTCTTTTTTTTTGTACGAGTTTGTGTGAGATTCTATTTGATTTAATTTGATTTGATTTTACAATGCTAGCTTTCACCGAAGTTGATTATTTCGTATATGGTGCACGAATTGATAAAAGTCGAGATTCGACTTTTTTTGATGCGCAGGGAAAGAAAATCAGTCGAATTAATTTCTTGAAAGAGCAATGAAAATATGGCAGAATTCGTTCGAAATATCGAACTATGTTGAGCAGAAATTCAACGGCGATGATGTCATTATTTCATTTTGGCCTCATAATTGTACCTTTAAAAATAGTCTTTGAGTATGATTGGAATCCTACTTAAAAAATATCAACGTTGGACCACTCACATCTTACAATTTTTTCCAAAAGCACCAAAATACAAATTCCACTTCTTTTTAAGGCTCTTTTGTTTCATATTTTTTCAAGTGCTCCAATTTGAATACAAAGCTTTTTTTTATTACGTGTGACATCACATTACGGAGATCAGTGTGTGTAAATGATGCCAAACAATTTCTCATTACAGTGCTAAAATAAAATAACAAGAATTGAAGCATTAACAAAATACAGCTTGAGATGAGCCCCCCCCCCCCCCCCCGGCCTGCACGTCAATTATTTATCGGCGTTTGTAATATGAGTGATCAAAGGTCATTTTAATTATTTACCGTAATCGTGCAGGGAAAATGAAACAGGTCGAAACGTAAGACGCGCCACATGTATTGCACCGCACCAGCTGATCTTGGAAAATATGACCGAAGCAGAACCAGGCAATAACAAAAATAATAATAATAATAATAATAATTTTTTTGCGCATCGGTATTTCCCCCGGACGAACGCGAATTGAAAAGCCCGAAAGAAGGCAGGTGAGTCCTTCTTCAGGTATGTAATGTTATGCTCCCCTCCCCGGTGCCGCTGTTGTATCCCACGCAGGGCATGGCGGCGTGAACCAGCTCGGTGGGGTGTTCGTGAACGGCCGACCCCTCCCGGACGTGGTGCGGCAGAGGATCGTGGAGCTGGCACACCAAGGGGTCCGGCCGTGTGACATCTCCAGACAGCTACGGGTCAGTCACGGCTGCGTCAGCAAAATCCTCGGCAGGTAAAAAAAAATAAAAGGAACAAAAGGACCCACGCACGCACGCACGCACGCACGACGTGTCAAAATCATCAATCTTGCAGCTCCATTCCAACCTCAGCATAGTGCGAAGGCAGCTTTTATTATTTTTTATTATTATTATTTTATTTTATTTTTTGCTTGCACACTGCTATTTTTTTTTTTGGGGGGGGGGGAAGCTTTTCGAAACGGGAACACTTTGATGTGTAATTCCAAACACACGTGAGCACGAGAGGTAATATTTTGACATATATTTTTTTTCCCAGCTATCAGAAGGCATTTCAGAGGTATTTCAATGCACACACACTGAATGTTTGTCAGAAACATTGCTTTTTTTTTTCTTTTCTTTTTTAGGAATAATAATAATAATACGTTATGGTGGCATGTCATGCATGCACACTTTTTGTAAACCCACTCCCATGCATTCAGCGCCATGATTAAAAAAAAAAAAAACAATTGAATTCATGCACTAACCGCAAAAAAAAAAAAAAGGGGGTGGGGGGGGAAGCTAACGTGGATGAATCGTTGACGATATTAAACGTGCAACTGTGTGCAGGTACTACGAGACGGGCAGTATTAAACCGGGGGTGATCGGGGGCTCCAAACCGAAGGTGGCGACTCCGAAAGTGGTGGATAAGATTGCAGACTACAAGCGCCAGAACCCGACCATGTTCGCCTGGGAGATCCGGGACCGGCTACTGGCCGAGGGCGTTTGCGACAACGACACCGTGCCCAGCGTGTCGTCCATCAACAGGTACGACCTGATCATTCGCATCCCGAACGGTGATTTTTTTTTTCTGCAACGCGTCCTAGTTGCGAGTTTTCAAAAGGCCGTTTTGGGTAGTCGGCACGGGTGGTCTGTTGCAGGTGCAATTCAATCCCCCACCCCCCACCCCACCCCCACCACCCCCACCTGGACTCTTGTGGCCCTCCGATGCGCAGCGCGGCGGAGTGGAGGGGTGGGGGGTGAGAGAGAGAGAGAGAGAGAGAAAATCGCATCTGTCTCGATAAAAAAAAAAAAAAAAAAAAAGCGATCGATAGGGTGTAAGGAGGTGTGCAGACGGCGGGAAATGCCCCCGCCAAATGTTTCAAGAGGCGGAGCGCATGCGGGGGGGACACGTCGCCGACATGTCGTCTCTCCATTG